>CM060630.1:22500-405000 GCA_030578275.1 Meda fulgida | reverse complement strand
ATGACAAAGGCCCTTTTGTACTCAGTAACACATTGGGGAGACAGGTAGCTCGCCGTGATCATATAGTGGTTAGTACTCCGCGTTGTGGCCGCAGCAACCCCGGTTCGAATCCGGGTCACGGCAAGTTTTTCTGGGTTCCTTTGAAATTGAGCTCCACGTTACCACCTCTTCTCACCCCGTCCTTCAGGACACTTTTTTATTTTTTTGTTGCGCGGTGCGTCCTTGACGTGCTCTGGATGTTTGAGTGAATTGCCACTGGGACCTTCTTTGAGAGCACGAGCTCTCAGGTTTGAACCCTTAGAGAAAAGACTGAAAACGAAATGCTCCCATTTAGTTTGGAAGAAGCTTGCTTCAGAGAGAATATGGTGCTGGTATATTTTCTAGTCATCAGGTGTCAGTAAACTCGCTGGCTGCTACCTAGAGTGCAGTGGACTTGCTATTTGCTCCAAACAACTGCACCTTTGAAGCAAGTTTACAATAACGATAAGAGCGCCGCAAGTCCACAGCATTAAAGCATGTAAAGATGCTTTCCAAACACGAAGCGGTGAGTTTTTGTTCTTTTTCCTAGCATTATTGTCCTTTGATTATTATTATCATTCTAATAGGCTGCATTCCCACTAATTCGCAAATATATTTTGACACGGCAGACGTTTGGACAACCGTTCTTAATCGTCAAAGAAGGGAAAGCGATGCTTGGGAGAATCGTGTTTTTTCCAGCCAAGACGATTCATTTTGTCTTGCGTTTCCACGCAACACGCACGCGTCTCAGAAAAGAGCCCGGATAGCTCAGTCGGTAGAGCATCAGACTTTTAATCTGAGGGTCCAGGGTTCAAGTCCCTGTTCGGGCGAATGACCCTCTTTTTCCGTGGAGCGTTGAGTTCTTGCTGACCTTCACTGGCCTCGGGCAGTGACGCTGCAAGGCACCAAATGAAATGACATGCACGCTTTCGACAGCTTGTAGTCGTGGCCGAGTGTTTAAGGCGATGGACTAGAAATCCATTGGGGTCTCCCCGCGCAGGTCCGAATCCTGCCGACTACGTTTGACAGCATCCTCCTGCTTTAGATTGCAACCTTCTGGAGGCCTTGCAAAACTTTATAAAAAGAAAACAGTCTTTGTGACAACATTACCCTTGAAAAGAGTTATGTTGGTAAGAAGCAGTTTTGCCTGCAAGCTAAAGATGACAAGGGCCCTTTTGTACTCTGTGACACATTGGGGAGACCGGTAGCTCGCCGTGATCGTATAGTGGTTAGTACTCTGCGTTGTGGCCGCAGCAACCCCGGTTCGGATCCGGGTCACGGCAAGTTTTGCTGGCTTCCTTTGAAATTGAGCTCCACGTTACCACCTCTCCTCACCCCGTCCTTCAGGACACTTTTTTATTTTTTTGTTGCGCGGTGCGTCCTTGACGTGCTCTGGATGTTTTAGTGAATTGCCACTGGGACCTTCTTTGAGAGCACGGGCACTCAGGTTTGAACCCTTAGAGAAAAGACTGAAAACAAAACGCTCCCATTTAGTTTGGAAGCGTTTGGAAGAAACTTGCTTCAGAGAGAATATGGTGCTGGTATATTTTCTAGTCGCTAGGTGTCAGTACACTCGCTGGCTGCTACCTAGAGTGCAGTGGACTTGCTATTTGCTCCAAACAACTGCACCTTTGAAGCAAGTTTACAATAACGATAAGAGCGCCGCAAGTCCACAGCATTAAAGCATGTAAAGATGCTTTCCAAACACGAAGCGGTGAGTTTTTGTTCTTTTTCCTAGCATTATTGTCCTTTGATTATTATTATCATTCTAATAGGCTGCATTCCCACTAATTCGCAAATATATTTTGACACGGCAGACGTCTGGACGACCGTTCTCAATCGTCAAAGAAGGGAAAGCGATGCTTGAGAGAATCGTATTTTTTTTCCAGCCAAGACGATTCATTTTGCCTTGCGTTTCCACGCAACACGCATTTCGGGAAAGAGCCAGGGTAGCTCAGTCGGTAGAGCATCAGACTTTTAATCTGAGGGTCCAAGGTTCAAGTCCCTGTGTGGGGTGATCGACCCTCTTTTTTCGTGGAGCGTTGAGACTTGCTGACCTGCACTGGCCTCGGGCAGTGACGCTGCAAGGCACCAAGTAAAATGACATACCCCTTTTCGACAGCGTAGACTGCTCTAAGAAGTCCTATCAAGTCCAAACAATGTCCTAACAAGTCCTAACAAGACCAAACAAAGTCCAAACAGAGTCCTAACAGTTCCTACCAACTCCTAACAGAATCCAAACAATGTCCTAACAACAGCGGGGCAAAAGAGCCAATCATATGCTTCGAAACAGTTGCCGCTCCAAGAGGGGGCAAAAGAGCCATTACTTTTGCGCTTAAAAATCCAGAATTTTGTTTTACTCTGTACATAAATAAAAAATGTCAGACCAGATTTACTTGAGTACAGGTTTTGCCTACTCTACCCACCTCTGCCAACCTAATCCCAACATGGGAAAGAATGCAACTGAAAGTTAAATAGTTTGAATTCTTACCGTCACTATGGCAGACATGTCTCTCAGCTTCTTTCCCTGCTGCCCCGATCTCTTCTCAAACAACTTCAGCATATTTGCAGTGAATAGGTCCAACTGTGAGAGGAACCTTGACTGTAGAGGCATGGTGGTGACCCGTTTAAACTCTGCATTTATCTGAAACATTAGTACAAGGACATGCATGCAAGATATTAGTTAGACCTAAAACTGAGGTTGGGAAAAAATATAATTTCAATGTGGTTCAACTGAATTCAACGAAAGAAATGTAAAGTTACTATGTCATTATTTCTTACCTGCAATCCCTCTATTTGTAAAATACCATCTTTGTATTTTTATGCTTCTTTTCCTTTAAGAGATCAAATGCAGTATTTCCAAACATGAATGTAGTAAACTGTGGAGGCCCACCACAGTTTCACATCAGACATACTGCAATACATAAACCTGTGTAAGCATTAAAATAAGCCTGCAAGCCACATCATTGCATGCAAAGGGGAGCCAAGCGTTAGTCTAACCTTAATCTACCACACAAGATTTCACAATTTTACTGATAATTTTTTTTACTTGCCTCCATTACATCAAAGAGAGCTGGCCATCTCTCTTGAAGTCGCTGATCATCGGACCACAACATATTACCTCTTGTCTTCTTAATGCAAACATTTTCTCCATTTTAGCCCTAATTGTCTCTCTGTCATTACGCTGCTTGACATCTGAAATTAGTTCAACCCTCATCTTCTCCAGGGACTCTTCACACTGCCCAAGTGGAAAGGAAGGATAGTAGGCCACTTCACCTCTCTTTGGTTTCTTAACGTCAAAGGCAGGACTACGTTTACCATCTGGTTTATATTTCAAAGCATTTACACATACTTCAGGACATCCTACTTTCCGGAGATGTGTGCGGTAGTTGGACAGCTTGTATTTGAGGCTGGTCTTCCATCCTCCATAGCCAGTAGCTGAGCCTCTCTCTTGTAAACATGGATGCCTCTTGATGAGCGCCACAGCAACTTGGTCAAACTCCCGGTCTGTGACATAGACTTTGTGCTGGACTATTGCTTGTATCAACCCCTCTAGTATATTGGACTTAATTTTTGGATCAGGAATGAGCAGGGTCCCCTTTTCTCTGAAATCTGTGTTGGCTTGCTCAAGCTTTAACTCTGCATCATATGAAAAACGAGGAACATAAAAAAAATCTGGCCACGAAGACCTTGAGGAGGTGGACTGTGACGATGAGAGAATTATGGTGCTATCATCAGAAGAACATAAGGAGTAATTGTGAGTGGTTGGGGAGTCAACGTCAGCACAGTGATCTCCATCGAGATGTCTGCAGGATGTGTATATGACCTTGACTGTAGCTTTGTCTTGTACTTCTTCCACAGAAGTGAGGTTCATGAAGTCGTTGCCAAAAAGTGTATCCATAAACTGCAGTCGAAAGGATTGTTTTATTTTACATTGAGTCTTTATCTCAGTCTCTAGGTCAGTTACAGTTGAAGGTAGACCAGAAGGAAACAGCACCCTCTGACAACTGTCTGGCCCCAGGATTACTCTGAGAATCACTGTCATGGTCTTACTGCACTGTCTGTTTAGAAAAAGAACAATAATACGTTTGTCATCTGAGAGAATAAACTGTTGAGATCAAATGTGCAAGTATTCAAGTTTGTCAAACACCATGCTAAGGAGGAAAGACATCCAAGACATAAAATCACATACCAAGGTTACTATAGTTTTGCATTTTCTAGTTTTAATGTGTTTTAAAGTAAGTTTTTTTTAAAAATGCTTGGTTTTAGTTCAATTTTATTAGTTTCAGTGCAAGTTTAATCTTTCTATGTAATATGGGACTCTATAGGTTTCTCCCGACTTTCGCCACCAAGATGCCAGGCGAGGGGCACGGCCTAAACGGGCACAGCTAAGAAATTTGAAGAGATTTCATTTCCAACCGAAATATTGTCTTATGTATAGGCCCTATAAAATAAATTGGCAAAGACGAAAACTAAAGACATTACTTTATAATTTTAGTTTATTTTTGTTAGTTTTGCAAGCAAACAGTTTCAATTATCATTTTTTTTATAAGGACTCATTTTGATTTCAGTTAACTATAATTTTTTTCCCACACATAGTTATTTGGTTAGTTTTCATTAACAATAATAACCTTGACAGACACATTTATGTGTGCCCTCATGTTCATGTGATGTTATGTATCCAACCATCATGTCCAACTTATTACCTTACTTTAAACGCAGATGAATCTCTTCAAGGTCAACATCCGCGCACACCCAACCAGGCAGCCAAGGGATACTCATCAACCAGTTCACAGACCTCAACAAGAGCAAGTTCTTGTGCTGGAGATGGAGTCAGCTCATAGGCTCCATAGTGCTTCTCTATACCATCCACACAGCAGTTTAAAACAAAAAACAATCTTGGATGCAAAATGCATATTTGATGGATTTCCCCAAACTCAGGCAGTCCACCTTCAGACCCATGGGCAACTACCATACCTGCCCTATAGTTTATTCCCTTGCTCCAAATTTTTTT
Organism: Meda fulgida; assembly: GCA_030578275.1. Classification (NCBI taxonomy): domain Eukaryota; kingdom Metazoa; phylum Chordata; class Actinopteri; order Cypriniformes; family Leuciscidae; genus Meda; species Meda fulgida. The sequence continues at coordinate 399,968 of CM060630.1, read as the reverse complement.
TGAAAGGTGTATTTCAGATAGATCAGGATATCTTTGTTTGAAAGATTGAACCAACTCTTCCTTTAAAAACCCTAACGGGACAAGAGATGCATTTGACACATCCGGCATTGATTTATCAATACTTGGAGATGACAAGTGGTACCCAATCATACTGATGTTTCATAGCCAGAGAGAGGGGCACATTTTTAAAGCAACTGGTGCGTTTAATTACCCTTTTAAAGAAACTGTGCTTTGCCTCAAATCTAATGGTCCAAAGACCCACAAGAAGCCCAAACAACTTTATTAGTTTTAGAAAATGTTCTAGATGAATGGTGTTTGGGCAGCAGTCTATTCTGTGGAAACACCTCTTGATGCCTTTGTCTATGGTCAGAAACTTTGCTTTCAAGGAATGCAATAGACTCATCGTTGTGGACTGGGGCAACCACAAGCTCCACGATCTGTTTTAGATCCAACAAGACTTGCCATGCAGGATCATGCTCAGGAATTTGGGGGCCAATTAAAAAGGGGAGCAATCTTAGCAAGCTTGTTTTCCTGCTTGACAGATTTTGCGGCAAAACATGAGGCTTATTTGTTTTGTCTGTCCACTTGTATGGAAAGTGAAGAATGGAACTGTTGATATCATCCAAGCTGATATACTTCTTTGATATTAGTATTTTGAGACAACTTGCTATTTCAACAAGCACAATGCCTTCAAAGAGGTGATGGGCAATGTCAGGAGGGTAGCCACTGTCAACATGAAAATGAGAAAGGGCTTTAGTCAAAGGGCATGCTCGTTTAACTCCAAAACAGTTACTGCCACTATCTAAGGCTGCTTTGACATGAGTCCCGTGTGTTTCTTTTGTTCTGAGGATAAAGGTTTCTGATCTCACCTCTTTCAATGCAATTTCTGAGGCTGTTGCAGTACAAAAACGACAAAAATAGGGGCCTGTAAAACTCTCAACAAAGCCTGTGATTCCATGAGCTCCTAAATTGTCTGCAGCAACTGACTGAACTGTACCTTTAAGCGATCTGCCAAGTTGTGGAACAAATATTCCATTAACTTCCAAAGACCTGAGATCTCTAACAAGTGGTTCTAAAACCTTCCAAAGACCTGAGATCTCTAACAAGTGGTTCTAAAACCTTGTCATAGCCATAGCACTTAACATCGTCTGTTTTGCACAACAGTGCTAAGTGGATGGAGGTCAAAGATGAATTACACCCAGGAGGAAGGTTACTCAGCACCCAATACACAGCACAAAGTTTGTGTTTTACGGGAGGTGCTTAGAGGGTTGCAGACCTCGAAGTCATCAACATACAAACTTAAAGATAGTCTCAACTCCTCCCCTGACAAAAAAGTGCTTTGCTTAAAATGCAGACCGTCCCTGAAAGACCTGTACACAATTTCACCTGAAGTCTCCGCTTCTGTTTTGTGATATATCTGGTCCAAGATATCTTTCCTATTCAAAAGCACTTGTAGTGATTCAAGAATGGGGACATACTGAAAGGATTTGTTCTCTTTAGCATCCAAAATATATTCAACTGGTTCTATTACATTAAAGTTTGCATTATAATACTGCTTACGTTGATATGCAGAACTCAAAGTGGTTATTTCCTCATTGACATCTCTGTCAACCTGAAGGTTGTGCCTCTGAAAAATATCAACTAGGACACCATCAGTGAGGGAACTTGAGAGAGAGCTAGTTAAGTGGTTAAGCTCAGACAAAAAAATCACTGATTGCTGTGCTTGGTACATGAGTAAAATGTTCTAACTTAAACAGAGCTGCTGCAAAAGTGTGTTCTATTACATTTGGAAGGTCTTTTAGGGTATCTACACTGGAATCTGGTTGTGCATCCAAGTATACCTCACCTATATCATCGTTTGAAGTATTTTCTGTTGAATTCAGGGAAACAAAAGTGGTAGATGTCACAATGCCTGGTTTAAAATCTGTTAATGAATAGGAATTGTGTGTTCTGCTCTTGTGGGATTTAAATGTTCCGTTTATATTCGTTTGAAAGTCGCAGCCCAAAAACATGCAAGTTACAACCTCATTTTTCTTCAGGTGTGCATTAATGTGAACCCAGTAATCCCTTTCAGAGACAAGATCCTCACAAAGACATAAATGGCAGCTAAATATACAGCTCTCTGTTTGATGAGAGGTTTCAGCCACATGGAATCTATTCAAATGAATTAAAAGTGCATTCCATGTTCGTAAAGTGCATGGGCAGGTTACATATGAACATGGAAATCTATTATTATTCCCATAAAAAGTATGTTTTACCCGATAATGCTTTAATACATGGGACCTACTTGGTAAAAGTGAGGGGCAGGCTTTATTACGCCACATTTACAGCATTTTCTGCATCACTCGTCACTGAAAAAGAGAAATTAAAAATAAAATAAGGATAAATCAAGAAAGGTTTTACAAATATAAGTATTTCTAATTAGAAATAAACATACTGTCAAATTATGAAATATCAAATAACAACAACTAAACATACTAGGGGTACTCCTATCAGGATTTTTGGGGTCAAATCATGTATATTATGTGTTATACAACAATGTATATTAATTATTAAAATTAACCTTTAAAAATTAACCTTTAAATGGCCAATATAACCAATATAAAAGCAGTAGCTTAACCTTCTTGCAAAAAAGTAATTGAAGCCTCTACTTATTGATTGAATGGTTATTTATTGATCCAAATGTGTCGGCAAACGGAGCATCGCACCCCACCTGAAAAGGCTTTAGAAGCACAAACGTTAAAACTTGTGGCCAGCTGCTTGGCAGTTATCAACAAAGACTTATTAACGGTCGTCAACGTATTATTTGGCAGAAAAACAGAGAGAGAAAGACAAGGAGACGGCAAATACGTGGATTTTCCTGTTTTCTATATTATCATTTTTAAAGAAGCTTGCTATATTATATCTGCGGCTGATCAAGTTATTATTTAACGGCAGGCCAAAACGACCCACAGGCGGGGAGATCTCCCTTTGCAGACTCCCTCCTGTTTTTAAACATGAAATAAACAAACAACAACAACAGGTAGTCGAATTTGAAGGTTGCACAAGTTGTAAAAACTACTGGCACCATCTCAAAAAATGACAGCAAAATGCGGGAAAACATTTTAGACTGACATTCTGTGGGAAACACTGAATAGCCTACTACAGAACCCTGCCCAGTAAGGCAAAAAATGTAAACATTACTCACCACACAAATGTGAGCCCACATTGAAAGAGCTGACTCCACATGACATGTACAGAGTGTGAGTTTAGTGTCCATCTGCAACAACAACGAGCAAGAAAATAAATTAATATTACCATGAAATAATTAAAAACAAGACTATATGTTAATGTTAAATCATAAGCCTTTCAAGTTAAACTCTTCCTTCTTGTTTAACATGAACAGCTAAGAACCATTTAAAAACACATTTTGTAGATTAAGTGACCCCTTGTCTTTTCTAAAAGGTTAAACTTACTCAAAATGTACCATACAACTTAAACCATTAATGCAGTTCCTGGCAAAGCAGTATTTTGGGTGAGCATCCCACCCCCAAAGTTTTTTTTTTTATCTCAAGTTACCAATAGACTGTATAAGGTTTAAACACTTGCTAAACACAGGAAAATACAACTGTGCACTTTCTGAAATGAAGTATCTCTGGCTTCCAGAACTGGGACTAACATTAGCTCAAATTACTTTAACGTTATCGTTACCTTGTTAGCTCATGGTTAAAACCATAGACATAACTGTCACGGTATACAAATCCATTGATTCCTTCTCGTCTCGTGTTTATGTTGTTGTATGAAAGCACGTGTGCAGTGGGTGTGACTGAGTGACGTTCCTTGATCTGCTCCAGCTGTTCATCATCTCATCACCAGCTGCAGCCGATCTCATCTCCCTATATATACTCACCACTTTCTCATCCTCTTTGTCAGATCGTTTGGTTGATGTCCTGTTCGGTGTTCCTGTTCAGTCCTGCCTGCCTTTCCTGTCGTCGTGTTTCTGTGGGTTCGTTGTCTTGGTGTGGATTATCGTTTTGTGTCTTCACGTCACGGATTCATCACCTCACGGACTTTCACCACAAGGATTCTTCACTTCACGGATTGTCACTTCATGGACTTCGCGCGCTGATCATCAGGTCCCTGTGTCGCCCGTCCACGCCAGTGTTTTCCTTCTGTGTTGTCTTCTGCCTAATAAACCAACGTTACCTGCATTTGTTTCCTGTTGAACTTTTAAACGTGACAATAACATAGAGATAGATGCCCTATTTGGCCGCTGGGCGCAATGCGGCCGTCATCTTTAACCGGTCAACTCCTAGTTACGTTGCATGGCAGCTGTTAAGATGCCGAGCACTGTGCAGTATATTCCTGGTAAATACAGAAAAAAACTACCTCTGTCCCCATTTTGTTTTTTAAGACACAACATTAGGTTTTTCAATCAGATTGATAGTCAAGATGTTTCCCCCCTTATTGGGGATTATGTTCCCAGTTTTGATCACGGACGTCTGGTCACTTTATATATCAGAATATTCTATTACTGTTAAGCAGTGACGGTTGGTGATAATTATTTTTGGAGGGGCGGGGCGAAAATAAATACAAATAAATTTCAGATAGCTGTTTGAGGTCTCTTACCCCCATCATTGTCCACAAAACTTCAGTGCCGACACGTTTCTCATAACACGCGCGGGTGAAGCTCGTCCTCTGTCACTGGCTGCTGCCGGTGTTCTGACGGATTGTAAATGATTTGTAAATCGGGTTGGTCCGGTCCGAGATACTTTATCCTTTTTTTACGAACGCCTTGTGAATTTTTTTTTTTTTTTGTAAATTAATGACAGAATTTGGTTTAACTGCTGCCATTATCTCTACGAAAGTGATCTGCCTAGCAAGGTTTTGGCGGAGTCGCCTGCGCACTCGCAGTAGTGGCCAAGAGCGTAAAGTTGTATGACAGGTGACGTGAACCAATCAGATTGGATAAAATACCATGTATCAAAATCTGATTCACCAGGGACGCAGTGATTTGCGCCTGGAGGAGGATCTTTAAGAAACCAATGAGAGACCAGCTTCAGATCACATGCTGCTGAAAATTTAAGGACATAGATAGACATCTGTTTGTCCGGCGTCCCTCGCCCATGAAACCGCATGAAGCAGTTACGTTTGGGCCACATGTGGGTATTATCTGGCACATATGGCCTAGATGTGGCTTGGCTGAACAGATATGGGCCAAATTGTGGCCATATTTGTTCTGCCATAACTTTAAAATCTGCGGGAAATGCTCTTTTGGTTCACAACTCATTTTGAGGTATATGGCCCAGATAACAACGAACACATGAGAATCATATGTGGTTGAGCTATGGCACACAGTGAAAACACCGACTTGTGGTAAACATTTGGCTTATACGCGGAAAAACACAGGAATCCTGGAATCAAGTGCGGCAGACATGCGCCGTTCCACACCTCAGGTTGCTATGCATGTTCCCTCCTATTGGTGGAGAGACTATACGGCGCGTTGACTGAGACGCGGGCACTGGCACATGCAGCGGGCGGCATTTCTGCTTTCCTCACGACTGTGTACGTTCAGGTAAGTGATGTTTTGAGTCTTTAAAGTCATATAAGTGAAATATGCAGCATTATGTGTCAATATTTCATGTTATTAAGCGTTTAGTTATTCGTTTAATTGAGGAAGGGGTGAAATTAGCTAATATTTTCCTCAGTTTAATGTTACTGTATAGGGGTCCTCTGGTTTGCCGTTTTAACGTTAAATTCCGATGTTATTGGTATAAATCAACAGTAACGTTACACATATCGTATGTCTTGTTAATATCATTGTGAATTCAGGCGACGCGGTCTGACGTCGGTGTTAATGTTCGTCAAAAAACCTAAACGTTAGGCCCAAACCCTAATTTGTGTGCACAATCATTTAACTAATCATATTAATAATAATAATAAAATTCCAACAAGAATTACTACGTTACATTTATACGTGTGCATTATTGCATGTATCTTATTTAAATCTGAAATGATATTTGATCAATACTTTTCCCTCTTTAAAATTAAATTGTACTTGTTAACGTTAGTATGACGTTGTTAACGTCAGTATGCACTGTGCAACATGAACAAACAATGATCCGCTGTATTTCTATTAACTAATGCTATCAAAGATTACCAAATACAGTAAAAAATCTAACGTTAGGCTATCACTCGTGGTTAGTTAATACATTAACTTTTGTTAACAAATGAAACCTTATTGTAAAGTGTTATCAATTGTAAAAAAATTAAAGCTGCAAGCAGCATTTATCGGCGTTCAAGCAATTAAGGCCTTTAAGGCCGTTAAGCACAAAAGCATCAAAAGACGTTAAGTTTTATGTAGCATACATTTAACCACTGACATAATAGATGGAAAACACCATTTACAGCCAATACAGGCAATTTACCACAGGAAATACATGGTTTTAAAGCTTTTTAACAGTTATAGCGCCACCTATGGTCCGATCTCCATAAAACTGTGCATGCTTGTTCATGACATTGTCACATATGATCACCAATTTTTGTGAAGTTCGAGGTTTTTATTTATGATTTATAGGCTGTTGAGTGTATTTTGCCACGCCCCTTTTTTAAATGACCCTGTTATAGCAAACCAAAGGGCAAAGTTCGATTTTTTTTCGATAATTATTGATCTAGAGAGTCCAGAGAATTGTCCTAGACTGGTCTGGTTCCGATCTGGCGAAAAACCAGGGACTAGTTCGCAAAAGTAGGTTTTTAACATATTCATAAATATTTAATGAACGATTTGATTGACAGCAATGGTTTTAGAGGCAAAGTTGTTCAGCATGAGGAGATCTATCAAATGATATGTATTTTGTGGGGATGTGTGCAACACCACGTGATTACAGAGCCATAAAACTCGTTAGCGCCAACTAGTGGCCGATTTGTTTCAAAATTCTTACAGACCTTTAGGGGCATGAGTCGAACATGCCCATCGAGTTTCGTTCCGATCGGCCTCCGTTAACCTCGTCTCATAGGTGCTCAAACTTCATTGGTCGATGGCGGCCATGTTTTTTTAGATACGCCAATATCCTTTTACACATAAATGGGGCCTTGGACCAAGACACTGCATACCAATTTTCAAGTCAATCGGACTAACGGTCAGGTGGCCACACCCTTTTTTATGTTTTTTTAATGTTATAGCGCCACCTAGTGTTCGATCGTCGCTAATTTTTTACTCTGACCCCAGACTGTCCCTATACACATATGTGCCAAGTTTGGTCAACCTATCTCATTTTCTTCTGGAGTTATAGCCGTTTTAATAAAATAGGCTCCGCCCACAACGTTCATTTTGCGCCCCCTAGCGACCCTGAATCGAAAATTCAACTTTTTTCGATAATTATTGATATTCAGTCTCCAGAGAACATTTCTGCACTGGTTTGGTTCCAATCGGGCAAAAAACCAGGGACTAGTTCGCAAAAGTAGTTTTGTGACAAAATTCAAAATGGCGGAAAATCCATCATGGCGGAAATGAAATCGGAGATAAACGTTTTGTTCTCCAGGTTTTCAGCTTTCCACTGATATAAGACACTTGAGTCTACAACATACGGTTTAGGAGTTATGAGCAGTTTCGCGCAATTGGTTGCTATAGCGCCACCTATGGGCCAATCGGGCTCATAATTTGATAACCTCTCCTCGATTTTTGTACTACCATCTGACAAAGTTTCAAGTCTCTAGCACTTACGGTTTGGGCTGCACGATGCGTTTTACGGCAGAATAATAATAATAATAATAATTAAAGCTGCAAGCAGCATTTAGCGGTGTTCAAGCAGCTAAGGCCTTTAAGGCCGTTAAGCACAAAAGCATCAAAAGACATTAAGTTTTATGTAGCAAGCATTAACCACTGACATCATAGATGGAATAGACCATGTTTTAGCATGATTTACCATCATACACCAAATTTAGTGTGATTTTTCATGATTTACCATGTTCCAATATGATTTACCATGAATCTAGCATGATTTACCATAGTTTCCCATGATATAGCAAGTTCTAGTGTGATTCACCATGATTTACCCTGTTCTAGCATGGTTTACCACAATTGAACACATTCTAGTATGATTTAATACGATTCTAGCATTATTTACCATACTTTACCATGATTTACCATGTTATAGGATGATTTACCATGATATGCCGCATTCTAGAATGACTTACCAGGATTCTAGCATGATTTACCATGATACACCATGTAATAGTATTATTTACTATGATTTACCATGTTTCTATCGTGATTTACCATGATTTACCACATTACTGCATTGATGTGAAGTGTCAATAAAAATGAAGTGATAAAATGTGACAAAAAATGATTTTGTTATAATAGTTATCATGGAAAAGTGGTTTGCTTTAGTGCAGAATACTGGTGAAAAACAAGTCCATCAAAGTGAAAGTGAGCCAGTAAGTGGTCTTCTACTGCCCTCTGCTGGCCATTCTACTTATTAATAAAGTGTTAACTGTGCTTTTGCACTCATATGTAGACATTTGCTCTCTCTCTCTCTCTCTCTCACACACACACACACACACACACACACACACACACACACACACACACACACACACACACACACACACACACACACACACACCACACACACACACACACACACACAGACACACACACACAGTTTGTGTTTTTAAGATGTTATTGTGAAAATATCTTTTAATGGTCTATTAACATTTCACATGTTTCTTTGTGGTCTGATAATATAAAACTATATTACCACTGCATCAAAATAATAAAAAATAGCTTTAAGCATTTGTTTTGTTGGCCAATGCTGAAAGCTGATAAAAAGATGAAATATGTCTAATCCTGTTGCTCCCTCTGGTGGACAACAGTGGTATTACAGCCTCCATCTTACAGTTGACGTGATTCATTGTTTAGAATTTACTGTCAGCCCTCTGAGCATTAAAAATCCATGAAATGTTTCACATTTCTTCAAAATGACTTGTTCTCCACATGTAGAATGTTTTGGGAAGTTTCTACTTTGTGCAAACAATATATAGACATGTTACTAACATTGGGCAAAACCAGATTTATAAATAAATAATAGGTATTAAAATCCTTAGTGGTAGTCTCCTTTTTGTAACACCCTTTTCGGGGTTCACATTAATTATAATTACAGCACAATTGAGAACATGGTTTTTAGGTTTAGGGCAAAATGAAGAAATGGGAATTTGTTTTTTCACTTATATCTTGGAAACGAAAAGCTGCTCTTGAAACTCGGAGCATGTATGATTTAGTATGATTCTAGCCCGATTTATGATATACCATGTTCTTGTATGATTTACCATGATTTACCATAGTTTATCATGATTTACCATATTTTACATTGGTTTACCATGTTCTACCATGATGTACCATTATACACCTCATTTTAGTATTATTTACTATGATTTACCATGTTTCTAGCGAGATTTACCACATTGCTAGCTAGTGTCAGTAAAAATGAAGTGATAAACTCTGACAAAAAATGATTTTGTTATAATAGTTAACATGGAAAACTGGTTTGCTTTAGTGCAGAATACTGGTGAAAATCAAGTCCATCACAGTGAAAGTGCGCCAGTAAGTGGTCCTCTACTGCCCTCTGCTGGCCATTCTACTTATTAATAAAGTGTTTTCACAGGTGCTTTTGCAGTCATATGTAGACATTTGCTCACACACACACACACACACACACACACACACACACACACACACACACACACACACACACACACACACACACACACACACACACACACACACACACACACACACACACACACACACACACACACACACACACACACACACACACACACACACACACACACACACACACACACACACACACACACAAAGACAAATGGTGTTGTTGTTTTTTTCAATGCTATTGGGATGTGTCATTATGAAAATATACTTTAATGGTCTATAAGCATTTCAAATAATGTCTTTGTAAACTATTTATCAGATTATTCAACATTTATTCAGAAATCTAGGACAAGACACACATATTCTGTTGTATATACAGACATTTTGAACTATGTGATGGAAAAACAAAATGTTTACTGCAAGTCTCCTTCAGGATTCACATTTCTAAATGTACTACAATAGTCAGTAATAATACTTCAATAGATGAATTTTGACTAAATGTGAGTGTAAATGTTAAAATAGTGATTTTATAAAGTGTAAATAAGAATTATCGAATAATCTTAGCTAGTAGTATGACAAAATGACTATTTAAAACAGAAGGGGGCAGTAGAAGACCACTTATTGGCTTAATATGCCATTATATTCATATCATTTTCACCTATTTTAACTGTTATAGAGGCATATTTTGTCCGATCTGTCTGAAATGTATCATGCTTGTTTAGAGTCATGTGTCACATGTTCTGACTTGATTTTAAGAAGATCTGAGCATTCATTGAAGAGATATAGGCATTTGGGGACACTTGGTCAAGGCTACATATTGAAGTGACCCTATTATAGCCATCCAAATGAAGAAGTTATGCCTTTTCTGATAATTATTGATCTAGAGAGTCCAGAGAATTGTACTGCAATGGTTTTGAACATTATGATATGAACATTATATGATCATAGATGAAAACACCATTTGCAGCCAATACAGGCAATTTACCATAGGAAGTATATGGTTTTAAAGCTTTTTAACAGTTATAGCACCACCTATGGTCCGATCTCCATATCATTTTGCATGCTTCTTTAGCATGTTATGTTACATAAGCTCATCAATTTTCGTGAAGTTCTGAGTTTTTTTGTAGGTTTTATAGGCTTTTCAGTGTATTTTGCCACACCCACTTTTTAAATGACTCTGTTATAGTAAACCAAAGGGAAAATTTCGACTTTTTTTCAATAATTATTGATCTAGAGAGTCCAGAGAATTGTCCTAGACTGGTCTGGTTCCGATCGGGCGAAAAACCAGGGACTAGTTCGCAAAAGTAGGTTTTTAACATATTCATGAATATTTAATGAACGATTTGATTGACAGCAATGGTTCTAGAGGCAAAGTTGTTCAGCATGAGGAGATCTATCAAATGTGATGTATTTCGTGGGGATGTGTGTAACACCACGTGATTACAGAGCCTTAAAACTCGTTAGCGCCAACTAGTGGCCGATTTCTTTCAAAACTCTTACAGACCTCTTGGGCCATGAGTCGAACATGCCCATCGAGTTTCGTTCCGATCAGCCTCCGTTAACCTCGTCTCATAGGTGCTCAAACTTCATTGGTCGATGGCGGCCATGTTTTTTGAGATACGCCAATATCCTTAATCACATACATGGGGCCTTGGACCAAGACACTGCATACCAATTTTCAAGTCAATCGGACATACGGTCAGGTGGCCACACCCTTTTTTATGTTTTTTTAATGTTATAGCGCCACCTAGTGTTCGATCGTCGCGAATTTTTTACTCTGACCCCAGACTGTCCCTATACACATATGTGCCAAGATTGGTCAACCTATCTCATTTTCTTCTGGAGTTATAGCCGTTTTAATAAAATAGGCTCCGCCCACAACGTTCATTTTGCGCCCCCTAGCGATCCTGAATCGAAAATTCAACTTTTTTTCGATAATTATTGATATTCAGTCTCCAGAGAACATTTCTGCACTGGTTTGGTTCCAATCGGGCAAAAAACCAGGGACTAGTTCGCAAAAGTAGTTTTGTGACAAAATTCAAAATGGCGGAAAATCCATCATGGCGGAAATGAAATCGGAGATATACGTTTTGTTCTCCAGGTTTTCAGCTTTCCACTGATATAAGACACTTGAGTCTACAACATACGGTTTAGGAGTTATGAGCAGTTTCGCGCAATTGGTTGCTATAGCGCCACCTATGGGCCAATCGGGCTCATACTCTCTGAACCTCTCCTCGATTTTTGTACTACCATCTGACAAAGTTTCAAGTCTCTAGCATTTACGGTTTGGGCTGCACGATGCGTTTTACGGCAGAAGAAAAATAATAATAATAATAATAATAATAATAAAAATCAGTACAATTACAATAGGTTTTCAGCACTTCGTGCTTGAACACCTAATAATAAAAATCAGCACAAATACAATAGGTTTTCAGCACTTCGTGCTTGAACACCTAAAAATCAGCACAAATACAATAGGTTTTCAGCACTTCGTGCTTGAACACCTAATAATTAAAGCTGCAAGCAGCATTTAGCGGTGTTCAAGCAGCTAAGGCCTTTAAGGCCGCTAAGCACAAAAGCATCAAAAGACATTAAGTTTTATGTAGCAAGCATTAACCACTGACATCATAGATGCAATAGACCATGTTTTAGCATGATATACCATCATACACCAAATTCGGTGTGATTTTTCATGATTTACCATGTTCCAGTATGATTTACCATGAATACAGCATGATTCACCATAGTTTACCATGATATAGCAAGTTCTAGTGTGATTCACCATGATTTACCCTGTTCTAGCATGGTTTACCACAATTGAACACATTCTAGTATGATTTAATACGATTCTAGCATTATTTACCATAGTTTACCCTGTTTTACCATGTTATAGGATGATTTACCATGATATGCCGCATTCTAGAATGACTTACCAGGATTCTAGCATGATTTACCATGATACACCATGTAATAGTATTATTTACTATGATTTACCATGTTTCTATCGTGATTTACCATGATTTACCACATTACTGCATTGATGTGAAGTGTCAATAAAAATGAAGTGATAAAATGTGACAAAAAATGATTTTTTTATAATAGTTAACATGGAAAACTGGTTTGCTTTAGTGCAGAATACTGGTGAAAAACAAGTCTATCAAAGTGAAAGTGAGCCAGTAAGTGGTCCTCTACTGCCCTCTGCTGGCCATTCTACTTATTAATAAAGTGTTAACTGTGCTTTTGCAGTCATATGTAGATATTTGCTGTCTCTCTCTCACACACACACACAAACACTTATGTTATTGTGAAAATCTCTTTTAATGGTCTATAAGCATTTCACATATTTCTTTGTGATGTAATCATATAAAACTATATTAAAACTAATAAAAAAATAGCTTTAAGCGTTTGTTTGTTAGCCAATGCTGAAAGCTGATAAAAAGATAAAAAATGTCTAATGCTGCTGCTCCCTCTACTGGACAACAGTGGTATTACAGACTATATACAGTTGGAATGAATGAATGGAGATTTGGTTTTTCACTTATATCTCGGGAACGAGAAAATGAAAAAATCTGAAACTCAGAACTTAGATAGTGTTAGAGGAGCCCTGTTGAACAAGACCATCTCGGCGATGCTGGGTTATCGTGTCCGGGAGCAATGTCCGTTGAAATGCATATCTTTGTAGGCTTATATCTCGGGAATGCCTGGGTCAAATCGCACCATTCTCGACTCGAAGATAGATGAGGACGGGCTCTTTCCAACAAGCTCTCCCACAAGCATCTAGCTGGTCCAGGTCGGGACTTACAGCCGTTTCAACTCGGGAGTCTCACAGATTAGCGATCCGCGGGGGCGCGCTCCCGACCCCCGCGACAATAGATTTCGATCAAGACCCTGGAGAGGACCTTACCATCACAATTTGAGCGCGCAGCGACTTTTCGTTTTCGAGTTATGAGTGAATTTGTACTGGGGGGCGTGGCCTAAATCACGGAAACCCTTTACATTGAAAAATGTGAATCCTGAAAAATGGGTCACAATTGTTAATCAATAGTAATTCTGCAATAGATGAATTTTGACTACATGTTATTGTAAATGTCAAAATAGTGATTTTATAAAGTCTAAATATGAATTATAGAACAATATTAGTAAGCAGTATGACAAAATGACTATTTAAAACAGAAGGGGGCAGTCGAAGACCACTTATTGGCTAAATATACCATTACATTCATATAAACATTGTAATTTTCACCTTTTTAACTGGATGTCTGCAATTTTTCTTGTTTGTTTGGAGTCATATTTTTCCATTAGATCAATTTTGAATTCATGTGATTGTGAATGTTAAAATAGGGATTTTATAAAGTCTAAATATGAATTATAGAACAATATTAGTGAGCAGTATGACAAAATGACTATTTTAAACAGAAGGGGCAGTAGAAGACCACTTATTGGCTTAATATGCCATTACATTTATATAAACATTGTATTTTTCACCTTTTTAAATGGCTGTATGCAATTTTTGATGTTTTTTTTGTCATGCTTTTCCAATAGATCAATTTTGACTTCACGTGATTGTAAATGTTAAAATAGGGATTTTATAAAGTCTAAATATGAATTATAGAACAATATAAGTGAGCAATATGACAAAATGACTATTTTAAACAGAAGGGGGCAGTCGAAGACCTCTTATTGGCTTAATATGCCATTACATTTATATAAACATTGCAATTTTCACCTTTTTAACTGGCTGTTTGCAATTTTTGATGTTTTTTTAGTCATGCTTTTCCAATAGATCAATTTGGACTTCACGTGATTGTAAATGTTAAAATAGGGATTTTATAAAGTCTAAATATGAATTATAGAACAATATTAGTGAGCAGTATGACAAAATGACTAATTTAAACAGAAGGGGCAGTAGAAGACCACTTATTGCCTTAATATGCCATTATGTTCTTATAATTTTCCCCTTTTTAACTGTTATAGAGGCATTATTTCTTATCTTATTTGGAGTCACATGTTCTGACATGTTTTTAAGAAGATCTGAGCATTGGTCAAGACTTCATATTGATGTGAACCTTTTATACCCATCCAAATGAAAAAGTTATACCTTTCCTGATAATTATTGATCTAGAGAGTCCAGAGAATTGTACTTCTCTGATTTTGAACATTATGATATAAAGATTATATGATCATAGATGGAACACACCATTTTCAGCCAATATAGGCAATTTACCATAGGAAATACATGGTTTTAAAGCTTTTTAAAAGTTATAGCGCCACCTATGGTCTGATCTTCATAAAACTGTGCATGCTTGTTAATGATGTTATTTCACATATGCTCACCAATTTTTGTGAAGTTCTGAGTTTTTATTTATGATTTATAGGCTGTTGAGTGTATTTTGCCAAGCCCCTTTTTTAAATGACCCTGTTACAGCCACCCAAATGCAAAATTTCAACTTTTTTTGATAATTATTGATCTACAGAGTCCAGAGAATGGGCCTAGACTGGTTTGGCTCCCATCGGGCGAAAAACCAGGGACTAGTTCGCAAAAGTAGGTTTTTAACATATTCGTAAATATTTAATGAAGGATTTGATTGACAGCAATGGTTCTAGAGGCAAAGTTGTTCAACATGAGGAGATCTATCAAATGATATGCATTGTGTGGGGATGTGTGCAACACCACGTGATTACAGAGCCATAAAACTCGTTAGCGCCAACTAGTGGCCGATTTGTTTCAAAACTCTTACAGACCTTTAGGGGCATGAGTCGAACATGCCCATCGAGTTTCGTTCTGATCAGCCTCCGTTAACCTCTTCTCATAGGTGCTCAAACTTCATTGGCCGATGGCGGCCATGTTTTTTGAGATACGCCAATATCCTTTTACACATACATGGGGCCTTGGACCAAGACACTGCATACCAATTTTCTAGTCAATCGGACTAACGGTCAGGTGGTCACACCCCTTTTTATGTTTTTTTGATGTTATAGCGCCACCTAGTGTTCGATCGTCGCGATTTTTTTACTGTGACCCCAAACTGTCCTTATACACATGTGTACCAAGTTTGGTCGACCTTTCTCATTTACTTCCCGAGTTATATCTGTTTTAGTAAAATAGGCTCCTCCCACAACGTTCATTTTGCGCCCCCTAGCAACCGTTAATCAAAATTTCAACTTTTTTTCGATAATTATTGATATTCAGACTCCAGAGAATATTTCTGCACTGGTTTGGTTACAATCGGGTGAAAACCCAGGGACTAGTTCGCAAAAGTAGTTTCTTGACAAAATTCAAAATGGCGGAAAATCTATCATGGCGGAAATGAAATCGGAGATATACGTTTTGTTCTCCAAGTTATCAGCTTTCCACTGATATAAGACACTTGAGTCTACAATATACGGTTTAGGAGTTAGGAGCAGTTTCGCGCAATTGGTTGCTATAGCGCCACCTATGGGCCAATCGGGCTCATAATTTGATAACCTCTCCTCGATTTTTGTACTACCATCTGACAAAGTTTCAAGTCTCTAGCACTTACGGTTTGGGCTGCACGATGCGTTTTACGGCAGAATAATAATAATAATAATAATAATTAAAGCTGCAAGCAGCATTTATCGGTGTTCAAGCAATTAAGGCCTTTAAGGCCGTTAAGCACAAAAGCATCAAAAGACGTTAAGTTTTATGTAGCATACATTTAACCACTGACATAATAGATGGAAAACACCATTTACCATAGGAAATACATGGTTTTAAAGCTTTTTAACAGTTATAGCGCCATCTATGGTCCGATCTCCATAAAACTGTGCATGCTTGTTCATGATGTTATTTCACATACGCTCACCAATTTTTGTGAAGTTCTGAGTTTTTATTTATGATTTATAGGCTGTTGAGTGTATTTTGCCACGCCCCTTTTTTAAATGACCCTGTTACAGCCACCCAAATGCAAAATTTCAACTTTTTTTTGATAATTATTGATCTACAGAGTCCAGAGAATAGGCCTAGACTGGTTTGGTTCCCATCGGGCGAAAAACCAGGGACTAGTTCGCAAAAGTAGGTTTTTAACATATTCGTAAATATTTAATGAACGATTTGATTGACAGCAATGGTTTTAGAGGCAAAGTTTTCAACATGAGGAGATCTATCAAATGCTATGCATTGTGTGGGGATGTGTGCAACACCACGTGATTACAGAGCCATAAAACTCGTTAGCGCCAACTAGTGGCCGATTTGTTTCAAAATTCTTACAGACCTTTAGGGGCATGAGTCGAACATGCCCATCGAGTTTCGTTCCGATCGGCCTCCGTTAACCTCGTCTCATAGGTGCTCAAAATTCATTGGTCGATGGCGGCCATGTTTTTTGAGATACGCCAATATCCTTATACACATACATAGGGCCTTGGACCAAGACACTGCATACCAATTTTCAAGTCAATCGGACTAACGGTCAGGTGGCCACACCCTTTTTTATGTTTTTTTAATGTTATAGCGCCACCTAGTGTTCGATCGTCGCGATTTTTTTACTCTGACCCAAGACTGTCCTTATACACATGTGTGCCAAGTTTGGTCAACCTATCTCATTTTCTTCTGGAGTTATAGCCGTTTTAATAAAATAGGCTCCGCCTACAACGTTCATTTTGCGCCCCCTAGCGACCCTGAATCGAAAATTCAACTTTTTTTTGATAATTATTGATATTCAGTCTCCAGAGAACATTTCTGCACTGGTTTGGTTCCAATCGGGCAAAAAACCAGGGACTAGTTCGCAAAAGTAGTTTTTTGACAAAATTCAAAATGGCGGAAAATCCATCATGGCGGAAATGAAATCGGAGATATACGTTTTGTTCCCCAGGTTTTCAGCTTTCCACTGATATAAGACACTTGAGACTACGACATACGGTTTAGGAGTTATGAGCAGTTTCGCGCAATTGGTTGCTATAGCGCCACCTATGGGCAAATCGGGCTCATACTCTCTGAACCTCTCCTCGATTTTTGTACTACCATCTGACAAAGTTTCAAGTCTCTAGCATTTACGGTTTGGGCTGCACGATGCGTTTTACGGCAGAAGAAAAATAATAATAATAATAATAATTAAAGCTGCAAGCAGCATTTAGCGGTGTTCAAGCAGTTAAGGCCTTTAAGGCCGTTAAGCACAAAAGCATCAAAAGACATTAAGTTTTATGTAGCATACATTTAACCACTGACATAATAGATGGAAAACACCTTTTACAGCCAATACAGGCAATTTACCATAGGAAATACATGGTTTTAAAGCTTTTTAACAGTTATGGCGCCACCTATGGTCCGATCTCCATAAAACTTTGCATGCTTGTTCATTACGTTATATCACATATGATCACCAATTTTTGTGAAGTTCTGAGTTTTTATTTATGATTTATAGGCTTTTGAGTGTATTTTGCCACGCCCCTTTTGTAAATTACCCTGTTATAGCAAACCAAAGGGCAAAGTTCAACTTTTTTTTTATAATTATTGATCTAGAGAGTCCAGAAAATTGTCCTAGACTGGTCTGGTTCCGATCGGGCGAAAAACCAGGGACTAGTTTGCAAAAGTAAGTTTTTAACGTATTCATGAATATTTTATGAACGATTTGATTGACAGCAATGGTTCTAGAGGCAAAGTTGTTCAGCATGAGGAGATCTATCAAATGATATGTATTTCGTGGGGATGTGTGCAACACCACGTGATTACAGAGCCTTAAAACTCGTTAGCGCCAACTAGTGGCCGATTTCTTTCAAAACTCTTACAGACCTCTTGGGTCATGAGTCGAACATGCCCATTGAGTTTCGTTCCGATCGGCCTCTGTTAACCTCATCTCATAGGTGCTCAAACTTCATTGGCCGATGGCGGCCATGTTTTTTGAGATACGCCAATATCCTTTTACACATACATGGGGCCTTGGACCAAGACACTGCATACCAATTTTCAAGTCAATTGGACTAACGGTCAGGTGGCCACACCCCTTTTAATGTTTTTTTGATGTTATAGCGCCACCTAGTGTTCGATCGTCGCGATTTTTTTACTGTGACCCCAGACTGTCCTTATACACATGTGTGCCAAGTTTGGTTAACCTATCTCATTTTCTTCTGGAGTTATAGCCGTTTTAGTAAAATAGGCTCCTCCCACAACGTTCATTTTGCACCCCCTAGCGACTGTTAATCAAAATTTCAACTTTTTTTCGATAATTATTGATATTCAGACTCCAGAGAATATTTCTGCACTGGTTTGGTTACGATCGGGTGAAAAACCAGGGACTAGTTTGCAAAAGTAGTTTTTTGACAAAATTCAAAATGGCGGAAAATCTCTCATGGCGGAAATGAAATCGGAGATATACGTTTTGTTCTCCAGGCTTTCAGCTTTCCACTGATATAAGACACTTGAGTCTATGACATACGGTTTAGGAGTTATGAGCAGTTTCGCGCAATTGGTTGCTATAGCGCCACCTATGGGCCAATCGGGCTCATACTCTCTGAACCTCTCCTCGATTTTTGTACTACCATCTGACAAAGTTTCAAGTCTCTAGCATTTACGGTTTGGGCTGCACGATGCGTTTTACGGCAGAAGAAAAATAATAATAATAATAATAATAATAATTAAAGCTGCAAGCAGCATTTATCGGTGTTCAAGCAATTAAGGCCTTTAAGGCCGTTAAGCACAAAAGCATCAAAAGACGTTAAGTTTTATGTAGCATACATTTAACCACTGACATAATAGATGGAAAACACCATTTACAGCCAATACAGGCAATTTACCATAGGAAATACATGGTTTTAAAGCTTTTTAACAGTTATAGCGCCACCTATGGTCCGATTTCCATAAAACTTTGCATGCTTGTTCTTGACATTATGTCACATATGATCACCAATTTTTGTGAAGTTCTGAGTTTTTATTTATGATTTATAGGCTTTTGAGTGTATTTTGCCACGCCCCTTTTGTAAATTACCCTGTTATAGCAAACCACAGGGCAAAGTTCAACTTTTTTTCGATAATTATTGATCTAGAGAGTCCAGAGAATTGTCCTAGACTGGTCTGGTTCCGATCTGGCAAAAAACCAGGGACTAGTTTGCAAAAGTAGGTTTTTAACATATTCATGAATATTTAATGAACGATTTGATTGACAGCAATGGTTCTAGAGGCAAAGTTGTTCAGCATGAGGAGATCTATCAAATGATATGTATTTCGTGGGAATGTGTGCATCATCACGTGATTACAGAGCCATAAATCTCGTTAGCGCCAACTAGTGACCGATTTCTTTCAAAACTCTTACAGACCTCTTGGGCCATGAGTCGAACATGCCCATCGAGTTTCGTTCTGATCGGCCTCCGTTAACCTCTTCTCATAGGTGCTCAAACTTCATTGGCCGATGGCGGCCATGTTTTTGAGATACGCCAATATCCTTTTACACATACATGGGGCCTTGGACCAAGACACTGCATACCAATTTTCTAGTCAATCGGACTAACGGTCAGGTGGCCACACCCCTTTTTATGTTTTTTTGATGTTATAGCGCCACCTAGTGTTCGATCGTCGCGATTTTTTTACTGTGACCCCAGACTGTCCTTATACACATATGTACCAAGTTTGGTCAACCTATCTCATTTACTTCTGGAGTTACATCCGTTTTTGTAAAATAGGCTCCTCCCACAACGTTCATTTTGCGCCCCCTAGCGATCCTGAATCGAAAATTCTACTTGTTTTCAATAATTATTGATATTCAGACTCCAGAAAACATTTCTGCACTGGTTTGGTTCCAATCGGGCAAAAAAACAGGGACTAGTTCGCAAAAGTAGTTTTTTGACAAAATTCAAAATGGCGGAAAATCTATCATGGCGGAAATGAAATCGGAGATATACGTTTTGTTCTCCAGGTTTTCAGCTTTCCACTGATATAAGACAATTGAGTCTACGACATACGGTTTAGGAGTTATGAGCAGTTTTGCGCAATTGGTTGCTATAGCGCCACCTATGGGCCAATCGGGCTCATAATTTGATAACCTCTCCTCGATTTTTGTACTACCATCTGACAAAGTTTCAAGTCTCTAGCACTTACGGTTTGGGCTGGACGATGCGTTTTACGGCAGAATAATAATAATAATAATAATAATAAAAATCAGCACAAATACAATAGGTTTTCAGCACTTCGTGCTTGAACACCTAATTAAAGCTGCAAGCA
This sequence comes from Meda fulgida, assembly GCA_030578275.1. Classification (NCBI taxonomy): domain Eukaryota; kingdom Metazoa; phylum Chordata; class Actinopteri; order Cypriniformes; family Leuciscidae; genus Meda; species Meda fulgida. The sequence goes on along the minus strand of CM060630.1, from coordinate 379,149 downwards.
GCATTTATCGGTGTTCAAGCAGTTAAGGCCTTTAAGGCCGTTAAGCACAAAAGCATCAAAAGACGTTAAGTTTTATGTAGCATACATTTAACCACTGACATAATAGATGGAAAACACCATTTACAGCCAATACAGGCAATTTACCATAGGAAATACATGGTTTTAAAGCTTTTTAACAGTTATAGCGCCACCTATGGTCCGATCTCGATAAAACTTTGCATGCTTATTCTTGACATTATGTCACATATGATCACCAATTTTTGTGAAGTTCTGAGTGTTTATTTATGATTTATAGGCTTTTGAGTGTATTTTGCCACGCCTCTTTTATAAATTACCCTGTTATAGAAAACCAAAGGGCAAAGTTCAATTTTTTTTCGATAATTATTGATCTAGAGAGTCCAGAGAATTGTCCTAGACTGGTCTGGTTCCGATCTGGCGAAAAACCAGGGACTAGTTCGCAAAAGTAGGTTTTTAACATATTCATGAATATTTAATGAACGATTTGATTGACAGCAATGGTTCTAGAGACAAAGTTGTTCAGCATGAGGAGATCGATCAAATGATATGTATTTTGTGGGGATGTGTGCAACACCACGTGATTACAGAGCCATAAAACTCGTTAGCGCCAACTAGTGACCGATTTCTTTCAAAATTCTTACAGACCTTTAGGGGCATGAGTCAAACATGCCCATCGAGTTTCGTTCCGATCGGCCTCCGTTAACCTCTTCTCATAGGTGCTCAAACTTCATTGGCCGATGGCGGCCATGTTTTTTGAGATACGCCAATATCCTTTTACACATACATGGGGACTTGGACCAAGACACTGCATACCAATTTTCAAGTCAATCGGACTAACGATCAGGTGGCCACACCCTTCTTTATGTTTTTTTAATGTTATAGCGCCACCTAGTGTTCGATCGTCGAGATTTTTTTACTCTGACCCCAGACTGTCCTTATACACATATGTGCCAAGTTTGGTCAACCTATCTCATTTTCTTCTGGAGTTATAGCCGTTTTAGTAAAATAGGCTCCGCCCACAACGTTCATTTTGCGCCGCCTAGCGACCCTGAATCGAAAATTCAACTTTTTTTCGATAATTATTGATATTCAGTCTCCAGAGAACATTTCTGCACTGATTTGGTTCCGATCGGGCAAAAAACCAGGGACTAGTTTGCAAAAGTTGTTTTTTGACAAAATTCAAAATGGCGGAAAATCCATCATGGCGGAAATGAAATCGGAGATATACGTTTTGTTCTCCAGGTTTTCAGCTTTCCACTGATATAAGACACTTGAGTCTACGACATACGGTTTAGGAGTTAAGAGCAGCTTCGCGCAATTGGTTGCTATAGCGCCACCTATGGGCCAAACGGGCTCATAATTTGATAACCTCTCCTCGATTTTTGTACTACCATCTGACAAAGTTTCAAGTCTCTAGCACTTACGGTTTGGGCTGCACGATGCGTTTTACGGCAGAATAATAATAATAATAATAATTAAAGCTGCAAGCAGCATTTAGCGGTGTTCAAGCAGCTAAGGCCTTTAAGGCCGTTAAGCACAAAAGCATCAAAAGACATTAAGTTTTATGTAGCAAGCATTAACCACTGACATCATAGATGGAATAGACCATGTTTTAGCATGATTTACCATAGTTTACCATGATATAGCAAGTTCTAGTGTGATTCACCATGATTTACCCTATTATAGCATGGTTTACCACAATTGAACACATTCTAGTATGATTTAATACGATTCTAGCATGATTTACCATAGTTTACCATGATTTACCATGTTATAGGATGATTTACCATCATATGCCATGCAATAGTATTATTTACTATGATTTACCATGTTTCTATCGTGATTTACCATGATTTACCACATTACTGCATGATGTGAAGTGTCAATAAAAATGAAGCGATAAAATGTGACAAAAAATGATTTTGTTATAATAGTTAACATGGAAAACTGGTTTGCTTTAGTGCAGAATACTGGTGAAAATCAAGTCTATCAAAGTGAAAGTGAGCCAGTAAGTGGTCCTCTACTGCCCTCTGCTGGCCATTCTACTTATTAATAAAGTGTTTTCACAGGTAATTTTGCACTCATAGGTAGACATTTGCTGACACACACACACACACACACACACAAAGACAAATGGTGTTGTTGTTTTTTTTCAATGCTATTGGGATGTGTCATTATGAAAATATACTTTAATGGTCTATAAGCATTTCAAATAATGTCTTTGTAAACTATTTATCAGATTATTCAACATTTATTCAGAAATCTAGGACAAGACACACATATTCTGTTGTATATACAGACATTTTGAACTATGTGATGGAAAAACAAAATGTTTACTGCAAGTCTCCTTCAGGATTCACATTTCTAAATGTACTACAATAGTCAGTAATAATACTTCAATAGATGAATTTTGACTAAATGTGAGTGTAAATGTTAAAATAGTGATTTTATAAAGTGTAAATAAGAATTATCGAATAATCTTAGCTAGTAGTATGACAAAATGACTATTTAAAACAGAAGGGGGCAGTAGAAGACCACTTATTGGCTTAATATGCCATTATATTCATATCATTTTCACCTATTTTAACTGTTATAGAGGCATATTTTGTCCGATCTGTCTGAAATGTATCATGCTTGTTTAGAGTCATGTGTCACATGTTCTGACTTGATTTTAAGAAGATCTGAGCATTCATTGAAGAGATATAGGCATTTGGGGACACTTGGTCAAGGCTACATATTGAAGTGACCCTATTATAGCCATCCAAATGAAGAAGTTATGCCTTTTCTGATAATTATTGATCTAGAGAGTCCAGAGAATTGTACTGCACTGGTTTTGAACATTATGATATGAACATTATATGATCATAGATGGAAAACACCATTTGCAGCCAATACAGGCAATTTACCATAGGAAGTATATGGTTTTAAAGCTTTTTAACAGTTATAGCACCACCTATGGTCCGATCTCCATATCATTTTGCATGCTTCTTTAGCATGTTATGTCACATAAGCTCATCAATTTTCGTGAAGTTCTGAGTTTTTTTGTAGGTTTTATAGGCTTTTCAGTGTATTTTGCCACACCCACTTTCTAAATGACTCTGTTATAGTAAACCAAAGGGAAAATTTCAACTTTTTTTCAATAATTATTGATCTAGAGAGTCCAGAGAATTGTCCTAGACTGGTCTGGTTCCGATCGGGCGAAAAACCAGGGACTAGTTCGCAAAAGTAGGTTTTTAACATATTCATGAATATTTAATGAACGATTTGATTGACAGCAATGGTTCTAGAGGCAAAGTTGTTCAGCATGAGGAGATCTATCAAATGAGATGTATTTCGTGGGGATGTGTGTAACACCACGTGATTACAGAGCCTTAAAACTCGTTAGCGCCAACTAGTGGCCGATTTCTTTCAAAACTCTTACAGACCTCTTGGGCTATGAGTCAAACGTGCCCATTGAGTTTCGTTCTGATCGGCCTCCGTTAACCTCGTCTCATAGGTGCTCAAACTTCATTGGCCGATGGCGGCCATGTTTTTTGAGATACGCCAATATCCTTATACACATACATGGGGACTTGGACCAAGACACTGCATACCAATTTTCAAGTCAATCGGACTAACGGTCAGGTGGCCACACCCCTTTTTATGTTTATTTGATGTTATTGCGCCACCTAGTGATCGATCGTCGCGATTTTTTTACTGTGACCCCAGACTGTCCTTATACACATATGTGCCAAGTTTGGTCAACCTATCTCATTTACTTCTGGAGTTAAAGCCGTTTTAGTAAAATAGGCTCCTCCCACAACGTTCATTTTGCGCCCCCTAGCAAACGTTAATCAAAATTTCATATTTTTTTCAATAATTATTGATATTCAGACTCCAGAGAACATTTCTGCACTGGTTTGGTTCCAATCGGGTGAAAAACCAGGGACTAGTTCACAAAAGTAGTTTTTTAACAAAATTCAAAATGGCGGAAAATCTATCATGGCGGAAATGAAATCGGAGATATACGTTTTGTTCTCCAGGCTTTCAGCTTTCCACTGATATAAGACACTTGAGGCAACGACATACGGTTTAGGAGTTATGAGCAGTTTCGCGCAATTGGTTGCTATAGCGCCACCTATGGGCCAATCGGGCTCATACTCTCTGAACCTCTCCTCGATTTTTGTACTACCATCTGACAAAGTTTCAAGTCTCTAGCATTTACGGTTTGGGCTGCACGATGCGTTTTACGGCAGAAGAAAAATAATAATAATAATAATAAAAATCAGTACAATTACAATAGGTTTTCAGCACTTCGTGCTTGAACACCTAATTAAAGCTGCAAGCAGCATTTAGCGGTGTTCAAGCAACTAAGGCCTTTAAGGCCGTTAAGCACAAAAGCATCAAAAGACATTAAGTTTTATGTAGCAAGCATTAACCACTGACATCATAGATGGAATAGACCATGTTTTAGCATGATTTACCATCATACACCAAATTTAGTGTGATTTTTCATGATTTACCATGTTCCAGTATGATTTACCATGAATCTAGCATGATTTACCATAGTTTCCCATGATATAGCAAGTTCTAGTGTGATTCACCATGTTTGACCCTGTTCTAGCCTGGTTTACCACAATTGAACACATTCTAGTGTGATTTAATACGATTCTAGCATTATTTACCATAGTTTACCATGATTTACCATGTTATAGGATGATTTACCATGATATGCCGCATTCTAGAATGACTTACCAGGATTCTAGCATGATTTACCATGATACACCATGTAATATTTACTATGATTTACCATGTTTCTATCGTGATTTACCATGATTTACCACATTACTGCATGATGTGAAGTGTCAATAAAAATGAAGTGATAAAATGTGACAAAAAATGATTTTGTTATAATAGTTATCATGGAAAAGTGGTTTGCTTTAGTGCAGAATACTGGTGAAAAACAAGTCTATCAAAGTGAAAGTGAGCCAGTAAGTGGTCCTCTACTGCCCTCTGCTGGCCATTCTACTTATTAATAAAGTGTTAACTGTGCTTTTGCAGTCAAATGTAGACATTTGCTCTCACACACACACACACACACACACACACACACACACACACACACACACACACACACACACACACACACACACACACACACACAACACACACACACACACAGTTTGTGTTTTTAAGATGTTATTGTGAAAATATCTTTTAATGGTCTATTAACATTTCACATGTTTCTTTGTGGTCTGATAATATAAAACTATATTACCACTGCATCAAAATAATAAAAAATAGCTTTAAGCATTTGTTTTGTTGGCCAATGCTGAAAGCTGATAAAAAGATGAAATATGTCTAATCCTGTTGCTCCCTCTGGTGGACAACAGTGGTATTACAGCCTCCATCTTATAGTTGACGTGATTCATTGTTTAGAATTTACTGTCAGCCCTCTGAGCATTAAAAATCCATGAAATGTTTCACAATTCTTCAAAATGACTTGTTCTCCACATGTAGAATGTTTTGGGAAGTTTCTACTTTGTGCAAACAATATATAGACATGTTACTAACACTGGGCAAAACCAGATTTATAAATAAATAATAGGTATTAAAATCCTTAGTGGTAGTCTCTTTTTTGTAACACCCTTTTCGGGGTTCACATTAATTATAATTACAGCACAATTGAGAACATGGTTTTTAGGTTTAGGGCAAAATGAAGAAATGGGAATTTGTTTTTTCACTTATATCTTGGAAACGAAAAGCTGCTCTTGAAACTCGGAGCATGTATGATTTAGTATGATTCTAGCCTGATTTATGATATACCATGTTCTTGTATGATTTACCATGATTTACCATAGTTTATCATGATTTACCATATTTTACATTGATTTACCATGTTCTACCATGATGTACCATTATACACCTCATTCTAGTATTATTTACTATGATTTACCATGTTTCTAGCGAGATTTACCACATTGCTAGCAAGTGTCAGTAAAAATGAAGTGATAAACTCTGACAAAAAATGATTTTGTTATAATAGTTAACATGGAAAACTGGTTTGCTTTAGTGCAGAATACTGGTGAAAATCAAGTCTATCAAAGTGAAAGTGAGCCAGTAAGTGGTCTTCTACTGCCCTCTGCTGGCCATTCTACTTATTAATAAAGTGTTTTCACAGGTAATTTTGCACTCATAGGTAGACATTTGCTGACACACACACACACACACACACACACACAAAGACAAATGGTGTTGTTGTTTTTTTTCAATGCTATTGGGATGTGTCATTATGAAAATATACTTTAATGGTCTATAAGCATTTCAAATAATGTCTTTGTAAACTATTTATCAGATTATTCAACATTTATTCAGAAATCTAGGACAAGACACACATATTCTGTTGTATATACAGACATTTTGAACTATGTGATGGAAAAACAAAATGTTTACTGCAAGTCTCCTTCAGGATTCACATTTCTAAATGTACTACAATAGTCAGTAATAATACTTCAATAGATGAATTTTGACTAAATGTGAGTGTAAATGTTAAAATAGTGATTTTATAAAGTGTAAATAAGAATTATCGAATAATCTTAGCTAGTAGTATGACAAAATGACTATTTAAAACAGAAGGGGGCAGTAGAAGACCACTTATTGGCTTAATATGCCATTATATTCATATCATTTTCACCTATTTTAACTGTTATAGAGGCATATTTTGTCCGATCTGTCTGAAATGTATCATGCTTGTTTAGAGTCATGTGTCACATGTTCTGACTTGATTTTAAGAAGATCTGAGCATTCATTGAAGAGATATAGGCATTTGGGGACACTTGGTCAAGGCTACATATTGAAGTGACCCTATTATAGCCATCCAAATGAAGAAGTTATGCCTTTTCTGATAATTATTGATCTAGAGAGTCCAGAGAATTGTACTGCACTGGTTTTGAACATTATGATATGAACATTATATGATCATAGATGGAAAACACCATTTGCAGCCAATACAGGCAATTTACCATAGGAAGTATATGGTTTTAAAGCTTTTTAACAGTTATAGCACCACCTATGGTCCGATCTCCATATCATTTTGCATGCTTCTTTAGCATGTTATGTCACATAAGCTCATCAATTTTCGTGAAGTTCTGAGTTTTTTTGTAGGTTTTATAGGCTTTTCAGTGTATTTTGCCACAGCCACTTTCTAAATGACTCTGTTATAGTAAACCAAAGGGAAAATTTCAACTTTTTTTCAATAATTATTGATCTAGAGAGTCCAGAGAATTGTCCTAGACTGGTCTGGTTCCGATCGGGCAAAAAACCAGGGACTAGTTCGCAAAAGTAGGTTTTTAACATATTCATGAATATTTAATGAACGATTTGATTGACAGCAATGGTTCTAGAGGCAAAGTTGTTCAGCATGAGGAGATCTATCAAATGAGATGTATTTCGTGGGGATGTGTGTAACACCACGTGATTACAGAGCCTTAAAACTCGTTAGCGCCAACTAGTGGCCGATTTCTTTCAAAACTCTTACAGACCTCTTGGGCTATGAGTCAAACGTGCCCATTGAGTTTCGTTCTGATCGGCCTCCGTTAACCTCGTCTCATAGGTGCTCAAACTTCATTGGCCGATGGCGGCCATGTTTTTTGAGATACGCCAATATCCTTATACACATACATGGGGACTTGGACCAAGACACTGCATACCAATTTTCAAGTCAATCGGACTAACGGTCAGGTGGCCACACCCCTTTTTATGTTTATTTGATGTTATTGCGCCACCTAGTGATTGATCGTCGCGATTTTTTTACTGTGACCCCAGACTGTCCTTATACACATATGTGCCAAGTTTGGTCAACCTATCTCATTTACTTCTGGAGTTAAAGCCGTTTTAGTAAAATAGGCTCCTCCCACAACGTTCATTTTGCGCCCCCTAGCAAACGTTAATCAAAATTTCATATTTTTTTCAATAATTATTGATATTCAGACTCCAGAGAACATTTCTGCACTGGTTTGGTTCCAATCGGGTGAAAAACCAGGGACTAGTTCACAAAAGTAGTTTTTTAACAAAATTCAAAATGGCGGAAAATCTATCATGGCGGAAATGAAATCGGAGATATACGTTTTGTTCTCCAGGCTTTCAGCTTTCCACTGATATAAGACACTTGAGGCTACGACATAAGGTTTAGGAGTTATGAGCAGTTTCGCGCAATTGGTTGCTATAGCGCCACCTATGGGCCAATCGGGCTCATACTCTCTGAACCTCTCCTCGATTTTTGTACTACCATCTGACAAAGTTTCAAGTCTCTAGCATTTACGGTTTGGGCTGCACGATGCGTTTTACGGCAGAAGAAAAATAATAATAATTAAAGCTGCAAGCAGCATTTATCGGTGTTCAAGCAATTAAGGCCTTTAAGGCCGTTAAGCACAAAAGCATCAAAAGACGTTAAGTTTTATGTAGCATACATTTAACCACTGACATAATAGATGGAAAACACCATTTACAGCCAATACAGGCAATTTACCATAGGAAATACATGGTTTTAAAGCTTTTTAACAGTTATAGCACCACCTATGGTCCGATCTCCATAAAACTGTGCATGCTTGTTCATGACATTATGTCACATATGATCACCAATTTTTGTGAAGTTCTGAGTTTTTATTTATGATTTATAGGCTGTTGAGTGTATTTTGCCACGCCCCTTTTTTAAATGACCCTGTTATAGCAAACCAAAGGGCAAAGTTCGATTTTTTTTCGATAATTATTGATCTAGAGAGTCCAGAGAATTGTCCTAGACTGGTCTGGTTCCGATCTGGCGAAAAACCAGGGACTAGTTTGCAAAAGTAGGTTTTTAACATATTCATAAATATTTAATGAACGATTTGATTGACAGCAATGGTTCTAGAGGCAAAGTTGTTCAACATGAGGAGATCTATCAAATGATATGTATTTTGTGGGGATGTGTGCAACACCACGTGATTACAGAGCCATAAAACTCGTTAGCGCCAACTAGTGGCCGATTTGTTTCAAAATTCTTACAGACCTTTAGGGGCATGAGTCGAACATGCCCATCGAGTTTCGTTCCGATCGGCCTCCGTTAACCTTGTCTCATAGGTGCTCAAACTTCATTGGTCGATGGCGGCCATGTTTTTTGAGATACGCCAATATCCTTTTACACATACATGGGGACTTGGACCAAGACACTGCATACCAATTTTCAAGTCAATCGGACTAACGGTCAGGTGGCCACACCCTTTTTTATGTTTTTTTAATGTTATAGCGCCACCTAGTGTTCGATCGTCGCAAATTTTTTACTCTGACCCCAGACTGTCTCTATACACATATGTGCCAAGTTTGGTCAACCTATCTCATTTTCTTCTGGAGTTATAGCCGTTTTAATAAAATAGGCTCCGCTCACAACATTCATTTTGCGCCCCCTAGTGACCCTGAATCGAAAATTCAACTTTTTTTCAATAATTATTAATATTCAGTCTCCAGAGAACATTTCTGCACTGGTTTGGTTCCAATCGGGCAAAAAACCAGGGACTAGTTTGCAAAAGTAGTTTTGTGACAAAATTCAAAATGGCGGAAAATCCATCATGGCGGAAATGAAATAGGAGATATACGTTTTGTTCTCCAGGTTTTCAGCTTTCCACTGATATAAGACACTTGAGTCTACAACATACGGTTTAGGAGTTATGAGCAGTTTCGCGCAATTGGTTGCTATAGCGCCACCTATGGGCCAATCGGGCTCATAATTTGATAACCTCTCCTCGATTTTTGTACTACCATCTGACAAAGTTTCAAGTCTCTAGCACTTACGGTTTGGGCTGCACGATGCGTTTTACGGCAGAATAATAATAATAATAATAATAATAATAATAATAAAAATCAGCACAAATACAATAGGTTTTCAGCACTTCGTGCTTGAACACCTAATAATAATAAAAATCAGTACAATTACAATAGGTTTTCAGCACTTCGTGCTTGAACACCTAAAAATCAGCACAAATACAATAGGTTTTCAGCACTTCGTGCTTGAACACCTAATAATAAAAATCAGTACAATTACAATAGGTTTTCAGCACTTCGTGCTTGAACACCTAATAAAAATCAGCACAAATACAATAGGTTTTCAGCACTTCGTGCTTGAACACCTAATAATAATAATTAAAGCTGCAAGCAGCATTTATCGGTGTTCAAGCAATTAAGGCCTTTAAGGCCGTTAAGCACAAAAGCATCAAAAGACGTTAAGTTTTATGTAGCATACATTTAACCACTGACATAATAGATGGAACATACCATTTACAGCCAATACAGGCAATTTACCATAGGAAATACATGGTTTCAAAGCTTTTTAACAGTTATAGCGCCACCTATGGTCCGATCTCCATAAAACTGTGCATGCTTGTTAATGATGTTATTTCACATACGCTCACCAATTTTTGTGAAGTTCTGAGTTTTTATTTATGATTTATAGGCTGTTGAGTGTACTTTGCCACGCCCCTTTTTTAAATGACCCTGTTACAGCCACCCAAATGCAAAATTTCAACTTTTTTTTGATAATTATTGATCTACAGAGTCCAGAGAATGGGCCTAGACTGGTTTGGTTCCCATCGGGCGAAAAACCAGGGACTAGTTCGCAAAAGTAGGTTTTTAACATATTCGTAAATATTTTATGAACGATTTGATTGACAGCAATGGTTTTAGAGGCAAAGTTGTTCAACATGAGGAGATCTATCAAATGCTATGCATTGTGTGGGGATGTGTGCAACACCACGTGATTAGAGAGCCATAAAACTCGTTAGCGCCAACTAGTGGCCGATTTGTTTCAAAATTCTTACAGACCTTTAGGGGCATGAGTCGAACATGCCCATCGAGTTTCGTTCCGATCGGCCTCCGTTAACCTCGTCTCATAGGTGCTCAAACTTCATTGGTCGATGGCGGCCATGTTTTTTGAGATACGCCAATATCCTTAATCACAAACATGGGGCCTTGGACCAAGACACTGCATACCAATTTTCAAGTCAATCGGACTAACGGTCAGGTGGCCACACCCTTTTTTATGTTTTTTTAATGTTATAGCGCCACCTAGTACTCGATCGTCGCGATTTTTTTACTCTGACCCAAGACTGTCCTTATACACATGTGTGCCAAGTTTGGTCAACCTATCTCATTTTCTTCTGGAGTTATAGCCGTTTTAATAAAATAGGCTCCGCCCACAACGTTCATTTTGCGCCCCCTAGCGACACTGAATCGAAAAATAAACTTTTTTTCAATAATTATTAATATTCAGACTCCAGAGAACATTTCTGCACTGGTTTGGTTCCAATCGGGCAAAAAACCAGGGACTAGTTCGCAAAAGTAGTTTTTTGACAAAATTCAAAATGGCGGAAAATCTATCATGGCGGAAATGAAATCGGAGATATACGTTTTGTTCTCCAGGTTTTCAGCTTTCCACTGATATAAGACACTTGAGTTTACGACATACGGTTTAGGAGTTAGGAACAGTTTTGCGCAATTGGTTGCTATAGCGCCACCTATGGGCCAATCGGGCTCATAATTTGATAACCTCTCCTCGATTTTTGTACTACCATCTGACAAAGTTTCAAGTCTCTAGCACTTACGGTTTGGGCTGCACGATGCGTTTTACGGCAGAATAATAATAATAATAATTAAAGCTGCAAGCAGCATTTATCGGTGTTCAAGCAGTTAAGGCCTTTAAGGCCGTTAAGCACAAAAGCATCAAAAGACATTAAGTTTTATGTAGCATACATTTAACCACTGACATAATAAATGGAAAACACCATTTACAGCCAATACAGGCAATTTACAATAGGAAATACATGGTTTTAAAGCTTTTTAACAGTTATAGCGCCACCTATGGTCCGATCTCGATAAAACTTTGCATGCTTATTCTTGACATTATGTCACATATGATCACCAATTTTTGTGAAGTTCTGAGTGTTTATTTATGATTTATAGGCTTTTGAGTGTATTTTGCCACGCCTCTTTTGTAAATTACCCTGTTATAGAAAACCAAAGGGCAAAGTTCAATTTTTTTTCGATAATTATTGATCTAGAGAGTCCAGAGAATTGTCCTAGACTGATCTGGTTCCGATCTGGCGAAAAACCAGGGACTAGTTCGCAAAAGTAGGTTTTTAACATATTCATGAATATTTAATGAACGATTTGATTGACAGCAATGGTTCTAGAGACAAAGTTGTTCAGCATGAGGAGATCGATCAAATGATATGTATTTTGTGGGGATGTGTGCAACACCACGTGATTACAGAGCCATAAAACTCGTTAGCGCCAACTAGTGGCTGATTTCTTTCAAAACTCTTAGAGACCTCTTGGGCCATGAGTCGAACATGCCCATCGAGTTTCGTTCCGATCGGCCTCCGTTAACCTCATCTCATAGGTGCTCAAACTTCATTGGCCGATGGCGGCCATGTTTTTTGAGATACGCCAATATCCTTTTACAAATACATGGGGCCTCTGACCAAGACACTGCATACCGATTTTCAAGTCAATCGGACTAACGGTCAGGTGGCCACACCCCTTTTTATGTTTTTTTGATGTTATAGCGCCACCTAGTGTTCGATCGTCGCGATTTTTTTACTGTGACCCCAAACTGTCCTTATACACATCTGTGCCAAGTTTGGTCAACCTATCTCATTTTCTTCTGGAGTTATAGCCGTTTTAATAAAATAGGCTCCTCCCACAACGTTCATTTTGCGCCCCCTAGCGACTCTGAATCGAAATTTCATTTTTTTTTCGATAATTATTGATATTCAGTCTCCAGAGAACATTTCTGCACTGGTTTGGTTCCAATCGGGCAAAAAACCAGGGACTAGTTCGCAAAAGTAGTTTTTTGACAAAATTCAAAATGGCGGAAAATCCATCATGGCGGAAATGAAATCGGAGATATACGTTTTCAGCTTTCCATTGATATAAGACACTTGAGTCTACGACATACGGTTTAGGAGTTAAGAGCAGTTTTGCGCAATTGGTTGCTATAGCGCCACCTATGGGCTAATCGGGCTCATAATTTAATAACCTCTCCTCGATTTTTGTACTACCATCTATCAAAGTTTCAAGTCTCTAGCACTTACGGTTTGGGCTGCACGATGCGTTTTACGGCAGAATAATAATAATAATAATAATAATTAAAGCTGCAAGCAGCATTTATCGGTGTTCAAGCAATTAAGGCCTTTAAGGCCGTTAAGCACAAAAGCATCAAAAGACGTTAAGTTTTATGTAGCATACATTTAACCACTGACATAATAGATGGAAAACACCATTTACAGCCAATACAGGCAATTTACCATAGGAAATACATGGTTTTAAAGCTTTTTAACAGTTATAGCGCCACCTATGGTCCGATCTCCATAAAACTGTGCATGCTTGTTAATGATGTTATTTCACATACGCTCACCAATTTTTGTGAAGTTCTGAGTTTTTATTTATGATTTATAGGCTGTTGAGTGTATTTTGCCACGCCCCTTTTGTAAATTACCCTGTTATAGCAAACCAAAGGGCAAAGTTCAACTTGTTTTTGATAATTATTGATCTAGAGAGTCCAGAAAATTGTCCTAGACTGGTCTGGTTCCGATCGGGCGAAAAACCAGGGACTAGTTCGCAAAAGTAGGTTTTTAACATATTCATGATTATTTTATGAACGATTTGATTGACAGCAATGGTTCTAGTGGCAAAGTTGTTCAGCATGAGGAGATCTATCAATAGATATGCATTGTTTGGGGATATGTGCAACACCACGTGATTACAGAGCCATAAAACTCGTTAGCGCCAACTAGTGACCGATTTCTTTCAAAATTCTTACAGACCTTTAGGGGCATGAGTCAAACATGCCCATCGAGTTTCGTTCCGATCGGCCTCCGTTAACCTCTTCTCATAGGTGCTCAAACTTCATTGGCCGATGGCGGCCATGTTTTTTGAGATACGCCAATATCCTTTTACACATACATGGGGACTTGGACCAAGACACTGCATACCAATTTTCAAGTCAATCGGACTAACGGTCAGGTGGCCACACCCCTTTTTATGTTTTTTTGATGTTATAGCGCCACCTAGTGTTCGATCGTCGCGATTTTTTTACTGTGACCCCAAACTGTCCTTATACACATGTGTACCAAGTTTGGTCAACCTATCTCATTTAATTCCCGAGTTATATCCGTTTTAGTAAAATAGGTTACCCCCACAACGTTCATTTTGCGCCCCCTAGCGACCGTTAATCAAAATTTCAACTTTTTTTCGATAATTATTGATATTCAGACTCCAGAGAATATTTCTGCACTGGTTTGGTTACGATCGGGTGAAAAACCAGGGACTAGTTCGCAAAAGTAGTTTTTTGACAAAATTCAAAATGGCGGAAAATCCATCATGGCGGAAATGAAATCGGAGATATACGTTTTGTTCTCCAGGCTTTCAGCTTTCCACTGATATAAGACACTTGAGTCTACGACATACAGTTTAAGAGTTATGAGCAGTTTTGCGCAATTGGTTGCTATAGCGCCACCTATGGGCCAATCGGGCTCATAATTTGATAACCTCTCCTCGATTTTTGTACTACCATCTGACAAAGTTTCAAGTCTCTAGCACGTACGGTTTGGGCTGCACGATGCGTTTTACGGCAGAAGAAAAATAATAATAATAATAATAAAAATCAGTACAATTACAATAGGTTTTCAGCACTTCGTGCTTGAACACCTAATTAAAGCTGCAAGCAGCATTTAGCGGTGTTCAAGCAGCTAAAACTTTAAGGCCGTTAAGCACAAAAGCATCAAAAGACATTAAGTTTTATGTAGCAAGCATTAACCACTGACATCATAGATGGAATAGACCATGTTTTAGCATGATTTACCATCATACACCAAATTTAGTGTGATTTTTCATGATTTACCATGTTCCAATATGATTTACCATGAATCTAGCATGATTTACCATAGTTTCCCATGATATAGCAAGTTCTAGTGTGATTCACCATGATTTACCCTGTTCTAGCATGGTTTACCACAATTGAACACATTCTAGTATGATTTAATACGATTCTAGCATTATTTACCATAGTTTACCATGATTTACCATGTTATAGGATGATTTACCATGATATGCCGCATTCTAGAATGACTTACCAGGATTCTAGCATGATTTACCATGATACACCATGTAATAGTATTATTTACTATGATTTACCATGTTTCTATCGTGATTTACCATGATTTACCACATTACTGCATGATGTGAAGTGTCAATAAAAATGAAGTGATAAAATGTGACAAAAAATGATTTTGTTATAATAGTTATCATGGAAAAGTGGTTTGCTTTAGTGCAGAATACTGGTGAAAAACAAGTCTATCAAAGTGAAAGTGAGCCAGTAAGTGGTCTTCTACTGCCCTCTGCTGGCCATTCTACTTATTAATAAAGTGTTAACTGTGCTTTTGCAGTCAAATGTAGACATTTGCTCTCTCTCTCTCTCTCTCTCACACACACACACACACACACACACACACACACACACCACACACACACAGTTTGTGTTTTTAAGATGTTATTGTGAAAATATCTTTTAATGGTCTATTAACATTTCACATATTTCTTTGTGATCTGATAATATAAAACTATATTACCACTGCATCAAAATAATAAAAAATAGCTTTAAGCATTTGTTTTGTTGGCCAATGCTGAAAGCTGATAAAAAGATGAAAAATATGTCTAATCCTGTTGCTCCCTCTGGTGGACAACAGTGGTATTACAGCCTCCATCTTACAGTTGATGACGTGATTCATTGTTTAGAATGTACTGTCAGCCCTCTGAGCATTAAAAATCCATGAAATGTTTCACAATTCTTCAAAATGACTTGTTCTCCACATGTAGAATGTTTTGGGAAGTTTCTACTTTGTGCAAACAATATATAGACATGTTACTAACACTGGGCAAAACCAGATTTATAAATAAATAATAGGTATTAAAATCCTTAGTGGTAGTCTCCTTTTTGTAACACCCTTTTCGGGGTTCACATTAATTATAATTACAGCACAATTGAGAACATGGTTTTTAGGTTTAGGGCAAAATGAAGAAATGGGAATTTGTTTTTTCACTTATATCTTGGAAACGAAAAGCTGCTCTTGAAACTCGGAGCATGTATGATTTAGTATGATTCTAGCCTGATTTATGATATACCATGTTCTTGTATGATTTACCATAGTTTATCATGATTTACCATATTTTACATTGATTTACCATGTTCTACCATGATGTACCATTATACACCTCATTTTAGTATTATTTACTATGATTTACCATATTTCTAGCGAGATTTACCACATTGCTAGCTAGTGTCAGTAAAAATGAAGTGATAAACTCTGACAAAAAATGATTTTGTTATAATAGTTAACATGGAAAACTGGTTTGCTTTAGTGCAGAATACTGGTGAAAATCAAGTCTATCAAAGTGAAAGTGAGCCAGTAAGTGGTCCTCTACTGCCCTCTGCTGGCCATTCTACTTATTAATAAAGTGTTTTCACAGGTAATTTTGCACTCATAGGTAGACATTTGCTGACACACACACACACACACACACACACACACACACACACAAAGACAAATGGTGTTGTTGTTTTTTTTCAATGCTATTGGGATGTGTCATTATGAAAATATACTTTAATGGTCTATAAGCATTTCAAATAATGTCTTTGTAAACTATTTATCAGATTATTCAACATTTATTCAGAAATCAAGGACAAGACACACATATTCTGTTGTATATACAGACATTTTGAACTATGTGATGGAAAAACAAAATGTTTACTGCAAGTCTCCTTCAGGATTCACATTTCTAAATGTACTACAATAGTCAGTAATAATACTTCAATAGATGAATTTTGACTAAATGTGAGTGTAAATGTTAAAATAGTGATTTTATAAAGTGTAAATAAGAATTATCGAATAATCTTAGCTAGTAGTATGACAAAATGACTATATAAAACAGAAGGGGGCAGTAGAAGACCACTTATTGGCTTAATATGCCATTATATTCATATCATTTTCACCTATTTTAACTGTTATAGAGGCATATTTTGTCCAATCTGTCTGAAATTTTTCATGCTTGTTTAGAGTCATGTGTCACATGTTCTGACTTGATTTTAAGAAGATCTGAGCATTCATTGAAGAGATATAGGCATTTGGGGACATTTGGTCAAGGCTACATATTGAAGTGACCCTATTATAGCCATCCAAATGAAGAAGTTATGCCTTTTCTGATAATTATTGATCTAGAGAGTCCAGAGAATTGTACTGCACTGGTTTTGAACATTATGATATGAACATTATATGATCATAGATGGAAAACACCATTTGCAGCCAATACAGGCAATTTACCATAGGAAATATATGGTTTTAAAGCTTTTTAACAGTTATAGCACCACCTATGGTCCGATCTCCATATCATTTTGCATGCTTCTTTAGCATGTTATGTCACATAAGCTCATCAATTTTCGTGAAGTTCTGAGTTTTTTTGTAGGTTTTATAGGCTTTTCAGTGTATTTTGCCACACCAACTTTCTAAATGACTCTGTTATAGTAAACCAAAGGGCAAAATTTCAACTTTTTTTCAATAATTATTGATCTAGAGAGTCCAGAGAATTGTCCTAGACTGGTCTGGTTCCGATCGGGCAAAAAAACCAGGGACTAGTTCGCAAAAGTAGGTTTTTAACATATTCATGAATATTTAATGAACGATTTGATTGACAGCAATAGTTCTAGAGGCAAAGTTGTTCAGCATGAGGAGATCTATCAAATGAGATGTATTTCGTGGGGATGTGTGTAACACCACGTGATTACAGAGCCTTAAAACTCGTTAGCGCCAACTAGTGGCCGATTTCTTTCAAAACTCTTACAGACCTTTAGGGGCATGAGTCGAACATGCCCATCGAGTTTCGTTCTGATCGGCCTCCGTTAACCTCGTCTCATAGGTGCTCAAACTTCATTGACCGATGGCGGCCATGTTTTTTGAGATACGCCAATATCCTTTTACACATACATGGGGACTTGGACCAAGACACTGCATACCAATTTTCAAGTCAATCGGACTAACGGTCAGGTGGCCACACCCCTTTTTATGTTTTTTTGATGTTATAGCGCCACCTAGTGATCAATCGTCGCGATTTTTTAACTGTGACCCCAAACTGTCCTTATACACATGTGTGCCAAGATTGGTCAACCTATCTCATTTACTTCTGGAGTTATAGCCGTTTTAGTAAAATAGGCTCCTCCCACAACGTTCATTTTGCGCCCCCTAGTGACCGTTAATCAAAATTTCATATTTTTTTCAATAATTATTAATATTCAGACTCCACAGAACATTTCTGCACTGGTTTGGTTCCGATCGGGTGAAAAACCAGGGACTAGTTTGCAAAAGTAGTTTTTTGACAAAATTCAAAATGGCGGAAAATCTATCATGGCGGAAATGAAATCGGAGATATACGTTTTGTTCTCCAGGTTTTCAGCTTTCCACTGATATAAGACACTTGAGTCTATGACATACGGTTTAGGAGTTATGAGCAGTTTCGCGCAATTGGTTGCTATAGCGCCACCTATGGGCCAATCGGGCTCATAATTTGATAACCTCTCCTCGATTTTTGTACTACCATCTGACAAAGTTTCAAGTCTCTAGCACTTACGGTTTGGGCTGCACGATGCGTTTTACGGCAGAATAATAATAATAATAAAAATCAGTACAATTACAATAGGTTTTCAGCACTTCGTGCTTGAACACCTAATTAAAATAAACTTCACTGCTTGTTCATGCCTTGCTTTTTTACCATTCTCTACCCTTTATTTAAAATAAATAATTACGTGCCACAGTGTGATCGTGCAGAAATGTTTGCAACAATCACATTATCAATTATTTTAACATTCTCTAACCTTTCACAAATACGAACCCCAACCTGTCATAACCTGTGGGTGCTGACTGAACTCTAATTTCATGATTTGAGTAATTTAAGTTTTTTTTTAAATAAAATTGTATAAGCACAATATTGTTTTTTTTATCTTTGTTAGTTAAATAAGCAAAGATGCAAATAATAAGCAATATGACAATTCCTATAAGAAAGATACAAATCAAATAAACCGTGTTTCAAATTTTTCATACTTTAATGCTCCCAAAAGTTAGTGTAGCCATGATGAAACCAAGTGAACTAAACCTCTCTTCACTGTTATATGATGTGCTTATAATTTATATAATTTTAACTAAAATTCTGCACTTAATATCTGAAATTATGCCTGATATCACTATGTAGCCTGCCTGCTTTTAACCCTGCTTCCTTTTTTACAACACATTTTGTTTTTGTTTTTTTTCTTACAGATTTATTCGGTGAGACTTTTCCCTTCAAATTATCATCATGGACATCGCAAGTAAATGTAAACCAAATAACCTTAGAAGGAGGGCTGTTAAAAGAGTTAATGACTTATTTGACTCCCTTGGTTGCATTCAAGATAGTGAGGAGGAATTACACTCAGATCATTTATCTTCCAGGCATGCCTCAGATTCTGAGGAGCCATGTGCTGAGTCATCATCAGAGGTGGATTCTGATGATGACCAATCTGATGAGGGGAATTTAGTGAGTGATGATTTGGTTGGTTCACTGGCAGGCTGGGCTGTACATTTTGGAATCTCTCTGATTGCTTTGTCTGCCCTTTTGACCATACTTTGGGTCCATCTCCCTTTCCTCCCTAAAGATGGTAGAACTCTGCTTAGAACAAAAACCTCTTACAAGACTCAAATGATAGCTGGTGGAGATTTTCATTACTTTGGTATACTAAATTCACTAAAGACAGCATTTGAAAACATGTGGTCCAAAGTTCCTGACCAACACATTTTTAGACTGCAGTTAAACTTTGATGGCATTCCACTGTTTAAAAGCAACTCTGTACAGTTTTGGCCAATACTTGGGATTCTTCAAGACTGTAAATTAAAGAGGCCCTTCGTAATCGGACTGTTCTGTGGTAGCTCTAAACCAAAATCTTTGAACGAATATTTGAAAGATCTTGTTAGTGAATTGAAAACACTGAGCTGTGGGTTTGGCATTAAAGGCAAATGGTTCTTTTTAAAAGTTAGTTCTGTTGTATGTGATGCACCTGCTAGGACTTTTATCAAAGCCATCAAGAGTCACACTGGCCACTCCGCCTGTGATAAATGTACTCAAACTGGCCTGTATCTCAAACACCGAATGACCTTTCCTGAAATGAATGCCCCACTTAGGACAGACCTCTCTTTCCGGCAGATGATAGATGAAGACCATCATGTTGCTAAGTCTCCTCTAATAGAAACAAACATTGACATGGTTGGTGGTTTTCCTCATGACTACATGCATCTTGTTTGTCTTGGGATGATGCGGAGACTTTTAGATCTTTGGCTGAGTTCAGGGCCACTCCGTGTTCGTTTACCTTCCCGGCTGAGTCAAGTCATTTCAGATTCTCTTGTAGGGTTGAGATTGTACATACCTTCTGATTTTGCACGTAAACCAAGACCACTAACACATAGACTGAGGTGGAAAGCTACAGAACTCAGGCAGTTCTTGTTATACACTGGTCCAGTGGTCCTTTGTAATGTCCTGGCCCCACCAGTATACAGCCATTTTATGCTTTTGTCAGTTTCTGTTTATATTCTTCTCAGTCGGAAATTTAGCTTTCTGTTAAATGACTTTGCTCATACATGTCTAGTGTCTTTTGTTGAACATTTCGGCGTGTTATATGGTCAGGAATTTCTTTGTTACAACGTGAATGGATTAGTGCACCTCTGTGAGGATGTAAAGCAGCATGGTAATTTAGAGGAATTTTCTGCTTTTCCTTTTGAAAATTTCTTGGGCACTCTTAAAAAGCTTGTCAGAAGACCTAGCAATCCTTTGGCCCAAGTCATTCGCAGGCTATCCGAAATTAATGCTCAGAGCAATGCACGTGATGAGACCATCAATAGGACCCTTAGACGTGAACACAACAATGGCCCTGTACCTTTGATATTTTCAAAAGCAGTTAACCAGTTTCAAGAGGCTTTCCTTGGTGGTTTAGTCATTAAAATAACTGAAGGAGACAATTGTGTGAAAATACAGAATAGTATTGCCACTGTTGTGAACATCATTTTGAGCGAAGGAGAAGTATTTATTGTGTATAAAGAGTATAAACATAGAACCTCTTTCTTTGACTATCCAATGAATTCAAGTGATTTGGGAATTTTTGTTGTGAGGGAACTCTCTGAAGACTTGCACATCTCAGAGTTTGATGGCAGTGTTGAGAAGTATGTTAGGTTACGTCTTAGAGAAAATGTTGTTGTTTTACCATTACTACATTCTGCACAAGTTCATGAAACAGAAAATTAAATATGGAATGTGTGGCGATAAACTAGTACAAAAGTCACAGTTGGTAAGTATTTATTTAATTGTTGTTTTTGTTTTAATTCATAATGTCTGCCTCCCTAATTGATAAAAACTGTTGTTATTGCAAGATAAGGTGCTATGAAGTTGGGAGAACATTTTAAAGAGCTAAAATTAAGTTCAAGCTACAAGGTCTTACTGTTAGGTTGGAGTGTGTGATATGTATTTTCAATAATAATATAGTAATTGTTGTTTTAGCTAACATCGCTAACATTTCATTTGTATGTGTATGTTTTCACTGTGTGACATAGCCTAATAGAATGACATCCAAATTTCAATATTATATAAGGGAGCAAAAAATGCCCCATAGGAGATTTTGTATTTTTATTTGATATATTTAAGCATTATCAATCGAGCAAGCATATGTTTTTATGCTTTGTAGGCTATATCTTTTAGGAGTTTTTAACTCTCCTGACAGGCTGTTGTTGAAAATAAGAACGTGATCTTTAAAGAATAGTTCCCTTAAAAAAGCACATTCTGTTATGATTTACTCACTCTCAAATGGATCCAAACCTGTATGAACTTCTTTCATCTGCTGAACACAGAATAAGATATTTTGAAGAATGTTGGTCACTAAACAGGTGATGGACCCCACTGACTTCCATAGTATTTTTTTTCTTCTTCTGTGCAAGTCAGTGGGGTCCATCAACTGTTTAGTGACCGACATTCTTCAAAATATCTTATTCTGTGTTCAGCAGAAGAAAGAAGTTCATACAGGTTCGAAACAACTTGAGGGTGAGTAAACGATGACAACTTTCATTGTGTGACTTGCCAAGTTAAATAAAGGTTAATTATGTTTTTCCTGAATATAGGCACGATTGCAAATGTAATAGAATCAATATCAAACAAAGTTATATTTTATGCACACTAAATTGTCAATTCAGTTTGTATTAAGCATTTAATGAATTGTTGATAAAATATAAAGTACAGTCAGTGGTTCTTAATTGGCTTGGCCCAGCGGGAAGAGTATTATTATCGTCTGTTTCTGTTGACTTTTTGATATTCTGAGTTAACGTTATTTGAGTGTGACCCTCTGTGGAACTCAAATGAACGTGTTTTAGTATGTGAACGATATTTTCAGTTTTGAGATTTATGTTCTTTTTCTTTTTTTTATTCAATAATAGGCATGTTCCATATCGTTTCTTTTTTTGGAAACAAATGAGGTGGAAACGGTGCCCAGCAGTTGGGTAGATGGTGACCAATGTGTCTGGCCACGCCTAAGAGGGGAGAGCCTCACTAAGGCTGTGAAACTTGCAATGAAACCCAAGAAAGAGTGGAAAATCTTTCAAGTAAAGCTTCTCTACACAACAGGTAGTTCTTTAATGTTTAACCCGAATAAATATATGCGATACATAATATTTAATGTCTCACTATAAGTTTTGAGCTTTATTAACAAAATGAAGGAAAACAGATTTTTATTGCAAAAGAAAAATATTTGATAGTGTTTAGAATATCTGTGGATTCTATCAACTTTTCTATTTTTATACAATGTTATAAAATGTATAGGCCTAAATGTTTTATAAATTATGCTCATGTTTATTCTGTTTGTCCCTTTCGCACAGTAAGCCCGGTAAATTACTGTAAAATTACAAGTACAACTTTTCCACTAAACACAGAAAGGTGCTGTTCAAACACGCAATGGCGTTCTGTCTTTTTATCAGTAAGATATCATTCACACATCAGAACCAGAATACATGGTATATAAATGTCGCCTTGCTCTGTACTGCGATGCACGTACGTGACTCTCCTGTTCGAAATCGTTCATCAAAATGAAAAAATATTTTTCCGAGTCATTTGGTTCATTCAACGAACCAAACAAATGAATTGACTCAGAAAAAGATTTGTTCATTTTGATGAACGAGTTCGAACAGGAGAGTCACGTACGTGCATCGCAGTACAGAGCAAGGCGACCATTTGAGCTTATAAAACTTAAACTTTTTTTTTTTTAAATGAGCGATTGTTTCGCTTGATAAGACCCTTACTCATCGCCTGGAATCGTTTAAAGCCCTTTGAACAGTTTGCAGTTTGTACTGAAAGTGTCTTTTGGACCTTGAACCGTTTGGTTCCCATTGAAGTCCATTATATGGAGAAAAATGCTGGAATGTTTTCATCAAAAACCTTAATTTCTTTTCGACTGAAGAAAGAATGACATGTAGGGGTGGGAATTGGCAACAATGTGACGATTTGATAGTATCGCGATATTTGGGCCACGATTCAATATTATTGCGATTCTCAATATAAATTGCGATACAAGCAATATATTGCGATTCATGTTCCCCATATTATTCAAAGACATCACAAAAAATAAGCAAAATAAGAACTCAACTCACTTTAATTAAATGTCACATTTAATTCTGTAAACATTATCTTCTACACATTAACTGAAGTGCAAAAACTTGTTCTTGAATATTCAGCAGGGTTCGTACATTTTGAAAAAACCTGGAAAAGTTATGAAATTTGAAAATTGCAAATTCCAGGCCTGGAAAAGTTTTGAAAAAATAAAAAGACCCAGAAAGTTTTGGAAAAGTCATTGAATTTGTATTTTTTAATTCATTTTTAACACAGCATAATATGTGATTAATACAAAAACTGTTTAATGAAAAAAAAAAGTTGCGTTGTCTTAATGTCCTTATATTCGGGCGACATAACGTTCAGTTCACTTCCAATTCACTTACTTGTTGCCTGAGGCGAAGTCGGTGCTGACGGCTCTGATACTGACAGAACACCTGATCAGGTTATCAACTTATCGATCAGACGAGGCCGATCCAAATCCGATATTTTGCGTATACTATTCTGTGTTATTGTTAAATAACTGTTTTTATTGTTTGAATGCTGAATGGAGAATGACTGACAGTAATTCTCCATTCAGCATTCAAACAGCGCGTCGCGTTCGGTTACAGTCGAATTTGATAGGTGTTGATTGAAGTCCTTGACATCCCAAAAGGTAGTGCTTGAAAAGTCCTTAAGTCCTGGAATTTCATTTTACAGAATCTGTATGAACCCTGTGAATGAAGGTCTTACAGGTTTGGAATGGCATAACCGTCAGTAATTATTAATTATTTATTAATTAACAAAATTATTTTAATGTTAACTTTATTTACCGGTAGTTTACCAGTAAAGAATGTATGTGTGAAAGGGACATTTTAGACTATGTGGTTGACATTTAGTCTTGCATGTGTTTTAGACAACTATGATGATGCCAGGAAAAAGCTCCCTGAAGCAGAACTCTTCTCTGACATTCAATCTGATACAGAGAGTGGGGCTAAAAAACCTAGACGAATTATGTAAGCAAACATTTCTCTTTTCCAACATGAGTTTTTTATTCTGTTATGAGTTTTATTTTATTATTATTATTATGTTTTTTTAAACTAGCAAATATCTCTTTCAGTATATGGCAGTAGTAACCTTGTGTCAATTTCTATTTTTCTATGAAAGGAAGAGCTATAGACTTCAAAACTTTAGACTTTTGAGTGACAGTGATGATGATGATAATGAAGGGCAAAATTTGAAAGGCCTGGAACCACCGCCTCGTATTAAGCCACCAGCATGTCAAACATTTAGTCAGTCAACTAAAAGCCCCTCTTCAGCAAGACAGCAGCCTCCTCTCTGCCAGACAGCTAGTCAGCTACCAGCAAGTGACCAATTTCCTTTATACCAACCAGCATGGAGCCAACCACCTCTCCAACAGCCAGCAAATCAGCCACCATCAAGTGACCAATCCCTGTTCTACAAGCCACCTAGTCAGCCACAAGCAAGTGACCAATCCCTGTTCTACATGCCAGCTAGTCAGCCACCATCAAGTGACCAATCCCCGTTCTACAAGCCAGCTAATCAGCCACAAGCAAGTGACCAATCCCCGTTCTATAAACCAGCTAGTCAGCAGCCAGCATGGAGCCAACCACCTCTCCAACAGCTAGCTAGTCAGCCACTGCCAAATCACCAACCATCTCTCTTCCAGCAAAATAGCCAGCAAAGTTTAGATTACTTGCAGCCAGCAGGCTCAGAATCTGGCATAAGGAGAAACCAACCACTACAAAGTATGTTACAATTGTGCAACTTTAAATATAACACAGGTTTAATACTCTTGATTAAAGAATTAGTTTACCCCAAAATGAAAATTCCCTAATAATTTATTCACCCCAATGCCATCCAAGATATGGCATTGGGGTGAATAAATTCACTCTGTTTACAAATGGTACTTCCATATATGGGTATTTCCGCTGGCGCCGTCGAGCGTGATGACGTAGTTCCCGGCTTGTTGCAAAGCCCATTGAAGCACTTCAAAGAACAAAGAACTTTGAAACTGCATTAGAAATGCGACGGAAATCATTGAAGTCCATTCTGTGAAAAATTTTCCTCAAACTTAATTTATCTTCCACTGAAGAAAGAAAGACATGGATATCTTGGATGGCGTTTGGGTGAATAAATTATTTGGAAATTTTCATTTTGAGGTGAACTAATCCTTAAATATCTACGATGAATGGTTGTAGAGATGAATGTTCTTTGGACATATGGCATTTAGAAAATAATCTATTAAATTATCCAAACTGTTCTGGAGAATATATCAAGTCCTAATGCAACACATTTACTTGATTGTGTCAGTCAGCTAATTTGCATGTTAATTTCTTTCAGTTTTGCTAAGAGAGATATTGACAAAACAGGAAATGCTTCTAGACCAGCAAAATACAATAATGAGAATCCTACAGTCAACACATCGCCCAAGGTCTGATGTCCATGATGGGGCCAAGTTCAGAGATCGTCTTCCTGTCAAAAATGTAGAGTCTCTCCAGTGCCTGGAGGCTGAGCTGAAGATGAATCCTGATGCTAAATCAGAATTGGTAAGAAATAAAATATAGCCTAGTAGTTTGAAACAGTAAAGAAATTAAAAAAAATTTTTTAAATATAAAATACTTCATGGTCTTCCCTGCATGAACTAAATATAAATCTGTTCTTATTAAAGCTATAACGGTGCATTCACACGGGGTGAACGTTTTTTCCCCCCATTTACTTTGAATGGCTGATGTCATGCGTAGGGATGGCGAAAACTAACAATTTTCTTGACCGACCACCGAGCCTCATTAGCCAGTTGAAACCGGTTAACCGATTGGTTTAAAATATGCACACACACAGCCCCGGCGGCGTCCTTCCACTCATGTCACTTTTTTAAAATCCCCATACAGCGCGAAACATGAGTCCAGGGGGTCGCACACCGGACGAGAAGCTCAGCGCCGCGTCGCAGAGAGCCACATCTTTAAAATTCGAACACATTATTCTCTATGAGTGCACACACACCGGCGGCGCCATTCGGCGTCTGTCCGCGGAGCCCAGCAATGGCTCAGGACCTTGTTCAAAATCATTTTTGTCTCAAATCGTTGCTAATGTATCCTGACTGTGCCCTATGCTGCAATATACATGTAGTTTTGCATTCATTTACAGAAATCAGCTGCTTGAATGACAATTGCTGATGTTATTGGATTTTTCAGGTGAGATTCTCAATTCATTCGAGTTAATGGATGCTCTGAGGTAAAGTTTTCAGACTGCAAACTCAGAAACGATTGTATTTAATTGTACAGTACAATCATGATTCATAACATAGAACAGACATCTTCATTTCATGTCATTAAACATAACAAAATTGGTAACACTTTACAATAAGGTTCATTAGTTAACTACATTAAACTTAACTAAGAATGAACAATACTACTTCAGCATTTGTTAATCTTTTTTAATGTTAATTTCAACATTTACTAATACTTGTTAAACATTAGTTAATGCACTGTGAACTAACATGAACAAACAATTAACAGCTGGATTTGTATTAACTAACGTTAACAAAGAGTAACAAAAACCGTAACAATTGTATTGCTCATGGTTAGTTCATGTTAGTTAATACATTAACTAATGTTTAATAAAAGAACCTTATTGTAAAGTGTTACCACAATATTGCTGGCCATACACTGATGAGAAAGTTCGCGTCCGGTGTGCAATACCTGGAGTTGTCCTACGTGGCGCGGCGCAGCGCTTCTCCGGTCACTCCGGTGTGCGACCCCCCCCCTCTTCCCGCAAACGCGGCGCCAAGGAGCTTGTATGTAATCGGAGGCTCCTTTTTAGTTTCGAAATGGTTTGGGTACAATGTGATCACGTTGAAAATAAAGGTGTTAATCTAGCGTTAGAAGCTCATTAGAAACATTGCCGTGGCTCATTTAAGAAAATGACAGCTCCGAAGAGACGCCGCTTTAGTTTGAGGTAACGTTAACTTTAGTGCTAACAATAATAAAGAAAGATGATGATGATGATGATCATTGATCATGATGATGATCATTGATCATCACCTTATCTGTTACCACTGAAAAATGTAAATGTAATGTATTTCCAAATCTAAGCCCAGGAACTTTACATCTGTGTCATTCTTTTAGGTGAAATGGTCCCACACACTATTTTCTTTGCACGCTTCATCCTGTCGTCTGCCCTGGCTCTAACCTCGAGTGTTTTAGCCTGAAGCCTTTACTTTTCGCAAATCTTGTGAGCGCGCAAACCCAAACGCTGTGACCTCGCGCCAAATGTTTTTTTTTTTTTTTTTTTTTTTTACCGACTACCAACAACTTTGATCGGTTAACGTTGATGCGGTCAACCATCGGTCATCGGTTAACATCACTAGTCATGCGTTGCCGAACTGAATTTTGGGTTACATTGTGTCGCTTCACTGCCATTGCTTGCGGCAGAAGTTGAAACTTTTCCAGCGCCAATGAAGGCGTCAGCCAATCAGATCATCTTTATGCAAATATCCTAGCGCTTTGCAGTCCAGGCTGAAAGTGGTTGGCTGTTGTCAGTCACTATGACAATTGTCAACACCAAGCTTCAGACATCCATCAAGCATTGACGCCGATGCTTCACGTGAATGCTGTGTAATAGTTGTTCAGTCAAGAGCAGTAAGTCATTTTCTCTCTTGTTTGATTAGCTTTAATGGCACAGAGAGCAATAAGTATATTAGGAGTAGTATATTAGTATATTAATAAATTAATATTAGTATATTAATATTATACAACTAGTGCAATTTGCCAGGGCAAAATCAGTTTTTGTGTGTATTTTCAGGGTTTGGTGTATTTGAGTGCTCGTTACAATAATATAGCAAAAGTTCAGTGACATTTTTATTTGTGCATGGTAGAAAGCAGATACTGATACTGACATAATGACATACAATAAATATGGATTCAGGCAGCAGGCTACACAGTTGTCATGTGGCGTCAGGAATGACACTAAGAGTGAATCCAATAGCAGCACTTTAATAACACAGACAGGGAAACCAGGGAAACTCAGGACAGAAAGACAGCTACAGGAAACATAAACAATGACCGACACCCAACAACTGAATTACAGAGGTTTTAGTAGACAGGCAAACAAGCTAAACAAGATAACAAGGGGGCGTGGTTAATAATAAACAGCTGGAGAGACTAATAAACAAAACAAAAAACTACAAAGGACTACAAAACATGGCACAGAACAGGAAATAACAAAACTCCAAACATAACGAAAACACAAGACAGGAATCGTGACAACAGTGAACTGTAATGGCAAAAGCCAATGTCTGCTTTTACCAATATATTTAATGATATGCAGTTCCAATCCAAACAATGTCAAACTTGGCACTGCACTTACTTGTGCCTGTAGCAAGACACCTGTCAAGCTTTACATCCATCGGACTTATGGTTCGAGAGATATGCGAATAACACACACACACAGACACACAGACAGACGTTCCTGTAATTTATAGATAGAGAGATGGAATATATTGTCATACTGCCCAGCCCTAACGTGCGGTATGGGTTGGGCAATGACAAGAATTTCCATATAACAAACCTAGAAAATGTATGAGTATGTAACACATTGGGGAGACAGGTAGCTCGCCGTGATCTTATAGTGAAATGGTTATAAATAATTTAACTAAAGTTGAAAACATATAGTTAAAATGGTGTAAATGAAATGGTTATAAAATAATTTAACTAAGGTTGATCGTTTAAAATATTATTCAAATGAAACTAGAGTTAAAAAACATACTGATCTTTATAAATGTATAAACGAAATGATTATAAAACAATTTAAGTTGAAAACGTAGTGTTAAAATTGTATAAATGAAATGGTTATAAAATAATCTAACTAAAGTTGAAAACATACAGTTAAAAGAGTATAAATGAAATGGTTATAAAATAATTTAACTGTATGGTTGAAACATGCAGTTAAAAAGTTGTAAAACAAAAAAAAAAAAAAAAAAAAACAGTGTTTCTCACGAATGAGTTTACAATGTCTATAATACTAAACAGTCGTGACTACAGTGTCTATAAAAGTAAAAGCACCGTGTCTCTATGTATGCTTATCAGTGTGTGTGTGTGTGTGTGTGTGTGTCACGGTGTCAAAGCAGTAAACAACGTATCTCTGATACACACGGATGAATAGGTATTTGTTTAAAAACACAAATGCGGACATTTACCAGTCCGTTTGACAGCTTGATTATATTACGAAACTACGGTTGCTATCTGGTTCGTAACGATAGCGATAGCGACATCCTGGATGCGAAGTTATTCCTTATGCAATACCTCCATCTAGTGGCGAAAGAGTACTGTTTTTCACCACGTGCTACAGGTGTATAAATAAAGCTTGGATTCCAGCCAAACGCTAAAAACATTTGTCAACCACGCTAGTCTGCCGACCATCAGCGCCCACCTTCGTCAAGATGCAAAAAAGTAAGTGTTTATGTTATATTAATATACTGTTTTTATACATTAGGAATAATTTATTACTGGTTTAATCATTGGTCGAGTAGTTGTTGGAGTTATAGAATTGTTTTATCTAAAAAGATTGTTTTAACTATATTATTTTGATCTGATGTTTTTAACTCTATGCTATTGTTAGCTTTTACCAGTTATTTGTATCGGCTATCTGTTATTTTTATCCGCTGTCTGATGTTTTTAACTGCTTTATCTGCCATTACACCCATTATCTGCTATCTGATATTTTTATCCGGCGGTTGATGATGCTGGATGTTAAAATCTCTATCATTGTTACGATATTAATTTTATACATACCCATGGCTTTTATTCTCCGATCTCATTTCTGCAGTCTACATAGTTCTGAAGTTAGATTGGTTTGTTTTCGCGATGTTTTAAAACCTAAAAGCATGTTTTAACACTGTCTGAAAGTTAATGTTGTCGTTGTTAGTGTTTTAAAACTGCCGCCACATAGCATCCCTTAGCCACGGGCATGTGTGTACTTCATCCTGATTTGCGAAATAGGTGCATCTTGTGGTTGTAACTGGTATGACGTGTTGATTTGTGAAATAGGTCCATCTTGTGGTTGTAGCTGGTATGACATGTTGATTTGTGAAATAGGTCCATCTTGCGGTTGTAACTGGTATGACATGTTGATTTGTGAAATAGGTCCATCTTGTGGTTGTAACTGGTATGACACGTTGATTTGTGAAATAGGTCCATCTAGTGGTTGTAACTGGTATGACATGTTGATTTGTGAAATAGGTCCATCTAGTGGTTGTAGCTGGTATGACATGTTGATTTGTGAAATAGGTCCATCTTGCGGTTGTAACTGGTATGACACGTTGATTTGTGAAATAGGTCCATCTAGTGGTTGTAACTGGTATGATATGCTGATTTGATTTTAGGATCGATAATCTTTTTTTTTTTACATAATTATTTTAATTCTTCTCATTTATTTATTTTTTATTTATTTATTATTATTACTATATATTTTTTATTTGTTATTTTTGTATGTGTGTGTGTGCGTGTGTGCGTGTGTGCGTGTGTGTGTGTGTGTGTGTGTGTGTGTGTCGGTCTAATTTGTTAAAAGAACACCCATTTAGATTCTAGCGTCAGTTACCCTCTCGAGGCTGAAGGTTGTATATGTGGATTACATTACATGCGTATGTGTTTTATTATTCAGAGTTGATGTGTATAAAATCATCTCACCAATTTGTCTTTCATGCATAAACAGGTTTTATATTTTCCAGGCACAAATACCCCGAACATCGAATTGGGTGTCTTCCAAGCCATTAATGACGCATGTGAGAACTTTTATATTGTATTACAAATTAAAATGAATTATTTTATTTTAACATAATTTTTAATTCGCAGTATTAGATGTCGTGGATCTTACACATGTTGATAATGACGGTGAGAGTGCAGGACCCTGTGATGAGCCTTTGAGAAAAGTCAGAAAGACCGACGGTTCCAGCACGTCCGATACCACACCGCTTGCCGTACCACCCCCCAGTCGTATCACCCCGCATGCCGGTTCTCCTTCCGTCCCTCAGGCCATTCTACCTAACACCCCACCGGCTACTCCGCCTGCCATTACCCCTGGTACCTTGGCTATCAACCAGTCTGCTGGTCCATCTACCAGTCGGACATGCAACTTTCATCTCAGTCCTAATACGACAGTGTTTTACGGTAAGACTTACTACATTATCGCAAGTTTAAAAATCTAAATTGAACAAGACGATTATGATTTTGTTATTTTTCTACACAATAGGTTCGAGCGGAAAGCATAATGATATGACGGATTGGAATAGCGATCAACTGGAAGCATGGTCCTGTGGTTCTTGGGCGAGCGGGCTCGACGACGAGGTATCGGTCATAGAAACTAATCAGACTATAGATGAAAACAACTGCTATCACCAATCGTCGGAAGAAGATCAAGGGCATATCGCTGCTGAATTAGTACCAGCGACTCGGCCGGCTGATGATGAGCATCCTACTCCTCTGATGCATGCGCTTATTGATTCAGTAGAATCATTGAGACAGCAGTTTCGTGATGCACACACCGATACACAAAACCGCTTAGAGACAATCCATGCTGAGCATCGCAACGCACATATTGATACACTTGGTAGAATAGAAACACTGCAAGTTCAGGTTTGTGATGCTCAGATCGAAACACATAGTAGATTATCCTCATTTAGCAGAGATCTTCGCAATTCTCAGCAGGAGATACATGACAGAATCGATACGCAAGATCGATTTATTCGAAATTTGGGTGACGAAATATTTCGTCGTGTCAATAGAAACGAGCAGATGTTCACCGAATTCCATCGCGAACTGATACTATTGATTCATCATCTTCTTCTCATTCTCCTTGAACAGTCGGATGAGTAAGATAGAGCTGTGTTATCAAATCAGGCATTTCATTTATTTCTATTTCATGTATGCTTTTTTATACTTTTTACATATACTCTGATTTTGTACTATTTCGTGTATGCTTTTTATATTTCATGTTTTGGTCTGAAATCTAAAATGGAGGGTGCTAAAAGCTTTGACGATACAGAACTGTCACCGGACGAAATCGAAATGCTAAGTATACTTCCGAATTCTTTAGAAGACTATTTGGTTAATTTAGAATCTTCGCAACCCGTCGCTAATTTGGATCTTTTCGAATTAGCGGTAAATCCAAATATGAATTTATTCGATCCTGTTGTACAATTCGCCGGTGTTTTAAACAACCAACCATCGCTATCACCAAAGCTCCCTGACGGTGATGATACATCACAACCATCTACATCAGGTAATGTTGATTCTACTACACAGCCTCGATTAAACCGCACCGACATCGATAGATTGATTCGCGACGGTGGGGACATTAACGGATATCATGTTTTACCACGACCTCGTTTCAATGGCGTAACTCTGAGAAGGACTATGAATCTGAGAGAGATTAACTCTACAGATTTAGCCTCTTATCATACTTACTTACACGACATGTTAGTAGGGATTGTTAATTTTGCTAGAGAATTCGACCAGAGTGAACCCGTAATCAATATTACATTGTCAGCTCCCAGTCTCCAAGAACCCGTCAGCGGGATTTTAACTTGCGGTAATAATTATGACATAGATCCGGTTTTTGATCAAATTGAAAAAGTTTTACAGAGCAACAATCGGTTACTATCTGACCAGTCCGTTGAAATCGACGCGTCTGTAGTCTTTAACCGACAAGGTGGGGGTCGACGTAAACTAACAGATCTGGCTGTTGATGAGGTGATTAAAAGAAAAAAGACGAACTTATTCTGCCCCACAAATATTTCGAATAATTTGTGTTTCTCCATCTGTCTCGCCCGTTTTCTTAACCCCCAATTACCCGAGAATGAGTTAGAAAAACTGGCTACCACTATCCAAAACAATGCCGGCTTCTCAATCCAAGATCAAATCGGTCTTGACGACATAGCATCGTTTGAACGAGCGCTAGACATTAAAATTGTCGTATTTTACAGATCTAATGCTATGATCGTAGAAACGTTTAAAAATTCTGACGAACCCCACCCAAAAACAGTTTTCTTATACATCCACAAAGATCATTATTACATGATACTGAATTTGGAGGGATTCATGGGTTCTAGATACGTGTGCTCATTCTGCTATAAAAGTTATAGCTGTCGCAGAGACCATCGATGTAAGCATGTCTGCAACATCTGTTTCGACGCCGATTGTTACACGTTCCCTGTAAGAATCATACATTGCCCCGATTGTCTGCGTTACTGTAAATCTGCCTATTGCTTCGAAATGCATAAAAAAAAACTCACCTCCTGGTAAGGAACACCCCGCCTGCGATATTATACAATTTTGCAAACTATGTAACCGACGTTATGACGTTAAACCGGGCGACAAGAAAACCAAACACACATGCGCCTCGGACAGATGTGTGCATTGTCGGGAGCGTCTGACGGGGGATGGTGAGCATCAATGCTTCATACAGCCCCTACCGCCTAAGGAACTGTGTGAGAAATACATATTCTACGATTTTGAAACGCGTTACGAAAACGGTAGACACGAGGCCAATTTTGTTTGCGCCATCACATTCAAAGGGGAGAAATTTACCGCTCACGGTACCGACTGTATCGCTAAGCTAATCAATCGCTTCCGACAACGGCGATATAATGGTTACTGCTTCATAGCGCATTATTCATCCCGATTTGACTCCTTTTTAATTCTTGAGTTTTTCTGCAAAGCCGGGATTGCGTTTCAGGTTATAATGCAAGGCTGCAAATTAATTTTCATGTACGATGAAGCGTATGCCCAGAGATATATCGATAGCTACTCATTTTTCCCAATGCCTCTTGCCAAAATGCCCGCGGCGTTAGACTTAACGACGACTGAAAAAGGTTACTTCCCCCACCTTTTCAACAGGGTGGAAAATGAGAACTATTTTGGGCCATACCCTGACAAAAAGCTCTACAATTACGATAACATGTCAGTCAAAGAAAGACAAAAGTTTTGCGAGTGGTACCAGACGGTTGAGGGTAAGTTCTTTGACTTCAAGAAAGAACTACATGAGTACGGTGTTAACGACGTCGTCTTATTACGTGAAGGATGTATGAAATACAGGGAGTCTTTCATACATTGTACCCAACTCGACCCTTTTTCGTTCACGACGATCGCCGGCTGTTCGATGGGGATCTTCAAAACACATTATCTCACCAGAAACACGCTCACCCTAACTCATAACAAAGCGTACATCCATCAGAATAAGACTTACTCAAGCGGTGCGATAGAATGGATCGAGTATATAAAAAAGACTCGAAACGTAGACGTACACCACGCCTTAAACCACGGCGAAGTATCGATCGGTAAGTACTTTTTAGACGGATTCTATGAACGCGATGGTATTCGACACGGTCTAGAGTACGCGGGTTGTATTTTCCATGGTCATTGCTGTCGCTTTACACCTCATCAGACGCATCCCTTGTCCGGAGTACCCTACGGGGTTCTCAGGAACTAGTTTGACGATAAGATCGAAATTCTGCGGAACGCGTACGGTTTGCAAATCGAAGTTCTTTGGGAATGCCAATGGACCGATATGAAAAAAACCGACCCGTCCGTGATCGAATTTATGACTGATTATTCCGCGCCAGAGAGATTGAACCCGCGAGACGCTCTGTACGGTGGGAGAACGAACGCCTATAAACTCTATCACAAAGTGACCGGTGATGAGAAAATAAAGTATCTGGACTTCACCAGTCTCTACCCGTATTGTCAGGCGAGGAAAAGCTACCCGATTGAACACCCCCAAATCATTTTCAAAGATTTTGAACCGATTGAAAATTATTACGGCCTTGTCAAAGCGACCGTGTACCCTCCCCGCAAATTACTGCACCCGGTTCTCCCCTACAGATGCCAAGGAAAACTCATGTTTCCCCTTTGTGCCGCGTGTGCTCACGACCAAAACCAGACCACGAGCTGCACCCATACGGACAAGGAAAGAGCGCTCTCCGGTTGTTGGGTCACTATCGAGCTTTTAAAAGCCATCGAGAAGGGTTATGTGGTAGCCAAGATAGACGAGGTTTGGCATTTTCCACAACAGTCTGACACGTTGTTCGCTGAATATGTAAAAACGTTCTTGTGTTTGAAACAGCAAGCGTCGGGCTACCTTTCGAATGTTGTCACGGATGCTGAGAAAGAGACGTACATTCGTGACTATTTTGAAAAAGAGGGGATTCAACTCGACCCTGAAAAGATCAAGTACAATGCCGCCCAGAGGGCAATCACAAAATTAATTCTGAATAGTTTGTGGGGGCGCTTCTCTTTAAGACAGAACTTGCCTCAAACGACTCTGGTGAGCGACCCTGAAGATTTCACCAGAATCGTTTTTGGCAATACCGACACATTGACGTATTTCTCATTCATCGCAGAAGACGTACCTCTCGTCCAGCATAGACCGTCTAAAGAGGACGTTTGCAAGGCACGCGATGTGAATGTTTTTGTAGGGGCCTTTACTACAACACGCGCCGACTGGAATTGTACGAATTGATGGATAGACTCGGCGACCGACTGTTATACTCTGACACAGACAGTGTCGTATTCGTGTCTAGGGAAGGGGACTGGGAGCCTCCGTTGGGGGATTATTTAGGGGATCTTACTAGCGAATTAGACGATGATGACCATATAACGGTCTTTTGCTCGAGCGGGCCCAAATCGTATGGTTTTGAAACTGTCAAAGGTAAATCGTGCATGAAGGCTAAGGGGATAACCCTGAATGCTAAAAATTCCCAAGCTATCTGTCTCGAATCCCTGATTGGTCTGGTTGACAGCTATGTGACGTCGCATGATAGATCCAAATACATCCTGGCTCAGACGGAAGACATTGTGAGGAATAAAAAGTCTCTCACACTGCACAACAAATCAGTCGTTAAAAGGTTTAAGGTGGTCTATAATAAACGTAGGCTTCTGTCTGATTTCACCACACTTCCTTATGGCTACTGATCAGATGATGCATAGAGGGGGTCAGGATGTTTCCGATTTCGATTTCAGACTTCAACACCCTTTCAGTTGTGTCGTGAGTGGGCCTTCCAACTCTGGAAAGTCATATTTTGTAAAACTTTTGTTGGAAAAAGGTTTGAATATCATTTCCATGAAAATTGAAAACATTGTTTGGTTGTATGATTGCTGGCAGACTTTGTATGATGATTTACTTCAATTGTACGACATTAAATTTGTGCAAGGAGTACCCCAGACTCTGAATGATGATGATTTACTGCCTGTCACCAAAACAAACTTGCTCGTGGTGGATGATTTAATGGAGCAAGCTAGCGGTAACGTCGAACTTCAACGTGTTTTCACCCAATACTGTCACCACCGCAATCTCAGCTCTATCTATATAGTGCAAAATTTATTTGCCCAGGGTAAGTCTAGCCGAACCATAAGCTTAAACGCCAATTATATTATTCTGTTTAAAAATCCACGAGACGTCAATCAAGTGGCGATGCTAGGACGTCAAATGTACCCGGGAAATACAAAATACTTTATGGAGTGTTATCACGATCCTGTCGATCGGGCTTTCGGCTACCTAATGATAGACTATAAAGCGAAAACTCCGGAGCAGTACCGTCTCAGAACAGGATTACTTTCCGACCGTCAAGTGGTTTATATTCCGAAAAAAAGAACGCTATAAATCAGCATGTCTGCCAGACTTTGTAAACATTTGCCTATGTTAAAACTCTTACATAAAGCCAGTCCTAAACAGAGACGTCTTATTTTACAATCGGCGTCCGACGAATTCATTTTAGCGCTGTGCGAAGTGGCTCTTAACATCCTCTACGGTACCATCCCGGTCAATAAGCAACAGTATCGAAAGTTGAAAAAGAGAAAAGCCGAAATCAAATTTATAGTCGATAAAAAAATTGGCATAACTGCTAAGAAACGAGTCTTTAACCAGAAGGGCGGATTCCTGTTGCCACTCCTAAGCGTCGCAGTGCCCTTTATTACAAGTTTAATAGCGAATCGATAGGATGGAATATGCAGAGAAGATGTATTTAGTTCCGCGCCATCAACTGGATAAGATGAAGAGTGAAACCCCCCGCGAGAACATTCAACGGAGCGTAGAGAACGATTTGGATGACGCCATAAGAGATATTCTACGTCGCACAGACTTGAATCCGTACGAAAAAGCCAAACTTTACACCAATACCCTTACCAGGTTTTTGAACATCGTTAAACAAGGCGATCGTGAGAGTAGCGTTTTAACGCTTTCGTTACCTATTACTGATTCCGGTCATAAAGATGAAACCCAGGGGGGTGCTGCTGGTGCTATCGTTGAAGACGGCAGAGCTGTGGGGGAGGATATTGTCGATGAAGTTCTGAAGAATATCCCTTTGAGAAGCATGAAAAACAGCAGATACATATTAGACAAGATGTCTAAAGCTAAAGGTCTAAGCGCATGGAACGAATCGGGCGAGTTTGTGTTCAGGGGCAACACCGTACGAGGGTCACACATGGTAGATTTGTTAAAAAATGTTACGGCCCCTCAAAAGGTTAGGGATGATCGGAGACCTATAGGATGGACAGAGTTTCTACGGGCGTTTGCTGAATTAAACATCCCATTTTCTACAGTGCCGAATCAGCAGGTCAGACACAAAATTAACTCTCTAAAGCGTAAACCCGGCACCCCAAGCCCTCGCCGTGTTAGACCTTGTAAAAAAACACAAAGATATACGCCTTACGCGGTTCCAGAGTCCAAAGACACTGTGTTTAAATCGCCGACTCTCAAACGAAAGCGATGGTTGGAATTTTAATGAACATTTCCATTCAATGTATACATTAAATAAAAGACGATAAACAAATATATAATGATTTAAAGCTTTTCATTTATACGTCCAACACGTCTGCACACAGTGAATGCATGATAACATTTTATCATTACAAACATGTGGTCTTAATCTCTTCACAAATAGGGACACCATTTTATCGTTTTTAATAGAATCATCAGTGTATAATTTCATCACATGGTTATAGTCGTAGCCTCTAGCTAGATGATACAGAAAAAACACGCAGTGCTGTCCGCAGGTATCCGATGAAAAATCCTGGACACGTCTGCCGGAATGTAACACATCAACATCGTTGGTTGTTAGAAAGTTATTGATGCTGATTGGAAAGCGGGGGCTGTCGGGTGGATTACCGAAGCTGTCGAAAAAACAAGACGGTCCATCCTGGGTTAAATAAACGGCGACCCAATGCTCTCCCGGCAGCTGTGCAGGGTGAGTGTTTATGATGGCCATCGACGGTAAGATCCTCAGCGTTTTTTTGGGAAGTTGATCGCATGGTAGCACCCCGAGAAAATGAATCCTGCACGTGATTTTATCCATGACAGCGGTGAGCTGTAGCGTATTCATCTCAGTAGTAATCGACTAGTACCTGTCTGCGATTAGACAGTTCTATAATCGAGTCAAATACCGAGTAAATTAATAAATTAACGGTATTCGGCAATGGGTGTCTGAATCGTGCTTCGAGTCTGATATTCCCGGACTTGATGAGCGATATGTGCTGACCGCAGTCTTCATCAGGCGTCAGGTTAAATGCGTAAAGTGTGTATCCGTTCAGGAAATCACCCCTGTCTATGGAGAGTGCTTGGTTTTTAAGATGTCTCCCCGTCGTCATCGCCAACTGATAAAATTCGCGTACAGCCGTACCGGCTTCAAAATTAGGTTGTAGAGGCTTTGCGGGGAATTGTTGTCCGTCGACGTAGACGGCTAGGAACTCCAGATCGTAATGTTTGAATGCAAATGGATTTTTTTCGTAGGAACCCGTGAATGCGTCATTGTCGACCATAGCTATGACGATAGATTTTGGTAGGGTTCCTAAAAACAGATTTTCTTGATTTGACACACGCGTCCCCTCAGGTATGGAGAAATTTTTTAGAACCACCCTATCTATGGGATACTTGGCTGTTGTCGATAGTAACGCCTGGGCATGTCCCAGTCTCACCGGCGGTGCTACAGTGACTTTCTTGACAAATAGGGATGCTGACTCTATTTTTATTTTGTAAGCCACATCATCACACCTCATCAGACAGAATTCATCTTTTGCTCTAATTAGGCGTATTTTGATGTCTACACCGTTTAACAAAAGTTTTTCTTGAAAGAATATATCGCTATGTATAGGGGCCATCAGTTCCACCACCTTGCTCTCGCTAGTGTACATCGATCTCTTCGTCAGCCCTGCGTTACGCCCAACTGGGTCGTTAGAATCCATATGACCAGAAGTGTCTTTGTAAAACAGTCCGGCGGAGAAAAGAGATTCCAACGAATCTTTACTATAGTTGATCAGACTCTCTATGATGCATCGATAAGGATAGGTGTTCGAACTCTGCGATATCAGACGATCGCCTAGGGTCACATCGACTTGTGAAAATATTGTGGCGCCGGGATAATTTATTAACGCAACTCTTGCTGGATGTACGATGTCGGTTCCATTAGGTCTTGTGATTTTCAGGCGTAGGTAGAGCATCGTGTTATTTAGATCTACATAATCATCGCCGTTGCCCGCAATAAAAAACTCTAATGGGGCGGTGTCCGATATGGCGGATAAAGGGGCTACTTCTAAATAACTGTTTTTCTCAATAACCGTCTGTGTCAGCGGGACTGTAAATAAGTCCAACTCGGACTTGATGCATTCTCCCGACATACGATGCAGTAGCGCCATGCTAGAATATGGTTTTTACGAATCTCTTGACGGATGATTTTCGACTAACAGACTTCTTACGCTTTCTGCGTATGACTGGTCGCTTCTTTGGTCCACTTGTTGTTCTTCTTCTTCTTACCGCATTGACCACGCCTCCTCACACCGGGTGGTTTAGACATCCTCTTACGGGCCATGACCATCAGCCCTGATCCGTCTTGACCATTAGCATTATTGCTATGGGCACGCGTCAATACGTTTGAGATGACGTCGGATACTATATTTTTAGCAGCGGATTTTAGATGGGGTTTCGCGATGCTAAATCCTCTTTTTAACAGAGGTATGGCCATCCTGAACAGACCTCTGAAAAGTCCACCCAGTCCAGCTCCGTACATAACCGACCCGCCGGAATAGCCTGGCAAACCCCCTCCGGCCTGATTTCGGTAATAGTCCACATAGTCGGCTGTATGGGGCTCTCTAGGGTTATAGTAATAACTCATTTTTAAAGAATAGAATGATTCGATGGTTTAAAGTGTAGTTTTACGATGACTTTCCCGTAAGAAAATGGTATCTCGCGGTTTTGGTCGTCCTTCAACTCTATGGTAATGCTGGTGATGTGATCCTTGTTTATCGATACGTAATGGGGGGAGTCGTATCTAGCAATGACTGTGTCATTGCTTTTACCGGATATATGTACGCATCTCAAAAGGGGAACGTAAGAATCGCCGACCGATTGATATTGGATGATGTCGGTGTAAACGTACAATGTGTAGAACCCACCGTTGATATCGGATTGATGAGGAGCATACGTAGTGACGCTCCTAGTAAAATCGGCTGCTTCATGGTAGTTTGAACGTCCAAGATTATCGTCCGGTATCATTCCTAAAATAGTAGCGAGTTTACCTTGGAAACTGACTGAAATGTTGGGTCTCGCGACTAGAAACACTTTGTTTTTTAATTCATCGTGATCCAACACTGCCAAGGGTGCGAGAACTTGATTTATCAAACGGATGATTGCACGAATGTTTGCGTAGTACCCCCCGCTTATTTGTAATTTCCTCGATACAAAAAACCCTGATAAGTCTTTTTTAAAAGGCCCGCTGTCTGTAGGGGAGGCGTTATTCGTAGGTCCTGGGGCTGTGTGTAGGACGAAATAACAGTCTTCATCATTAAAGTTATACCAGCTTCTAGGATATTCGATTTCGGCTAATCCCACCTCCCATTGTCCTTTCAATTCTATAGCTTTTGCTATCCTGGTTGTGTAGGCGGATATACGATTTCCGGGGTAAACTGTCGAAGATGCATTGCACGGTAGCGTGACGTAGAAACCTTGATCGTCCATGGTAATCCTTCACTCGTATGATCTCATCCGTTACACGCAGGCTTGTTTTAAGGAGATTGTAAGTCCACCAGAGTTTTTTTATCTATATAACTATTGAATTTTGAAGGCCAGCCTACCCATTTCACTAAAACAAGCGTAGATTTTCCCTGTTTTTTCTGACCTAAAATCTTTTCCACCTTAAAAGATTTGCTTTTACTCACAATTATTTTTTGCATCTCTTTTTCATAAACTCCCTCGATGACATCGCCGTCGTAATCTGTGAGTCTGTAGACAGGTGGTTTGCGCGGAATGCGATCGGATACGGTGAAAAATTCTTCCGTGTAGTTCTGCTCATAACCTTTGGCGAATGGGCCTCTCACTTTAGAAATCCTGACAATGTCGCCGACTTTGAAATTAAATGTGGGTCTCTCGGTCTTCTTTATACCCCCGTACACGTTTTGAAACACTTGACCCTCATTTAGTTTGTTGACGTCCACGGGTCTCATTTTAATACTTCGGTGATAACTGACGTTGTACCCCTGCATAATGTCTTGTAAAACATCTATGTATCGTCGTGAATTTGTAGCCGTTAAAAATCTCCACATTCGACTTTTTAACGTTCTATTAAATCGTTCCACAACGCTGGCTTTCAAACCGCTAGCGGTAGCGAAATGATTAATATCGTGCTTTTTCATTACATCTTGAAATTGTTTGTTAAAAAATGCCTTTCCCTGATCCGTCTACAATTTCTGTGGCACACGTCCCTCTTCGAGTATAGACTCGAACGCTCTAGTAACCTCTACGGCACTCTTATTCTTCAACACGCGAACCCACGAATATTTACTAAACACATCTATACAGGTCAGCAGATATTTATTATCGTCATTGTCCTGGGCATACGGGACCATGTCGACTAGATCGGCCTGAAACTGCGTATCGACCCCGTACACAACTACTCTATTTCGTTTGTATTTTATAGGGGCTGTTTTGTGTAAAGTGTAAGCATCCTCACCAGACAGCCATTCTGAAACCTTTTTATCGCTTAGATGGACCCCGCTATCTCTTAAGATGGCTTCTTTTAATCGTTTTTTACCCCCTAAAGAACCGGGGTTGGAGGGTGTATAATAAGCCTTTTTCATGAGCTCCGTCATGCTGTCGTTTCGATCGCTGTAAAAGAATAACTCGTACATGCAGTTTGAATCAATCTTTTATTAAAAAAAAAAGTTACAGGATACACAATTTAAGTAAATGGCAATAATATAATACATGATACTAGACATGGCTATTATAATAATAATAATAATAATAATAATAATAAAAATCAAATAGAAGGTAAATAGAATAATATTAGTACTACAAAATCTAAGTAAAATTGAATATAACGAGGTTAGTACAAAATGCATATAATAAAATATATAATAATTGGATATAACGACGTTACATGCATAGTCTAAGTATAATGGAGGGTGATAAAAGCAGGATAGTCATAATGATGTCACTGATAGTCGAGCCAGAAAAGAAAATCGCGACAGGCCAACATGTGTTTGTCTAGGATGTAGTCGATATACATTACAACAATTTTGTCGATGGTGGTACTGATTTCGTCAATTTTAATACCATCATCGTCATCATCCGGGTCGTATTGTTCTGACCTCAAGGTTAGCATGGTACAGACATCTGCCACATACGTACAAGTACAGAGCATGTCGATGACCGAGAGCTGGGATTGTGATTCACACATCATATCCAAAATCTGTTTTATCATCACATCGGGTTTTTCGATACCATGAATGCATTTGCCCACCAAATCATCCCAGGAATTAGCCAGTCCTCTTATATTCACCATTTGTTTCTTGAAATTCGCTTCACGTGTAGTGTCCTCAATAAATGGATGACCATCGCGCGATGCATCTGTAATAATCTTATTCACCAGTTTGGTCATCTGTCGGTTGTAATGTCTTTTAAACATGAATTCCATAGTGTTCTTTACGGTACAGGCAGCTCCCATACCGCTGGCGTCTTGATCAGTCTCCATTCACGATCGCGAGACCTTCCCAGAGATCGACGTCGTGAACTACTTCGTCGCAGGGTTTCTCCAGAAGTCCAACTCTGATTTCTTCAAGCTTAACACCAATGAATGGCTCGTCTTTTAATTCGTGCAGAATAGTCCCGACTGTTCCTTGAATCCGTTGAGGGTCAGATTTTAACCCACAGCGTTTTAGCAGGATAGCGATGATGACATGAAAATAGGGTCTAAACAGTTTGGTTGAAAGTTCATCAAAATGCGTGTCCAAGTAGTAGTTAGGAGGGTCAAACAGACAGGAATGCTGCAGCTGGCTGGGGTGATCAATCTCACACCCCTCGCACTCGTTCTTCAGCTTCGTTCCGATGAGATGTTGGAGCAAAACCGCAGTCGCAGCTTTTATGAGTTTGAACCCCAACACATTGAAACATCTGTCTGTGACGTCGAAGGTTTGATTAGCACGTGGCAGGGGTCGGTCGATTTTAGATCTGTCGTACGATTGCTGATCGTTATGGAGCTTGAAAATTTTGAATGTCTCCAAATCCTGGTCTTTGTCGCGCTCGATACAGTTACCCGGACCGATGTCGTTTTGCGTGTTCAATGGTTCAGGGTTGATAATGTTAGCCGGGCCCCAATCGTTTTCAATGCACGTTTCAAAGCCTATGCGACGTTTGATACTTTTAGTCAAACCCCAGTCTTTGTGGTGGTCCGGCGGGTCACAGGCGTTGTCGTTG
Source organism: Meda fulgida (assembly GCA_030578275.1). NCBI lineage: Eukaryota > Metazoa > Chordata > Actinopteri > Cypriniformes > Leuciscidae > Meda > Meda fulgida. Next base: position 334,677 of record CM060630.1, on the reverse strand, counting down.
GGAGGGTCAAGAATGCTGCCGAAAGAAATTCCGCAGCTGCATACATGGTCGGCTTCTGAACCCCTATCTTCACCCATGGTTTATAAATGATGCATAGAGGGTTTGGGTCCCTGAATTTATGGTCGTTGTAGTAAAGGGGTGGAGACGCCGATTTATAAACGACGCTTGGGAGGGTCTCCCCGTCGAGGTTTATGATGGCTGTAGCGAATGGTGGAGGACGGTAGACAGTCTATACCGCTGCGCACGCATCTCTCAGGGTGGAACAACTGTACTTTAATCTTGTTGTATCCGTCATGCATGTCACACCATTTGAACATTTTGTTGATGATTGAAAAAACACCATTCAGCAGATTCAGATCACACCACTTGAACAAAAATTGCATTTCATACAGGTCATGATGATCCTTGGGCAGGACACTTCCTGATCGGGTGTTGGTGAGCTTAGTCTTGTCTTTACAGCTGAATATGTATACAGAATCATTCGGCGGCTTGTTAGTATGGTCGCCTACCACACGGTATTGGACATTCGGGGTCTCCCCGACCCACTCCGCCACATACAAAGGCTCTTCCCCAGCGTCATTCAGATCCTTCCAGACAAATTTGTAAAATAGACCCCAGTCTTTTTCAGGAAATGTCACACATGGATCTTCCCCAGCCTGAAACTCGCCGACGCCGTCAGTGGTGTAGAGCATAACCACGCGTGTTGGTTTGTGAAATTTATACCCGAATACACGATTACTACACATCATAAATTCGGCTTCAGTCCATTCCGAAACTTCATGGAGAAAATTTGTCAAACGAACATGACCATAAGGTTTTCTCGGAGCCATAGTCAGACGTTCCATCATCCTGCTGGTCAGCCCCGTCTCGGGGGGTTGTGGGGAGGCTAAACCGTCCATGCTCATGTAGCTCATGGTTCTGTTGGTTGTAGAACACACTGACCCCATTTATATATAGAGCTGCCCTATGGAATGCCGGTGGTACATGTTCTATAACAACCGCCTCAAACTTTCTACCATAAAAAAAAAAAAACGCACAATGCTTATGCCAAAACAGTTGATTGATCAGATAGCTCAACACCACAACCCTTATCAATAGAGGCCAGAGCAGAGGTAGGGGGAGCGTCTGTGACACACATACAGAGGGACCCCCCGGTGACACTGACTTTTTTCCTCTCACATTACCCACATCACATTGAAACCACTATGGCCTCTGGAATAACAAAACAGTTGATTGATCAGATAGCTCAACACCACAACCCTTATCAATAGAGGCCAGATGGTCAAAACATTTCATTGATCGGATAGGCGGGGTCAACTGCTTGACCCTTAACAATAGATGCCGGATGCACAATCTCTCAAAACACATCGATTGGATGGGTGGGGTCAATAGGTCAATCCTTATCTATAGAGAACGGATGCACACCAGGAAAAGGGCGGGACCGGAAAAGGTCAAAGGTCAACCGGAAGTCATCAATCATTTTGACACATGGTGTCCGGTAATAACTACTTGTGACCTTACAACAGATCATATGATCCCGGGTGTTGAGTGAATGTGCTGTAGCTGTGTTGTATGCCTGCAGAGTAGATCCTAACCCTGAAAAGGCAATGCCAACCAAGTTGTCCTGCAAGCTTTATATATAACGTTGTATACGAGCCGCAGGCGCACAGTGAAGTTTCCTGCCGCCAGCACGTATCTCCATAGTCTATGCGTATTTCGGCCAGATTGCATTCGTTACTAGGCAACACAGATGCACGAACACACGGAAGTTGACGGAACATTCTCGGCCACCGTACGATTGTTACTAGGTAACCAACAACATCGCGCAAACACACGTCGTGATGGAGAAGGTAAGTTGGAAGAAAGCTTGTCTAACATTTTTCGGCTAGAAAAATGTCTGTGGCTCCTGTCTGCCTTCCTGCCTGCTGTGAGTTTGTTTACGTCGAGGCTGTAAGCTCTACGCCTCGAATTTCTTTCTGTTTTGAACCATCATTTACTATCATTTCTAGTTTTTTATATTACTAAATATAGTTTACCCACCATCTCAGATTAACCTTACATCGCTAGCTTCTGTTATTGTTAGCACAGCACGCTAGTGTTTACACGCCACCCGCGCTTATTTATTTATTATTTATTTTCTCTCGCAGGCCCGCGCCTTTGAGTTCATAAAAGCCCAGATAAGTAAGAATCAGTCAACACAAACGGTGAGTAATGTCTTGTCCTGTTATTGTCACCTGTGTCACATGTCATATGTTTAGTATAGCCTTCTCCGATGGCAATATAGGATTTATTTGTGATAAATGCAAGAAGACAGTCAATCTGACGGAGAAGATTTCAGAGCTAGAGAGACACATCCAAACTTTAATTGAGGATAGTAAGGATAGTACTACAGCTTTAGATACTATTTTGGATGCGCCTAGCATAGTGAACTCTGTACATGATTCGGTTCCGGCTGAAGTAGAGCCCACGCAGCAGGGCATATGGGTGACCGTGAGAGATCGCTCTAGTCGCGGATTAAAAAAACACTCTTCCGTTCCGATTACCATAACAAATCGATTTGCCCCACTCAGTGAAACACCCACTGAGAATTCTGTTGATTGTGCCCTGGTAATTGGTGATTCGATCACACGGAACGTGAAAATAGAGACACCAGCCACCATAGTCACATGTTTGCCGGGAGCCAGTGCGCCTGACATCAAAGCAAATTTAAAAGTGCTGGCCAATGCTAATCGTAAATTCTCTAAGATCATTATTCATGTCGGCACTAATGATGTTCGACTCCGCCAGTTGGAGATCACCAAAATTAATATTAAAGAGGTGTGTAAACTCGCAAGTACGATGTCAGGCACTGTAATTTGCTCTGGCCCCCTTCCTGTTCGCAGGAGTGATGAGATAGTTAGCAGATTGGCCTCACTCAATGGTTGGTTGTCTAAGTGGTGTCCGTTGAATAATATAGAATTCATAGACAATTGGAAAAGTTTTTGGGGCAAGCCTGACCTGTTGAAAAGAGATGGTGTTCATCCCTCCTGGGATGGTTCTGCTCTTCTCTCTAGTAATATGGCACATAGTCTTAGAGCTAAAACATGACAATCTGGGGCTCAGGTCAGGAAGCAGCCTCGCATCAACAAGGTCAGATAAATCCCATCACATAGAGCCTCTTTCACCTAGATATCATCATATAGAGACTGTGTCTGTTCCCCGAATTTGGAAATCCAAAAAACGTCGGGTAAAAAATGTTATTGATGTTCAACAAATAAAAAACAGATATAATACAGATGAGCAAATGATAAAGCTTGGGTTGCTGAATATTCGATCCCTTACTTCAAAATCGCTCATAGTTAATGATATGATTTCAGATTATAATCTAGATGTGCTGTGTTTGACAGAAACCTGGCTAAAACCAAACGATTACATTACTTTAAATTAGTCAACCCCACAAGATTACTGTTATAAACATGAACCTCGTCTAAAACGCAAAGGGGGAGGTGTTGCTGTTATTTAAAGTAATATTTTCAAAACCACTAAGAAATCTATTTTTAAATATACTTCTTTTGAAGTGTTGGTGCTTAATGTAAAAATATATAGTGTAAACGATAAATCACGTTTGAGATTTCTGCTGGATACTGTATACAGGCCACCAGGGCACCATAAAATTTTTATCAAAGAATTTGCAGAATTTCTATCAGAATTAGTATTGGCTAATGATAAAGTACTAATTGTTGGTGATTTTAATATACATGTAGATAATGAAAAAGATGCATTGGGATTGGCACTTAAAGACATTGTAAACTCAATTGGAGTTAGACAACACGTGTCAGGACCCACTCATTGTCGTAATCATACTCTAGATCTAATATTATCACATGGAATAGATGTTGATGCCGTTGAAATTCTGCAGCAGAGCGATGACATCTCAGACCATTATCTAGTCTCATGTAAATTACATTTAGCCAAGGCTGCAAAGCCGACTCCTTGTTATAATATGTTAGACCTATAACTTCTGCCACTAAAGATTGCTTTATCAATAATCTTCCTAATCAGTTTCATCATCTCAGCATCCTGGATAGCTTAGAAGAACTTGATATTGCAACAGAAACTTTTAACTCTCTCTTTTCCAGCACTTTAGACGCAGTTGCTCCGTTGCGCTTAAAGAAGATTAAAGAAAATAGTCCAAGGCCGTGGTACAACGAGCACACTCAGGCCCTTAAGAGAGCAGCCAGAAAAATGGAGCGCAACTGGAAGAAAACAAAATTAGAGGTATTTTGGATTATATATATATATATATATATTTGCCATGTTTTTTTCGCTGAGTTTTTTACTCTTTCTCTCTCCATGTCAGCTGGTATTTTCCTCACTGTGAGGAGATGGGAGGGTACTTAGGGATTTCAACCGCATCTATTGGTTGGTTTCACACAAAATGCAGACAGGCAAGCTAGCCCACCAATCACGCAAGGTGAATGACCATCTTGTCTTCCCTATTGCTCTCGGTGTGAGTCACGTATGATCTCGCGAGAATAAGGACGTTGAAGCTGAGAATCTATCGATTACGGCAAAATCAGAACCATTTATGTGCGCTGCACAATCGCAGAGATATTAATAGAAACATTTAGTAAACATCGAGTTGACGCGCCCGCGCGTCATCCGACCTCAGGGGGTTAACAAATGCGGAACAATTAGTTCATGCTTTCATGACATCAAGACTAGATTATTGTAATGCCCTACTGGGTGGTTGCCCTGCACGCTTAATAAATAAAATACAGCTGGTCCAAAACGCTGCAGCTCGAGTTCTTACTAGAACCTGGAAATATGACCATATTAGCCTGGTTCTGTCAACACTGCATTGGCTGTCTATTAAACATCGCATACATTTTAAAATATTGTTGATTACTTACAAAGCACTAAATAGTTTAGCTCCGCAGTACTTGAGCGAGCTCTTAACGCATTATAGTCCTTCACGTCTTTCGCGATCTGAAAATTCGGGCCAGTTGATAATACCTAGAATATCAAAATCGACTGCTGGCGGTAGATCCTTTTCCTATTTAGCACCAAAACTTTGGAACAGTCTTCCTACCATTGTCCGGGAAGCAGACACACTCTGTCAGTTCAAAGCTAGACTAAAAACACATCTCTTTGACCTAGCATACACATAATATATTATAGACTTCTATAATTCAATGTTAGGCTGCATAGATTAGGTCAGCCGGAACTGGGGACACTTCCCTTAAATCCTGATGTACTCGTTACATCATCATAAGAAGAATGGCATCTACGCTAATTTTAGTGTCTTTGTTTATCCCGAGGTTTTCCCGCAGCCTACCGGATCCAGGCCGTATCCAGATCTGACTAAGAGCTTTGCCTGGACCCGATGACAACGCAGTGCTGAAGTGCCAACTAGCCTCTCCCTATGGAGGATCCATTTCCCACTCTACAGATAAAACGTGATTCCGGTTCGCGTACCCACCCCAAGGTGATAAAATAAAACAAAATTCTGTATCAAATTACAGTTACTGTAAATCCGGCCTCTAGTTCATAAACGCCAGAGGAGAACTGGCCCCCGACTGAGCCTGGGTTCTCCCAAGGTTTTTTTTCTCTCCACTAAGTCATCTGATGGAGTTTTAGGACACCAGTAGGTCACTTGATGGAGTTTTTCGGTTCCTTGCCACTGTTGCCTTTGGCTTGCTCAGTTGGGGATATTCAAATTAATTAACCAAGCATTAATACCATTGATCAGCCCTACCAAACGTGGATGTTTTTTCCACTAAGAAACAAACATTGTTATGTTATTTGATTGATACTGTGAAGCTGCTTTGATGCAATTTATATTGTGAACATTTAATATATAGCCCATCGTATACAGGTCCTTCTCAAAAAATTTGCATATTGTGATAAAGTTCTTTATTTTCCATAATGTAATGATAAAAATTAAACTTTCATATATTTTAGATTCATTGCACACCAACTGAAATATTTCAGGTCTTTTATTGTTTTAATACTGATGATTTTGGCATATAGCTCACGAAAACCCAAAATTCCTATCTCAAAAAATTGGCATATTTCATCCGACCAATAAAAGAAGTGTTTTTAATACAAAAAAACCTCAACCTTCAAATAATTATGTTCAGTTATGCACTTAATACTTGGTCGGGAATCCTTTTGCAGAAATGACTGCTTCAATGCGGCGTGGCATGGAGGCAATCAGCCTGTGGCACTGCTGAGGTGTTCTGGAGGCCCAGGATGCTTCGAGAGCGGCCTGGTTCCCCTCTGGTGACCCCCACATGTGTATTTCCACTGTAAGCCTCTTTCTTTCCCTTGGCAAGCAACCTTGCCACCCCTGGGGTTGAAACATTCCACCCTGCGGGCTGGACACCCCAGTGTTCCTCCATATACAGCCCGCCATATGCAGAGACGTTACGTTTCCCTGCCACTTCCGCTGTACCGCTGGAACAGCCTGAGTTCAGTCTCGGCTCCTCAGCAAGTAACGTATCTGCATGTTGCCAGCATACTTCCTTATAAACCCACGAGGTTGGGCGGAGTTACAATATGCAAATTCCGCAGACCCATGGCATTTCTTTGCCATTCGCTCGTTTTGTAATACTTGAAGTTGATGGGCTTTCTAAGCGAAACCCCATTTGTCGTCGCGACGTAACGTATCCATTCCCTACTCAGGGAACGAGGGTTACATACGTAACCTTGACGTTTTTGCTCTTCCTGCTCTGCACTTTTGCTGCTGCTTCAGGGGCTTGGCCCCAAATCTCTGCTTGCAGCTATATTTTTTATAGTTTTGTTTTCCACGTTTACCTAAACATGGTCCAGATTTCACCGCATTGTCCAAATGTCCAAAGCCTTGCTCAGACTGTCTGTGCTGATCCGATTGGAGGACAGTCATAGTTAGCAAGTGTGAATGGCAAAAAAACCCCACATGAAATACATTATTTTTACAAATCCGTTTCAAGCTACATTCATATGTGGTCTGAAAACCTATTAATATCTCCTTTATGGAAATCCGCTTTGCCATGATCAGATTTCGCGAAGCTTTTCTGCCTGTATGTCAGTTTCAGTAATAATGGAGACATACGTATCTCTGTGGTTCACTGAGTTGTCTTCACTTATTTGTCTGGACGGCAGCAGGATGAAGACGCTCACACCGTTTCTGTCTCTGCTTCATTAGTAGTCCAGCGAAACACAGCTGCACATTGTCATATTCTAAGAAAACATTGCAACCCCTCTGTTTTTGGTGTAGTCTGACCAATACAAGGTCATTGCCATGTATACCAAAGAGAGCTACGGGACACACAAACTGGATCAGAACAGCTGTGATACACAGTGTGGACAGTCGATCCTTTAGATCAGATTCCAATTGGATACAAAAATAATCAGATTTGGACTGACAGTGTAAACGAAGTCCAATGTCATATACGACAACACTATTAAAACATGTATTTTTCTATAGGCTGTCAGGGCTGTCAATCAATTAAAAGTTATTAATTGCTATTTTTTCTGCACTTAATCAAAGGTAATGACACCAAATGGTAAAATGTGTAATCATAACTATATTTTTACATTATCCAGATGAATGTAGAAATAACAGTATTTTAAATATTTGTTGTCTGAATGAAGGCCAGTATCACCTGATACCAACACGGTCATTAATGCCTCTATTAAAAGTTACACTGTCACGTTTTCTTTTCTTCCAAATTTAACAAAAGTTTTATTTTTCCCTAAACCTAACTACTCTACCAATAATACTTACTGGCGCGTCTACTCATCCATGCTCGGCCAAGTCCTACCCTATACTCTAGCACGTCTCCACATCGATGTCTGCTCGGTACTAATCCTATACCCTAGCACGTCTCCACATCGGCGTCTGCTCGGCACTAATCCTATACCCTAGCACGTCTCCACATCGACGTCTGCTGGGTGCTAATAATTCTAATTTACTTGTTCTTGCTGCGCAGCTTTAAATGACAGACAGACTTCGGCAATTGTCCTCTAATGCTCTTTATTACGGCCGGGAGTTCTCGATCAGTTCTCAGAGAATCTCCCAAGAATAAGCAAGGCCAGAGGATCTCAGACAATTTCCATTGAGAATCCCACCGAAAACACGGATACAACAGTTTTGATAGAATAGGGAGGTATGGCAAAATTACATGAATTTGATTGGTTCATAGACAGACTCTTCTGTCATCTCTAATGATTGCTTAATTTGTGATCACAAGTTCTAACCTAGTCATCTGTCTAGTTTAATTTCCCATATATGTTATTTATACACACACACACGCATACAGTCACAGGTTTTCTTCCAAGAGACACACACACATTCATCCAAAGTACAGAATGTCTTAGTAGATTGTTCCAGAGTGTTAGCATGTTAAATAAGGTTAAATGTTAAAACATGGTTAGCTTAATATTCAGTTTAAAATGTCCACAACACCTGACAGGATGTTTTTCACAAGATATTAAGTACATATTGTCGGGGAGAGACATGGATTTAGTTGCAGGTAACAGAAATGTTTATTTTGCTCTCAATGAGCCCAGGGAAAATAACAGGAACACAAAAAGAAAAGAGAAAGTCCAAATCAATGTCCACTGGGCCAGGAGAGCACAAGTGACGCAGTGTCCAAGTTACTCAGAGATCTGCGATGAGCGTGTGCATTCGAGGCTGCGTTCCAGTCCACTTTTAGACACGTATTTGCAAACTTACTTAAGCACTTCCCCTCAGGGGAATCCCTGACGCCATTTTGAAGTGCGCTCCACTTTGTGAAGTGGACGACGGAAGTTTATATGGACAGACCCTCGATTTTGACAGAGGGAGCGAGTCTACTTCATATGTACACTTCAGGCAGCTCCATATACCACAATGCAACATGATTGTGGCGTCAACGGATATTGCATTTAATTTACCCCACCACAAACAACTCTATGATATATTAATTATTTTAAAATTAAAAAAATAAAAACTTCAAACACACCTATATACATATACAATGCTGCATTACAGTTTTTTTTCTGGTGACTTAGGCACATTTTTTGTAACAATTGGCTATTTTTGCAAAACTCTACACACAAATAAGAAAACCCTTCACCAAATCAGCAAAACATTGTAGTTATCTTGCAAAAGCTAATAAACCTTGCTTAACTCTTCAAACCTTCGTAGATTTTTTATTTTCGTATCAAACAGTTAAGACAAGCCATCACATTAATAAGCACACAATGCACAGACTACACACTGATGGTATGAATAAAAAAAAACACATCTGGCTTTTGCTTTCTCTAGGTAGACTCATTTTGATGTCACACTTTTGTCATAGTTCTGTAAACATACAGGGATCCAAACTTCATGTACTGGTGTTTATTTGCACACATCAAAACAAACACAAGTGTTTTTTTCCAAGTTAAAGCACAAAATAGTAATTTCACTGAAAAAAAAAAAATCAGTCTACATCGTGTCGTCTCTCTGGGTCCGGCCACAAAATTACGTCTACATCACATGCAATGTCCTCTAGTCCAAGGCACCGGGGAAAATATCTTCTGGAATGCCGTATCCAGGCCTGACATGATGCCTGGTCAATATCCGCACATGCCTCTTCCATTGCCTATAAAAGGGTACAGTGAAGTACAGTGAAGTGACATGATGTGAGTACAGTGATGAGTGGGTGATCTATAAACCAGTTAGGGACCAAAGCAGCCCTATGGAAACTAACATTGTCCCATATGATGACATATATGGTCTGCTCATATATAGCTGCACACAGTTGTTACCACCACGTTGTCCTGGGACATTGATTATGGCACGGTGTCCAATAATGTTCCTGCCACGTCTCCTTGTTTTAGTGAGGTTAAAACTTGCCTAATCCACAAAAAGCTGCTCATGACCCATGGCATCTGCCTCTAGCTCCATCCCTCTCTGGACAAGACACAACAAATGCAGCACAGCAGGCCCAATCACAGCACTACAGTATGCACTTCCAGATTCAGTTCCAATGATACTATAGCTTACCTGCACAGTCATATCACAGTTGTTTTACACGTTCACTGTTTCTTTCAAAAGGGACTTTGTAGATTTGTTTCATTCGGATTCAGTTGCGGGCAAGTACACGACATAATACAGAAATGCTCACATTGTGTATGTTTTGGAAGGTGGTGTCATCCTCAATTATGAACTGCTGTATTTCTCATAGCCTTATGGAATTAATTGCATATTGACTATATGGGTCTCTTGTTCTGTAGTGAATATTCTTCCTCTGCCCCAGGCATCTGGACGTCTAGCAATTCTGTAAAGTAACAATTTCAGTATTTTTACATGTATGAAATTGTGTTTCTCATTAGAGGCAGTGCTATAAAACTTACTGCAAAGTGACTGTACTAACCGATTCTCATTTCGAAATATCCTTATGATGTCCTCAAGCTAGGCTGAACCTGTTGGCCAGCTTCCCTCAGGGTCATTCCATGGTTGATTACATGGTCCACTATTGTAGCTCTGATGTCATCAGTCATTCTATTTCATGATCTTCTTACCTTCCTCTTGCTCCTCCTCTTCCTCCTACTTCTTCACCTCCGCGTCCTTGTCGTCCTCTCCCTCTCGCTTCTTCACTTCCGCGTCCTCTTACTCCACCTCTTCCTCCTACTGCTTCACCTCCTCTTCCTCCTACTTCTTCACCTCCACGTCCTCTTCCTCCTCCTCTGTCTCCTACTTCTCCACCTCCACATCCTCTTCCTCCTCCTCTTCCTCCTACTTCTTCACCTCCGCGTCCTCTTCCTCCTCTTCCTCCTACTTTTTCACCTCCACGTCCTCTTCCTCCTTCACCTCCACGTCCTTGTCGTCATCTCCCTCTCGCTGCTTCACTTCCGCGTCCTCTTACTACACTTCTTCCTCCTTCTTCACCTCCACGTCCTCTTCCGCCTACTTCTTCACCTCCATGTCCTCTTCCTCCTCTTCTTCACCTCCACGTCCTCTTCCTCCTTCTCTTCCTCCTACTTCTTCACCCCCACGTCCACTTCCTCCTACTTCACCTCCATGTCCTCTTCCTCCTCTTCTTCACCTCCACGTCCTCTTCCTCCTCCTCTTTCTCCCACTTCTTCACCTCCACGTCCACTTCCTCCTACTTCTACACCTCCGCGTCCTCTTCCCCCTACTTCTTCACCTCCACCTCATCCTCCTACTTCTTCACCTTCGCATCCTCTTCCTCCTCCTCTTCCTCCTACTTCTTTACCTCCACGTCCACTTCCTCTTTCTCCTACTTCTTCACCTCCACCTGAGTCCTCTTCCTCCTCCTCTGCCTCCTACTTCACCTCCGCGTCCTCTTCCTCCTACTTCTTCACCTCCACGCCCTCTTCCTCATCCTCATACTTCTTCACCTCCACATCCTCTTCCTCCTACTCTACCTCCTACTTCTTCACCTCCATGTCCTCTTCCTCCTCTTCTTCACCTCCGCGTCCTCTTCCTCCTCCTCTTCCTCCTACTACTTCACCTCCACGTCCACTTCCTCTTTCTCCTACTTCTTCACCTCCACCTGAGTCCTCTTCCTCCTCCTCTGCCTCCTACTTCTTCACCTCCGCGTCCTCTTCCTCCTCTTCTTCCTCCTACTTCTTCACCTCCACGCCCTCTTCCTCATCCTCATACTTCTTCACCTCCACATCCTCTTCCTCCTACTCAACCTCCTACTTCTTCACCTCCATGTCCACTTCCTCCTCTTCTTCACCTCCGCGTCCTCTTCCTCCTCCTCCTCCTCCTCCTACTTCTTCACCTCCACGTCCACTTCCTCTTTCTCCTACTTCTTCACCTCCACCTGAGTCCTCTTCCTCCTCCTCTGCCTCCTACTTCATCTCCGCGTCCTCTTCCTCCTCTTCTTCCTCCTACTTCACCTCCACGCCCTCTTCCTCATCCTCATACTACTTCACCTCCACATCCTCTTCCTCCTACTTCTTCACCTCCGCATCCTCTTCCTCCTACTTCTTCACCTCCACGTCCACTTCCTCTCTCTCCTACTTCTTCACCTCCACCTCTTCCTCCTCCTCTGCCTCCTACTTCTTCACCTCCGCGTCCTCTTCCTCCTCTTCTTCCTCCTACTTCTTCACCTCCACGTCCTCTTCCTCCTCCTCCTACTACTTCACCTCCACGTCCTCATCCTCATACTTCTTCACCCCTACATCCTCCTACTTCTTCACCTCCACATCCTCCTACTTCTTCACCTCCATGTCCTCTTCCTCGGCCTCCTCTAATTCTCACTCTTCTCCCTCCCTCGAATTGTACTACACACGGACAGCTTACCTGTGGCTTATTTATAGTGCTTAGGCTCATTCCTAAGTAAACTAATTATCTAAAACGGTTCACATGTGACAGTGTGCCAGACAGTTGGCAAAGTAGTGTAAATAATAGTCATACATGTGTATAGTTTTGCTAGGAGTGTGTTGATCATTTGGAAATTGAGTGTAAAGCAGTGAGTTGTCTTTACAGTTCTGCGAAAAGAGTGCTGTGCAGTGGATTGTACCTACAGTTTTGCAAAGTGTGTGTTACAAAATTGCAAACTGAGTGCAAAGCAGTGTTTGTGCTTTTAGTTTTGCAAACTCAGTGAGTGGTTTTGCTTTAAGTATTACTAGTTTTATAAATAAGAAATAAGAATTGCAGTTAGGGTTTAAGCATTCAGAAAAAACTGTAAACAATTTTGTAAGGAAAAAATATAGATATTCAAAAATATGAAATATAAATATCAACAGAGACAAAAGACAACAAACCTCAGCAGATCAGACCGAAGTCATGACACATACATGCCCGTGTCTTCATATCCATTAATTGAAGTTGTATGGTTTGGAGCACCAGGAGTAAACCATTTTTTTCTGATCTCTGTGTGTGTGTGTGTGTGTGTGTGTGTGTGTGTGTGTGTATAGCAGGCAATATGATCAAAATCATAATATACTGTAAGTAAATTTTATTTCCTAACTGTATTATCACTGTATAAATATTTCTTGCTTGAAATAAGGTTCTTACAATATAAACATTTTAGAGAACATTGAAATTTCACAGTTCTCAATAACAAAATCGATATAAAAAATAATACTAGCCTAACTAATTTATCACGCATTTATTGAGGATGAATTACCAATCAGCTGTGGTGGACGAAGTACACATACCATGAACTTGAGTTAAAGTAAAGATACTCAAGGTAAAATATTACTCAAGTAAAAGTAGAAGTGCTGCCTTTAAAAATTCACTTGAGTAAAAGTACAAAAGTATTTGCCTTCAAATGTACTTAAGAATCCAAGTACTATGATTTTTTTTATGGCCATAATGCCAAGTACTATGATTTTTTTATGGCCATAATGTCCCTATTAATGTAATATATTAATAAAATGTCATTAATTATATATATATGGTTTGTTAAAAGGACTAGATGTTGCAATCCCTAATGTTTGCACCACTTCTAATTCGGAAGTTCTTGAAGGATGGCTGCTATAAGGCTTTACCAGAAGGACACATTGTCAGTTGTGTACCGCAGCATCACAGGGTGTTTCGGCCAATTATCACAATACACCCTCTGCTGAGGCAGGCCCACCACAGGTTGATCAAGCCTGGGTGTGTGTCCCGCGGTTAGCTGTTCGCCTTAGCAGCCCAGGTGGTGTCGCTCCTCTTCAGCTACAGCCAATGGCTTGTACTCTCTGCGGTGTTGAGAACTCAGTGGCGAAGACAGCTATGTGCCTTGACCCACCCGGCAACTGCCCACGTGGCCGCCCAAAGATGAGCTGGATTGACCGGATCAAGCAAGATATGAAGGACGTGCAAGTCGCCCCGGAGGACACTACGGACTGGAATAAATGGAGAGCAGCCTGCCAAAAAGCGGACCCTGCACCTGCACGGGACAAACGCTAGGACGAAGATATATATATATATATATGTACACACACAAGCGCGCACACACACACATACATACAAAGAATATATATATATATATATATATATATAATTTTTTTTTTTTTTTTTTCTATGTTATGGGAGCAGCCAATTTCCCTCCAAAATCGAACACAAAAACGTATTAATCCGGTGTTTCAGCTACTCCCCAGAAAAAAAATGCTATTATATGCAAGTAATTTTAGTGTCAACGTAATAAGCAATGTACATTATGCGTCAATATTTACCGATAACTGCTGCAATAATAGCTGCTGCTCTCTGCCTCGCTTAAAATCATTGACAACGCGATGTGTTTGGAACTATTGAGAGCTACACGAATCACGTGACCGTGCGGCGGCGAGATCACTGTGTCCCAACCATCTATGTTCGCAACGCTCATATTTAACGACTTTGGTTCGCGCTTAGTTCAAAGGCAAGGCAAGTTCAAAACAAAGCGCACGCGCTGTACTGTGATTGGTGGCTCGTTTGACCAGTTACGTTTTTATCCTCTCATAAATAAAAAGGAACAACTGATTTTGAAAATGTAGTAGAGTAAAAAGTAAGATATTTGACTTTGAAATGTAGTGGAGTTAAAGTAAAAGTATTATTTAAATACTTGAGTAAAGTACAGATACTCAAAAAAGCTACTTAAGTACAGTAACGAATTATGTTTACTTTGTTACTGTCCACCACTGCCAATCAGTAATAAAATGAGAAAAATGTTGCAGTTGATGTATTATTTTTTATACTGTTACTAATGTTAATGTTAGTGTCAATGTGTTCAGCATGACGCACAGGCGGACTGGATGAGGAATGGAGCAGGTTTCCATCACAGCCACATGTACGGCTTGGGCTTGCTCAATGCCTGGAGGCTGGTCAACGCTGCAAAGGTCGTGTGTGTGTGTGTGTGTGCTCATCACAGCATTGCTGCTTTCAGACAAACACAGATCAGATAAACAAGCTGAGAGTGTGTCTGTATGTCTGGCAGGTTTGGGAGTCCGTACCCTTCTCGGTGTCCTACCAGAGCCCAGTTTTAAAGGCCAATGAGATCTTCCCAGCCCATCCGAAAACACTCACTCACACTTGGAATGGTAAGAGATTTATATGGAGGATATTCTTTGGATGAACAACAGAACGCAGTATGAATTGTGGGTAGAGCTCTTAAAAACATGCAACATTTCACCCTGAAATCAGAATGAAAAATAAAGATATTAGATTTTGCATAAATATAAATAAAAGATAAAAAATGGAATGAGTGAACACATTCTCTTTATTTCAGTATTTAAATGTTTAACTTAACCGAGATGTTATTGCTTGCTGTTTTCCGATCAGTAGTTCGCCATAAACAGGGCTATTATGACAGCAGTGTGTGTTGAGCAAGGCTCTGTTAAATGGGCCCGTCCCACACACAGCAGTTTTCTGCCCTTACTTGGAAATGTTTGTCAGTGTTTGTGTGTTTAAGTATGCAAGTGAAAGTGAAATGTTGCTTCGCTTTTCAAATCCGCTCACATCTTTCTCGCTGTTTTCATTTTGTCTCTCTCTGTCTTTAGTCAGTTGGTTGAGAACCGTGCATTTCTTGCTCTATTTGACAGAAGATTCAAAAGTTCAAAAGACAAACAGTTTTTCAGAGAGGGAACAACTGACACAATTCAGCAGCATTTGGTCATGGAAAATATGTGTCCACTTCTACATTATTTAGAAGTGACTTTAGCAACTGAGCATCACTAGACAGCACTAATGGAGCTACGCACAGAAAGCGAGGTGGCCTGCAGGCCTTATTTATGCTTTTATTTTCTTCCTGTGACACTAATTTGCTATTTTTACATTCAAGCTTTTATTATTAGTCTTACTCTATTAAAATGACGGACTAGATGTTCACCATCACTCTTTATGTAACGAGTCAAAGTTGGAATTTTGGGAAGTTGGCAAAATTTACATTACAGTTGATACATATATTCAATACATTTAGAACATTTTTAGTAATGCATTTAGAGTATATTTGGAGTTTCAAGAGTCTAAAAATTCCAAATTTAGAAATTTTCTAAAAAATACATTTATCTGATTTATTTTTGAGTCCTCACAATCTAAATGTATGGATAAATAAATAGGGGAAAATTCTAATAAATGCATTAAAGGAATATTCTTAAAGGGGTCATATGGAAAACGTCTCTGGTTTCTCAACGTAATCATGGTTCCCTTTCGTTGTCACTCCGAGTTACGTCGGATGACGACGAATGGGGTTTCGCTTAGAACACCTATCGACTTGGAGTATACAAAACGAGCCAATGGCAAAGAAATGCCATGGGTCTGCGGAATTTGCATGACGTAACTCCGCCCCACCTCGTGGGTATAAAAGGAGGACGCCGGCATGTTTTCGCTTCGGAGCCAAGAGTATTTCTTCACTCCACTGACATTTCTGACTTCGCTCTACGAGACGAGCCATTCTCTCTGGTGTTGGTGTGATGGCGATCTTTAGCGAGTTCACTGTGCCTGCTGATCTGTGCAGTGATCTGCCAGTGTGTGTGTGTCTCCCCGCTCGTTTCAACATCGCAGAGTTTTTTTTTTCTCCTCTCATAAAAGCTTGCACGCGGC
This sequence comes from Meda fulgida, assembly GCA_030578275.1. Classification (NCBI taxonomy): domain Eukaryota; kingdom Metazoa; phylum Chordata; class Actinopteri; order Cypriniformes; family Leuciscidae; genus Meda; species Meda fulgida. The sequence goes on along the minus strand of CM060630.1, from coordinate 318,203 downwards.
ACGTCTTTTTAAAGACGGCTCGCCAGTGCATTTCTGGTTGCAGCGGACTGGTATCGGACTCTGATGGGCACGAGCGCTGTCTAATGTGTTTAGGCATTGATCATGCTTGAACAGCGCTCGTGGATGATTCATGTTCTCTCTGTGGGAACATGATCATCGCGTCATTTAGGTCGAGACTCGATGAACTCGCAAGAGTGAGAGTCCCCTCATCCACCCCCCGATCTTCGGCTGGTGGCCAGGGTGACCTGAGGGTGATGGTCTGTAACAAGGCACTGTCCACGACCCCAGCCCCCCTCTTCAATGACGGTGCCCGCTAGCGAACAGGTGATTCCACGAGTCTACTCTCGGGTGGGCCGTGTGTTTTCATTTGAAGCTACAGAGGATGGTGCTATGTCTGTAGCAGCATCACTAGGTGGGCTTGATTCTTCTGGAAGTGACGACTCATCACAGCTGCCACCTTCCGGTGTGCGTATGGCTGTGCCTGAGTCTGATCCGGAGATGACGGCCATGCTTTCCCGGGACGATTGGTTTTTGGGTGAGGCCGCCGACCCGCGTCCATGGCAAACCCCAATATCTTTCTTCCCGGACGTGCATGATGAGATCTCGACGTCCTGGAAGACCCCCTTGTCTTCTCAGGACCGCTCGTTGGTCTCATCCGCCTTCCCTCCCCTCAACGGGGCCGCTGCCCATGGGCACACTGGGGTCCCCCCGGTTGAACGCCCGGTTGAACGCTCTGTTGCGATGCTATTGTGTCCTCAGAGTGCTTCCCGGCGCACTCCTAAGCACCCGTCCGAAGCCTGTAGTTCTTTTCGTCTACACTAATCTGTGGCGAAATCCTATAGTGCCACAGGACAGGCAGGCGCCTCACTGCATCCCATAACCGTTCTGCTGGTCTACCTGACCCAGATGCTCACGGATATGCTTGAGGGCGGGACTGACTCGAGACTCTTCAATGAGCTGCGCGCCGCCACTGACCTTGCTCTCCGAGCGACGAAGGTGGCCGTGCGCTCTCGGAGTCAGGTGATGTTCACCATTCTGGGGCTGAGCGGTCTGATGTACAGGATGTCGGGCGGACTCGTCTGCTCGACACCCCCATATCCCAGGTCGGCCTCTTCGGCGGTGCGGTTGAGGCGCTTCCGCCCAACAGTTCTCAACCGCCCGTGAGCAGATTGAGGTTATTCTGCCGATGGCCCCGCCGTCCACTCAGATCCCTCAGTCTGCCAACCGCCGAAGGTGCCCTCCCACGTTTCCAACCCTGCCCGTTCACCCGGGTTGGCTTTGGAAGATCGTGGGGGGATGCCTCAGCCCTCTCCAGCCCCACCCCCGCTAAATGCCGGGTTAAGCGGCACTTTTGAGATGGGCTGCTCAGAGATGGGACTCAGTTCTTTCCAGGAGTTGGTAGCAGGGCCACTCCTTTCCTCCGTGGAGGGCTGGGGAAGAATCCTTATTCAGAAAGAACTGACTCTCTCCTCTCTGAGCATACAGAGTTCACGGACGACATGGTGCGCCGCCCCCGAGCCGTGCACCCCTCGTCCGTACCGCTCTCATCCCCCTCTGTCGCCAGACCCCTGACAGAGCAGGCCCCCGCGGAACGCTGATCCTTCCCTGGCCTCCTCTGTCAGGGTGCGGTTATGACCGTGCCCCCACTCCGGGCCGCTATGCCGTCCACGTCTGGGCCGGTCATTCTGCTTCGCTGCACCACCGAGGGGACGTCTGTGGTTCGTTGACTCCGCTGGCACAGTTCTTGGGAGCCTGCCTAGAGCTTCCCTATCTGTTCCACTGGGTCGTGCGAACCATCGGTTCGGCTATGCGATTCAGTTCGCACGGTCTCCTCCCCGCTTCAGGGGAGTCCGCTCCACTATGGCCGGTGGCTACGCCCCTATCATGAGGACGGAGTTTGCTACCCTACTGGCGAAGGATACGATTGAGACAGTCCCTCCAGCTGAAATGAGGTCCGGGTTTTCAGCCTCTACCTTATTGTCCCGGAGAAATCTGGTGGGTTATGGCCAATCCTGGACCTACACATCTGAACCGCCCCCTTCACGGGCTGCCGTTCAAGATGCTCCTGGCCAAACGCATTCCGGATGTGTGCGGCCACAGGATTGGTTTGCAGCGATCAACCTTAAGGACGCCTACTTTTATGTCTCCGTTCTCCTTCGACTCAGACCTTACCTACGGTTTGCTGTCAGGGCGCGCGCATATCAGTACGCTGTTCTCCCATTCGGGCTAGCCCTGTCTCCTCGCGCCTTCTCAAAGGTTGTCGAGGCAGCCCTTGTTCCTCCATGGGAATACGGGGTTCGCATCCGGAACTATCTCGGCGACTGGCTGTCCTAGCTCACTCTCGAGACCAGGTTTTGAACCCAGGGACCCAGTGCTCCGGCACCTAGCTCGTCTGGGCCTTCGGGTCAACTGGGAAAAGAGTAACTTTGCCCTGTGCAGAGGATCTCTTTACTCAGTGTTGACTTGGTCGCCTACTCCACTTAGCCATTGCTGACTTGCCTGAGACTTTCAAGCGCAAGAGTGCGGTTCCACTGAAGCATGGCATATGGCATCTGCAGCCGCGGCAACGCCGCTCAGATTGCTTCATATGAGACCGCTTCAGCTTTGGCTTCGCGACCGAGTCCCCGAGGTGGGCATGGCAATACGGCACCCCCCGAGTAGCAGTTACTCCGACCTGCCATCAGTACTTCCCCCGTGGTCGAACCTCAGTTTTCTATGGGCCGGAGTGCCCCTGGAACGAGCTTCCCAGCATGTTGTTTTCTCAACAGATGCCTCCACCACGGGCTGGGGCGCCATGTGCAATGGACATGCTGCCGCGGGCTCCTGGGAGGAACCCCAGCGCCTATGGCATGTCAATTGCCTTGAGTTGCTGGCAGTACGCCTTGCCCTGCACCACGACTATACCGCCACTGTAGCGTACATCAACCATCTAGGTGGTCTACGCTCCCGCCGTATGTCGCAACTCGCCCGCCACCTCCTCTTATGGAGTCAGAAGCATCTAAAGTCACTTTGAGCCGTTTATATTCCCGGAGCCCTGAACTGTGCAGCTGACGAGTGCTCACTGCTTCAGCCCCTCCCTGGAGAATGGCGACTCCATCCCCAGTCGGTTCAGCTGATTTGGGACCAGCTCGGGGACGCACAGATAGGTCTGTTTGCCTCTCACGACTCGACCCTTTGCGTCCTGTATTATTCCCTGACCGACAGCACGCTCGGCACGGATGCACTGGCGCACAGCTGGCTGAGGGGCCGCAAGTATGCGTTTCTCCCAGTGAGCCTTCTTGCGCAGACCTTGCGCAAGGTCAAGGAGGACGAGGAGCAGGTTCCTTCTGGTTGCGCCGTACTGGCCCACCAGGACCTAGTCCTACAAACTAGTACTCCTCGCGACAGCACCTCTGAGGAAGGACCTCCTTTCTCAGGGACGGGGCAACCTATGGCACCCTCGTCCCGATCTTGGAGCCTCCACGTGTGGCTCCTGGACGGGACGAGACAGGTTTGAGTACCCTACCACCTGTGGTGGTGGCTACCATCACTTCCCCTAGAGCGTCATCCAACGAGACGCCTATGCGTTGAAGTGGAACCTCTTCGTCAGCTGGTGCTCTTCTCACTGAGAAGACCCCCGGAGGTGTTCGGTCGGTGTCGTGCTTTCCTTCCTTCAAGATGGGTTGGAGCGAAGGCTGTCTCCCTCCACCCTCAAAGTTTATGTTGCCGCTATCGCCGCACACCATGACTTGGTAGAAGGTAAGTCCTTAGGGAAGCACGACCTGATCGTCAGGTTCCTGAGAGGAGCCAGGAGACTGAATCCTCCTCGCTCTCCTCTCATTCCCTCTTGGGACCTCGCGGTCGTTCTAACTGCCCTGCAGAGTGCTCCCTTTGAGCCTTTGCAATCAGTGGAGCTTAAGCTCCTGTCAATGATATTCCACCTGCGGCTGGACACCCCAGTGCTCTCCATATGCATCCTTCGGGTAATGTGTGTATTTTCTATGCCCCCCCCCTCTGGGTTGGTGTTAATTGCATATTTCCTCTAAACTATGGGATATGCTTCCCAGTGTACCTTGGTATTCCTGTGTTAAATAGTAGTCCTTCGTCTGTGCTAGTCTCACGACAGGGATCTCAGATTCACTGGAAGACCGCTGTGAAGGTGGCGATTAGACTGGTAACCCCATTCGTCGTCATCCGACGTAACTCGGAGTGACAACGAAAGGGAACATCTCGGTTACGGATGTAACCCTCGTTCCTGACACGTTATGTCAGCCTGCCACTTCCGCTGTACCACGGGGATTGCCTGAGCTCAGTCTTGGCTCCTCAGCGAAACATAACTGCATGTTGCCGGCGTCCTCCTTTTATACCCACGAGGTGGGGCGGAGTTACGTCATGCAAATTCCGCAGACCCATGGCATTTCTTTGCCATTGCCTCATTTTGTATACTCGAAGTCGATAGGTGTTCTATGTGAAACCCCATTCGTCGTCATCCGACGTAACGTCTCCGTTCCCTACTCAGGGAACGAGGGTTACATCCGTAAACAAGACGTTCCCTGGGAGGAGGGAACGAGACACTGCGTGCAATAGGGAAACTCCCTTCCTCCGAAATGCTGAAGAACGGTGAATTGTGCCATTTCCAACCCTGGTGAAGAAGTCTACCCTTCCATCGTGTAGATGTTTTAATCGGTTTGATAGGGACTGCAGATCTACATCGAGCTGAACTAGGCATGTCACCTTACAAGACGCCTGATACATACGTAGTCTCCACGTATGTCGCCTTTAAAAGTTTGCATTAGTCGATGTATTTGTTATAGGCTATTGCTTATACACTGTAAAACATTTCTAACCTCCCCAACTCAAAATTTTCTAGTGACTGGTCACATCTAAATTTTTCAATTGGCCCAAGTGAAATTCTGTAAATTTAATTGTATAAATTGTTGCAATTGTCTGTTAACATTGGCTCAATGAGAAATAATATGTTAAATTAATTGAAAAAAAAAAGTACCAAACCATGTTATTGGCCCAATTATATATTTTAAATTGTAGTTGCATTCTCTTTTGGTTTTACTCTGAAAGAAAAAAGAAAAAACTAATTTATTACATCATTATATATTAAACACTCAAGCCATTCTGCCACAGTATATTCAATAATATAATAGTTTTAATACCTTTTAATACAACAGTGTTGTGAAAATACCTTAAAATGGTAAATACATTGAAATTTTCTGTACAGTAGACCTTAAAAATCATCCATTTAAATTCAGGATTCTGATCAGATACACAAAGCTGATGAATTGCACCTTACATTAACAAAATCACAATTATTTGAAAACATCAATTATCTGCAAAAACAAAAAAATACCATAAAATGTAAGTAACTGGGGAGTGTACTTCACCCAGTGTTTAGAGAAATTTCACTTAAATTTTTGTATTTGGGCACTTTGAGTTAATGAAACTGCATCTTAACAGTTTTAACATTAAACATCCACAAATATTTGCTAAAGTGCAAAAAACACCATAAAATGCAGGTAACTGGATAGGGTTACTTCAAATGTTCAGTGTAACTTCACTTGAATTTTTGTATTCTCACAAGAGATACTTTGAGCTCATGAAACTACATCTTAATAGCCTAGAAATGTAGACGCACCCTAGCAGCAGCAAATGTTATTTTGCAGCCGGTTACGTCTAGCGACTCTCCGTTGGCTTGCGAGCTGGAAAAACCAAACTCTAGTCAGGCCAATCACATCGTGTATAGAGTCGGTGGGCAGGCTTAACATAATGATGCAAGAGTTGCGACGGTTTTGTGTGAATTCCCTGCTACTTGAAAACAAAGAAGATGCTGGTGCTCCTGGCGAACAGCGGTCTTTCACATCGGCTTTGGCCGCGACTCTGGAAGACTTGGAGTTAAGCTTTTCTTTGAGAAAAGAACAAAGAACGGCACTGAAGTCTGTCGCTCTGACTACGTCACCTTCTTCGTTGCTCTGGTTGGTTGTAGCGCTATCATATCGCGTGCAGAGGGAATCTGAAAGACAACCGTTTTTCCGCCCCTCAGATTGAGCCCTGCCAATGGTATGTTCCCAGACCCAACATCATGATGTGGATGTGGGTCTGGCTTGTCAGGCTAAAATCTTAACAGTTTAAACCTCGAAAACATTTACAAATATTTGAAACACTGCAAAAGTCACACAAAAAAAAGGAAAAACAGGAAGTACATCAGGGTTACTTCACTCAGTGTTTACTGTAATTTATACTTTGAACTCATGATGTCCTCTTAAATGCTGAAGAAATGTTGATTGAGAGCAGATGTCCTTAAAATCACAGTTGTCACAAGAAAAGGTGGCATTCTCCTTAATGCCAGTCTTTGGATGTACCCTCCACAGATGAGTTTTTAAAGCCCCAATTGTTTTGAAAATACAAACACATTCTGGGTGAAAACAGGGAAAGGAAGTTGCATTAACTGACCAATGGCAAGTTCTGTAGTGCTTGAAAAGTCTTGGTGATGTAAGGAAAACTTGCAGAAGCTGCACTGCATGGACTTCTTATGCTGAAAACCTGCAAAATAAATAAATGCCAAAGCCTCCTTGCATCAAATAGCTGATGAAAACGAATGATTCTTCTTATGATGATGTAACGAGTACATCAGGATTTAAGGGAAGTGTTCCCAGTTCCGGCTGACCTAATCTATGCAGCCTAACATTGAATTATAGAAGTCTATAATATATTATGTGTATGCTAGGTCAAAGAGATGTGTTTTTAGTCTAGCTTTGAACTGACAGAGTGTGTCTGCTTCCCGGACAATGGTAGGAAGACTGTTCCAGAGTTTTGGTGCTAAATAGGAAAAGGATCTACCGCCAGCAGTCGATTTTGATATTCTAGGTATTATCAACTGGCCCGAATTTTGAGATCGCAATAGACGTGAAGGACTATAATGCGTTAAGAGCTCGCTCAAGTACTGCGGAGCTAAACCATTTAGTGCTTTGTAAGTAATCAACAATATTTTAAAATTTATACGATGTTTAATAGGCAGCCAATGCAATGTTGACAGAACCGGGCTAATATGGTCATATTTCCTGGTTCTAGTAAGAACTCGAGCTGCAGCGTTTAGGACCAGCTGTGGTTTATTTATTAAGCGTGCAGGGCAACCACCCAGTAGAGCATTACAATAATCTAGTCTTGATGTCATGAAAGCATGAACTAATTGTTCCACATTTGTTAATGAGAGCATATGTTGTAATTTAGATATATTTTTAAGATGGAAAAATGCGGTTTTACAGATACTAGACACGTGACTTTCAAATGAAAGATTGCTATCAAAGAGCACACCCAGGTTCCTAACCGACGACGAAGACTTAATAGAGCAGCCATCAAGTGTTAGACAGTATTCTAGGTTATTACGTGTGGAAGTTTTTTGTCCAATAATTAGAATCTGTTTTTTCAGAGTTTAGTAGTAGGAAATTACTAGTCATCCAATTTTTTATATCAGCTATGCATTCCATTAATTTTGTGAATTGGTAAGTTTCGTTAGGTTTTGAAGAAATATAGAGCTGAGTATCATCGACATAACAGTGAAAGCTAATTCCATGTTTCCTAATGATATGTCCTAATGGTAGCATGTACAGAGTGAACAGCAGCGGTCCTAGTACTGAGCCTTGTGGTACGCCATACTGAACTTGTGATCGATAAGACATCTCTTCATTTACTGCTACAAACTGATAACGGTCAGATAAGTATGATTTAAACCATGCTAGTGCAATTCCACTAATGCCAACATAGTTTTCTAGTCTATGTAAAAGAATGTTGTGGTCAATTGTGTCAAATGTAGCACTAAGATCAAGTAACACTAATAGAGAGATACAACTGCGATCGGATGATAAGAGCAAATCATTTGTAACTCTGAGAGCTGTCTCAGTACTATGGTGCGGTCTAAATCCTGACTGAAAATCCTCACAGATATCATTTCTTTCAAGAAAGGAATACAGTTGTGAGGATACTGCTTTTTCTAATATCTTTGACAGAAAAGGCAGATTTGAGATCGGCCTGTAATTGACTAATTCTGAAGGATCAAGTTGCGTTTTTTTAACAAGCGGTTTTATCATAGCCAGCTTAAAGGTTTTTGGTACGTATCCTAGAGACAAAGACGAATTAATGATATTAAGAAGAGGATCTATGATCTCTGGAAGCATCTCTTTTCAATAGCTTAGTTGGTATAGGGTCTAACATACAAGTTTTCGATTTAGATGAATTAACGAGTTTGCAGAATTCTTCCTCTCCTATAGCAACAAATGAATACAATTTTTCCTCAGGGAGACTACAATGCACTCCCTGATGCGATACTGTAGTAGACGGTTGCATAGTTGTAATTTTGTCCCTGATATTATCAATCTTATAAGTGAAGAAGTTCATAAAGTCATTACTGTGTTGGCCTGAAACTTCTGTGCTTGAAGCTTTCTTTTTCGTTAGTTTAGCCACGGTTTCAAATAAATACCTAGGATTATGTTTATTTTCTTCTAATAGGGTTGAAAAATAAGCAGATCTAGCAGCTTTTAAAGCCTCTCTGTAAGCAATCGAGCTCTCTTTCCATGAAATCCGAAATACCTCTAGTTTTGTTTTCTTCCAGTTGCGCTCCATTTTTCTGGCTGCTCTCTTAAGGGCCTGAGTGTGCTCGTTGTACCACGGCGTTGGACTATTTCCTTTAATCTTCTATAAGCGCAACGGAGCAACTGCGTCTAAAGTGCTGGAAAAGAGAGAGTTAAAAGTTTCTGTTGCAATATCAAGTTCTTCTAAGCTATCCGGGATGCTGAGATGATGAAACTGATTAGGAAGATTATTGATAAAGCAATCTTTAGTGGCAGAAGTTATAGGTCTAACATATTTATAACACGGAGTCGGCTTTGCAGCCTTGGCTTAATCTACACCTGCTCCCAGCCACGCGTAATTAGTGCGTTTAACATCCGAACGTTTTGCTTATTAATAAGGCTGCATTTTAATTCACCTTAATCGGGTACATATTTACACAGCATTTTGAAAAAAATATTATACATAGTAATTATATACGTTTTTTCTTTTTACTTTTATTATGAGAGCCAGTAATAGCATTTTTTTTAAGTGAACCAATTCATTTTTTGCATTCAAGCTTCATGTCGAACCATTTTCTTTTTCACTTCTGGGACTGTTCGATTAACAGATGAAACTCCATTAACTGCATCTGTAATATGCTGCCAAGCTTAATTTTTTTAGGACCTGATACGCCACTATGTATGCTTAAAAATAAAATGTGGCGTTTTGAATGAACTTCTGATAATAAAACTTCAATTTCTGCATATGAGAAATTTTTCTTTTTCATGCGCTTTTGAGAAGACATGTTGAAATCCTTCGTTTGGAGTCATATTATGATGCCCATATATACAGGTCCTTCTAAAAAAACTTGCATATTGTGATAAAGTTCATTATTTTCCATAATGTAATGATAAAAATTAAACTTTCATATATTTTAGATTCATTGCACACCAACTGAAATATTTCAGGTCTTTTATTGTTTTAATACTGATGACTTTGGCATACAGCTCATGAAAACCCAAAATTCCTATCTCAAAAAATTAGCATATTTCATCCGACCAATAAAAGAAGTGTTTTTAATACAAAAAAAGTCAACCTTTAAATAATTATGTTCAGTTATGCACTTAATACTTGGTCGGGAATCCTTTTGCAGAAATGACTGCTTCAATGCGGCGTGGCATGGAGGCAATCAGCCTGTGGCACTGCTGAGGTGTTATGGAGGCCCAGGATGCCTCGAGAGCGGCCTTAAGCTCATCCAGAGTGTTGGGTCTTGCGTCTCTCAACTTTCTCTTCACAATATCCCACAGATTCTCTATGGGGTTCAGGTCAGGAGAGTTGGCAGGCCAATTGAGCACAGTAATACCATGGTCAGTAAACTATTTACCAGTGGTTTTGGCACTGTGAGCAGGTGCCAGGTCGTGCTGAAAAATGAAATCCTCATCTCCATAAAGCTTTTCAGCAGGTGGAAGAATGAAGTGCTCCAAAATCTCCTGATAGCTAGCCTCATTGACCCTGCCCTTGATAAAACACAGTGGACCAACACCAGCAGCTGACATGGCACCCCAGACCATCACTGACTGTGGGTACTTGACTCTGGACTTCAGGCATTTTGGCATTTCCTTCTCCCCAGTCTTCCTCCAGACTCTGGCACCTTGATTTCCGAATGACATGCAAAATTTGCTTTCATCCGAAAAAAGTACTTTGGACCACTGAGCAACAGTCCAGTGCTGCTTCTCTGTAGACCAGGTCAGGCGCTTCTGCCGCCGTTTCTGGTTCAAAACTGGCTTGACCTGGGGAATGCGGCACCTGTAGCCCATTTCCTGCACACGCCTGTGCACGGTGGCTCTGGATGTTTCTACTCCAGACTCAGTCCACTGCTTCCGCAGGTCCCCCAAGGTCTGGAATCGGTCCTTCTCCACAATCTTCCTCAGGGTCCGGTCATCTCTTCTGGTTGTGCGTTTTTTGTCACACTTTTTCCTTCCCACAGACTTCCCACTGATGGCGCTTTTCCACTGCATGGTACGGTACGGTACGGCACGCTTTGGCGCTTTTCCACTGCATGGTACGGTGCGGTTCGGTTCGGTATGGCTCACTTGTGGTGCTTTTCCACTTGCGTGATACGGCTCGCTTCGGCTCGCTTTAAATGGGACCTGGTCTGTTGAGGTTCCAAGCGTACCGTACCGGTACTAAAATGTGACGTAGAAACACTGCAGATCACTGATTGGTCAGACAGAATTGTCACTACCAGCGTCATTGGATTTGCGACACGAGACACTAAACCCGCTAGATTTAAATAACCAGCAGTATTTTGTTTTGCTGCCATCAGCCTCATTTTAAACACATTTCTCCGTCTTGCAGTCAAAAACATCCACATGCCGAGAATGAGGAACACCATCCCCTCGATAGGCTCCATTGTTCCTGTGTTGTGCGTTTGAAATGTGATGCGTTTATGATGATGTTATGGCAGTAGAGGCGGCGCAAATAACGATCAGTCCCACCCACTTTGAAGGGGTATTAACTGCAGTGGAAAAGCAGCCGAGCTAAAGCGAACCGAACCGTGGCGTACCGAGTCGAGTCGTACCACGCAGTGGAAAAGCGAGTCGAACCGTTCCGCGCCGAGTCGAACCGAACCAAGCCGTACCATGCAGTGGAAAAGCGCCATGAGGTGCCCTTGATACAGCACTCTGGGAACAGCCTATTTGTTCAGAAATTTCTTTCTGTGTCTTACCCTCTTGCTTGAGGGTGTCAATGATGGCCTTCTGGACAGCAGTCAGGTTGGCAGTCTTACCCATGATTGCAGTTTTGAGTAATGAAACAGGCTGGGAGTTTTTAAAAGCCTCAGGAATCTTTTGCAGGTGTTTAGAGTTAATTAGTTGATTCAGATGATTAGGTTAATAGCTCGTTTAGAGAACCTTTTCATGATGTGCTAATTTTTTGATATAGGAATTTGGGGTTTTCATGAGCTGTATCCCAACATCATCAGTATTAAAACAATAAAAGACCTGAAATATTTCAGTTGGTGTGCAATGAATCTAAAATATATGAAAGTTTAATTTTTATCATTACATTAAGGAAAATAATGAACTTTATCACAATATGCTAATTTTTTTAGAAGGACCTGTGGTTGTCAGTCGGATTTAATGGGCGGGATTTATGGTATTAAGAATGAGTGTGCACGCGCGTCCCATTTACGACTGATTGGAAATCATTAACACACACACATTTCACTATCACATCTGACGTTCACAAAGTATTTGTGAATCAGGAGAAGAGTTTTCGGAAGGGTCTCTTTAAGCGCAAATCACTCACGTATTTACTTGTATATTTACGAATGTATCATGAATGAGACCCAATGTGACAAAAACTCACGCAAACCCAAATGTTTAATGTCTCAATTGTTACCATCTATTTGCATTAGTTTATATCCAGCTGTTCACTTTTATATATTCATTAGCCGGAGAAGTTGCATATTTAAAGCTAGTGACGTGATTGCTTTCTCAACATTTATATGTTCATGTAGCCAACAGAAATAAATAAAGTGAGAGACTCTTCAGGTAATATAGGCCAACATTTATGTAATTGTAATGCTCTGGCCTTTGCAGATATTTAAAGATTTAAAGATGGCCATCTTTAACCCTCTGGGGTCCAGGGTGTTTTTGGGGTCCATGAGATGTTTTGACATGCCCTGACATTTGTGCTTTTTTCAGTTGCTTATAAACATATTAATAGCATAAGGTGTAATTACACTCTATTTAGCACAGACAGGGCTACCATAACATGTGAGCAAAATGTATGTACATGTTTGCATTTTTGAGAGAATATTGTTTATGCATGGTTATTGAAAAAACTAAAACTTAAAGAGTCTGAAATAAAGCCACAAAACACATACTAAATATGTGTCCACAAGACTTTTGAGTATTGGGCGTTGTTGCCTAGAGTTTTTGCTTCAAAATGATCTGAAAATCATCCTGACTAATAATTTACACAAAACAATACATTGATTTAAATTTTATAAGACACCTTTTGTTTGGAAAGGCCATATGCGTGGAGGCGTGTTCACACCTGAGAAGACAAAGGCCGGATAATGTGACACATACACAATGAGCTGCATATTAATTAGCCCTTTCACACAGGTGTGTCACAGGGTCCCAAAGAATGCAAGGACAAAATAAATTATCTATATATATACTAGGGGTGTAACGGTTCACAAAATTCATGGTTCGGTTCGATACAATACACTTGTGTCACGGTTCGGTACGTTTTCGATACAGCAAAAAGAAAGAAATGCCAGAGAAATTTCCTTGCTTTAATTTATTTAAATTATATTTTTATTAAAACTAACATCATAAAGTATGATATTTCTTTTTACTTTGAGCAATGATGGAGTTATACTTGACTTTTCTTAGGAGCATATAAAACAAAACAGCTCCTTGGACAAAATGAAGTGTTATGATGTAGTAGTTATAAACAAAGGTTTATTTAGGTTCAGATTAAAATTTGAGGGCAGCAATTGTATTCATAATGTCAAAATAAAACCGACGTAATGTTACTTGAAAGCATCATAGCCTACTATTCAAACTTCCATGGTTACAGTTAGTGTTACTACAGTAAACCCATGGTGAATGTTGCTGATCTGTGGACACTGAAGAGTTCATTCATGGCAAAATGTTTCTTCCTGGTTTCCACGTCAGTGTTGTTTGATCCGCTAATAATAGTTAATTCATGGCAAAATGTTTCTTCCTGGTTTCCACGTCAGTGTTGTTTGATCCGTTAATAATGCAGAAATGTGAATGTTTCTCACTAGATCTCGCAGCGATGTTATTATTTCAACAGCGAATTCAAAGGGCCTGTTCACATATCGTGTCTTTTGCGCGCTCAAGTTCGTCATTTCAAATGTAGGCGCGCGGTATGCACGCTCATAATGGAAGCTCGTTTTTTCCAAGCGCGTCCGCGCCACATCGAGATAAAAACATCTCAACTTTTCAGAATGCCGCAAGCGCACCGTAGGTCACGTGACAAGAACCAACCACAGCAACGACAGACGCCTCCGCAGCGGCGCGCCCAGCGTTTTCTACGCGTTTTTAGGCGCTATATGTGAATCCGGCAAAATGCTTTCTTTACTGGATGTCTCAGCGCTGTATAGTAACAGTGCTGCTTGATTAAGATCGGCTCGCGCTGCATTGGTCCAAACTGGTAAACCGTCAACCACATAATAACGAGTATTTCAGCTTCGCTCCGCTTGCATTACATTTGCCATTTGATGTTGGGCAATGTTGTGGTCGCGCCAGCGTCTCGAGTGCGCTTCCCACGCGCAACGCGCCTACATTGGAAACAACGAAATTTTGGTCGGCAGGAAAATGGTCCAAAACCGAACCGAAAGCCTCGTAACTGAACGGTTCGATACGAATACGTGTATCGTTACACCCCTAATGTATACATATTTTACGCTTAGAAATTGTAACCAATTACAAATAGGTTGCATGTCAATCGCTCTTGCGCGCGTGGGTGTGGTCACATTAAAATTAATGAGGCTCATTTGAAAAACTGTACATGTCGCTGCTTTCATACGGATTACTTAAACATAGAATATTTGTTTTTTATATAATTTACATAATTTAAAAATAGAGACTCCAAGCATTGTAAAGACATACGTGTCAAGTGTGTGTGACAAACATTTGCTGAGTTACAGGTCATTTTTTGTCGCGTTTCAGAATGAACTTCACATTAAGAGAGACGGCAGAAAGCGCATCATGTTTATTTTCTTTATTTTACGAAAAACACAACATTTTGTTTTTATTATGAGTGTACACAAATAAAAGAAGACTTTTAACAATTTTGAATGATGTACAACACTTATGTAAGATAAAAATCAACATTAACATCAGTATTTAGAGTCTATTTTGCACTGATAAGAAAAAAAGCGAGCTGGTCACGCCGGCGCGACCGCCGACCCCAGAGGGTTAACTAGTTAATCATGTACATTTTATTGTGTATAAAAGCCCTTCCAGGGAAAGGAGTTGACAATTAGCTATAGCTATAAACTTTATGTGCAACACATTAGTGACATGCTTGGTTTTGACACTGTTTGCATTGTCCCTGTCAAATAAAATTTAAATAAAAAAATAAAACAGACATTTGCATCTCATCTCTCGCCCGAAGCTGCATCGTCCCTGAGGGCCCCGGCGCTTCCCTCCAAGCCCTGTCGTACAACATCGGCCTTGGTTGGGAAGGCATATATGGCGGCAGGTTGGGCTGCTGCGTGCCTGCACACAATGGGGCTCCTGCAGGCATACCAGGCCGACCTGTTAAAAGAAGTGGACGTCTATAATCCTTCAGGCGTTTCATCCTCCACCGCATGTGTCGGATGAGCGAGCTAAGCAACATTTATTGTACTCGGTCCGAGCCCTGGAGGTCTATACTCAGAGGACCTTTCTTGCTCAGAGGCAAGAAAAAGTCAGACCAACTTCTTGTGTGTTTTGGGTCAATTAAAAAGGGCTCTCCTGTTTCTAGACAGACTATCAGTAGATGGATAGTAGAGGCTATATCTTCAGCTTACAAGGTGCGCAGTTTGCCTTCGCCTCTTCTAGTGAAAGCCCACTCGACTAGAGGAGTGGCTTCCTCTAAGGCTCTACTGTCAAGAGTTCCTCTTCAAGAGGTCTGTGATGCCATAGGCTGGGCCTCCCCTCAAACCTTCATAAAACATTACAGTTTGGATCTGCCTTCTACACCAGGATCACAAGTTCTCTCATCTTGAGTATGCCAGATTTCATACCAGGGCGTTTCTCTCAAGAGTGGCGCAGTGGGCATTCGTTCCCCATAGTGTCGATTTTGGACGCAGTGGAAGTTCCCTCAAAAGGGAACGTCTTGGGTTACAACTGTAACCCTCGTTCGCTAAGAAGGGAACGAAACGCTGCGTCCCTCAGCCAGTCCTTCGCGCTCCTGAGAACGACTTGCTTCGACCAATTGAAAGCTGGCACTGTTATGCTGCCGGTGTCCTTATATAGTTTCCGGTTCACCGTCACATGCGGCGTCACGAGTGACGTCATCACGCAGCACCAATCAAGATTGGACTAGTTCCATACAGGCTTCAGACGCGTCACGCTGAAGGCGTTCCCCATAGTGTCGGCGCAGCGTTTCGTTCCCTTCTCAGGGAACGAGGGTTACTGTCGTAACCCGAGACGTTTAGTTTTTCAAGTTGTGGATTTTAATATATATATTATGAAATTTAAACAAAAAAATATATATTTTAAATATTTTAATATTAAAAATATATTTTGTATGTTTCAAGGCAAGACAAGATCTGGGTGAGTTTTCAGAAAGATCTGGGTGAGTTTTTGGACAGATTAAAAAAAACAAGTCCCACCCCCAAGAAAGAACAAGTCCCACCACCCAAAAAACACAAGTCCCACCCCCCAAAAAAGTCCCACCCCCAAGAAACACAAGTCCCACCACCCAAAAAACAAAAGTCCCACCACCCAGAAAACACAAGTCCCACCAAAATAAAACACAAGTCCCACCACCCAAAAAACACGTCACACCCCCAAAAGAAAAACAAGTCCCACCCCCAAAAAAACACAAGTCCCACCCCTAAACCCAAAAAACACATGTCACACCCCCCAAAAACACAAGTTCCACCCACCAAAAAAACAAGTCCAATCCCCAAAAAACACAAGTCCCAACCCAAAAAAAAACACAAGTCCCACCCACCAAAAACAAGTCCCACTCACCAAAAACACAAGTCCCACCCCCAAAAACGCAATCCCACCCCTAAACCCCAAAAACACGTCACACCCCCAAAAAACACAAGTCCCACCCACCAAAAACAAGTCCCACCCCTAAACCCCCAAAAAACACAAGTCCCACCCCCAAAAAACACAAGTCCCACCCCCAAAAAACACAACTCACACCCCCAAAAAACACAAGTCCCGCCCATATCAAATACACTAGGTGCAGTACCATAGAACCGTAACCCAATCAGATGCAATATGTAAATGAATGTAGTTCCTAAAGAGGGTGAAAATCATTTTTATCTCCCTACCTAACAAAGAAAAAAAGTTATTACCAAAGTTTTTATATTACAATTAACCCATTAATTAATCCATTAATGAAAAATTGAGGAAAGGCAGTGCATTATGGGATTATAAATTCACTTACCATTGTTAGAAAACATGTGGCAAAACTGTATGTCCCTTGTTCAATACATACATACTTAGGGATTCTTGTGACCAACTTTTGTCTTTGGTAAGGATAAAGTATGTTTGGTTGCATTTATTCTTAGGGAGAAGAGCTGGTAGAAGCTTGATGTTTATACATCCGCCAGTTTGACTCCCGATCCAAATTTATAGAAGCATTTTGCTTACAATTCGCGTACTGTACTTGATTTTCTTTATTTTGCTAACCTAACCCTTTTTCCTATTTTTATAATCGATTTCTTTCCGAAAATGGAAAATCTTGGACAACAAAACTACAGCAATGAAGAACTGGATGACCTGTATTGGTACCACTTCAGTGGTTCACCGGAAGAGAACACAAAAAAACATGCTGGATGCTATATACGGACATAATTTGATCAACGCCTTTCTGTTGGATGAAGACCTCCATATTCCCCTGTTCCCAACAACAGTTCTAGAAGCCAAACGGGCCCTAAGATGTCAGTACGACTTTGATGGCATTGTCCTCCACATCAAAGATATGTCTGGATTGAAGATACAACTGCACTATCTCTTTGTGGGGAAAGTTTTGATGCCAAATCTTCAAAACCACTGGCACATTTTGAAGAAGCACATCAAACTGCAGACATACATAGGTGCTGGGTTTACTGCACTACACAAGACCTATGGCACTGTGTTGGCCTTCGTGGATGGAGGACATTTTCTAAATTTGAGCATCTTGTCCGCTCAACACACCCACCCTGGAGTAGTTTTTCAGTCAGAAAACGCCGCCTGTGCCAATGCCATCATGGTCATCAACAGTCTTTAATGTGTTCTCCGAGAATATCAAGAATCTGCCACCAGAGCAGAAACAAAGAGAAACAATAATCAAAAACAACAGCTACAACCTCGGCCTTTGTGCTAAAACTCTTGATGGAGGCTATAAGTGAAGTCGACACAAATCCTGAACAACCGCTTGTTGTCACCCTCACAAAATTTGAACAAAAGGACCACGAGCCAATCAAGCTGGCTGAAATGATCAAACCAAGAGCAATTTAAGCTATATCTGTCCACGCAGCCTGCACCATCCGTCCGACAGACTACAGAATGGAATTGATGTGGTCACGGCATGGACTGCAACAGGTGGTTGGACACAGGGGTCCTTATTCACTGCTTATGAGATACCTGAGGCAAGCAATTACCAATCCAACCTTGACCAGCATCCCCCCTTGACAACAATCTGAAAATGATGTTCAGTGGCATGGAACCTAACGCAGAATTAAACTTTCTCCAACTATACTCAACAACTCCTCACTGTCATGTTGGAAAGTAGCAAAACATCCAGTCAGTGGGGTAATAACAACTTGCGGTCTTCATAATCTGCAATACAGCCAATCCCTGCTGAAGCAGGCCAAGGATTACGTTGACTGCATGCGGGACCTTGCTGGCAAAACAAATTGCCGTGTATACGCAAGAATGGAGGCAGTCTTTCTGCTAAAGGAGAACCTTCCTGAAATTTTGGAACCACGTCATTTCTATAAAGAAGCCGACATCTACAACCTTCTCGAAGACTATCCTGTGGTCCTTGTCGTCAAAGACAATCCAAAGAAATTGGGACTGCGGCATGTCATCAACCCTGTCACGGAATGCCTCACTCAAAGCCTGTACAATCTCTTGACAGAATGTAAAGGACTAGGAGGTTACACCAACAGTTGGACTGCCTTCCAGCTCGAGTTAGCTCTAGAAGAGCTTTTCTTTGGGAAACCTAACAGCAGAGCTTTAGTGCAGTTCTCTGTTAGTTTGGGAACAAATGGCACTAACGCAAACAGCCTGACCAAAAGAAGAGGCTTTCTGGGATTGTCTCCAGCGGGGAGTGCAAGCGTGGGAGAATATCCACCACCACTCAGCACATGGTCCAATGACCAACTACAACAAATGAGAGATGAGGATCTTCCCACTTACAGATTCCATCAAGGCCCTACCACTCGTCGTTGGAGAATCGCTCGTGCAAGTCTTTCTGAGTGACTTGCACGAAAGAAATGATCAAATACCAACAATTCGCTTAAAGACAAGACCCTACGTTTGTTTGGGAAGTTGATCGGGTGCAGGACAGTAACTGACTTCAGCAAAGACCTGGTGGAGCGGGATGCTTTTAAGTACCCGCACACCTTTAAAAGGGCTCTCCAACTTGTTGAGGCGGCGGGTCAGGACGTCAAGCTGTGCCTGCAGCTGGCCCTTTCAACATTTAAGTTCTTTCTGGCCATTGTGTTCTGGGATGAGAACCGACACCTAAAAGCCAAATGGAACAAAAGGGATTACATCGAGCTGTATGGGGGAACTGAGATGCCTTCGTTTGAAGCTCAGGCAGCAACCCTAATGGGGGACATCTGTGCAGGTATGGAAAGAGGCAATCTCACCTATGGTAAAAACCTGCAAACGTACAAGGAGAGGGGCATGCCATGGCTACATCCATGCCTGCAAAGACTTCCAAAAAACCTGATAAAGGATCAAAAAATCGCAATCCTAACTTTTTTAAGTACAATCGCACTCATTCAGAATGGGGATTTTGTTTTATTTTCATCACTTGACTCCCTCATGAGACAGCTCCCAATGAGCCAGCGGCAGATGCAGCAGGCACACCTGCTATCTCCTCTAATTGTCCTACACTCTCCACGTGTGAACCAGCTGCATGAATCGGTCCCATACAAGGTCCCCAAAATTCAGGCCAATACAAATAAGCGTCCCCCAACGGTTCAACCCCCCCCCCCCCCCCCCAAAACACAAGAAGAACCAGAAGAAAAAAAAAAGTCACGCAGAAGAAGAGGAAGAGCAACTGGTTGAAAGGGTGGAGACCCTAACTATTCCTGCAAACATCCTCGGGAGGTGGACGCCTGAAGAGGTGGAACTAGTGATGGCTCATCCCGAATTGACACATGCTGAGGCTTACCGATCATACCTCAACACATGTAAAGAAATGGCCTGCCCAGTGAGAACCTTTCAAGCATTCAAAAAGAAGAGACAAAGACAACAATAGGTAACATTTTTTGTTCCACTTTATTTCCTATCATTTAATTCAAGCAAAAACCACTATTTTTTTTACTTATACACAACTTTCCTTGTTATTCAGAATCATGGACCACCTGGTAACTGGATGACCAAATCTCCAAAGGAAGTCAAAAAGTTATTTTTTGTTCCTGTTCGACGTTCAACGACTTTTTGTTCCTGTTCGACGTTCAACAACTTTTTTGGTTCAACATTTATTTAATCAAGCACCATTACTTAAGATTACTTAATTTTTTTACAATGTTAATTATGTTCAATTAATAAACATACCACCACTCAATAAAACCCAAGTCCCGCCCACAAAAAACACAAGTCCCGCCCACAAAAAACACAAGTCCCGCCCACAAAAAACACAAGTCCCACCTCCAAAAAAACACAAGTCCCACCTCCAAAAAACACAAGTCCCACCTCCAAAAAACACAAGTCCCACCTCCAAAAAAACAAGTCCCACCACCCAATAAAACACAAGTCACACCCACAAAAAACACAAGTCTCACCTCCAAAAAACACAAGTCCCACCCAAGTCAGACACAAGTCCCACCCACCACAAACAGACCTTTCCAAAAACTCACCCAACTCACCCAAGGACTGGGAAGTCACTTTTGACCACAACTCCCAAAAAACACAAGTCCCACCTCCAAAAAACACAAGTCCCACCACCCAATAAAACACAAGTCACACCCCCAAAAAACAAAAGTCCCACCACCCAAAAAACACAAGTCCCACCACCCAAAAAACAAGTCCCACCACCCAATAAAACACAAGTCACACCCACAAAACACAGTCCCGCCCACAAAAAACACGTTCCACCACCCAAAAAACAAGTCCCACCACCCAATAAAACACAAGTCACACCCACAAAAAACACAGTCCCGCCCACAAAAAAACACGTTCCACCACCCAAAAAACAAGTCCCACCACCCAATAAAACACAAGTCCCACCACCCAAAAAAACCCAAGTCCCACCTCCAAAAAAACCCAAGTCCCACCACCCAAAAAACACAAGTCCCACCACCCAAAAAACAAGTCCCACCACCCAATAAAACACAAGTCACACCCACAAAAAACACAGTCCCGCCCACAAAAAACACGTTCCACCACCCAAAAAACAAGTCCCACCACCCAATAAAACCCAAGTCTCACCTCCAAAAAACACAAGTCCCGCCCACAAAAAACAAGTCCCACCTCCAAAAAAACCCAAGTCCCACCTCCAAAAAAACCCAAGTCCCACCTCCAAAAAAACCCAAGTCCCACCTACAAAAACCACAAGTCCCACCTACAAAAAAAACCAAGTCCCTCCCCCTCCCTATCCCCCTCCCCCATACACAGAAACTCCACCCAGCTGTATAGAGAAAGTCAACCCTGATCAGCTGTATAGAGAAAGTCAACACTAACTCTGAAAAGTGCGAAAGTCAACCCTGGAAAATAGCCCTGATTTTGCAAAAGTCAACCCTAGTTGCAGTACCTTATCTCTGTACTATATCGCGCTAGAGCTCCCAAACCACGTGCAATCGTCTCCCTGCCCCCCAATTAGTATATATACCAAGTTTCAGCTCTATAGGTGCAAAAATAAGGGGGGATGACATACCATATCTCGGCCCCTGGTGGCACTAGAGCTCCCAAACCACGTGCAATCGTCTCCCCGCCCACCAATTAGTATATATACCAAGTTTCAGCTCTATAGGTGCAAAAATAAGGGGGGTGACATACCATATCTCGGCACAGGCCCTCACAGGCCTCCCACTAAAAACTCATCACTAGCCAACAACAATAGGGGCAAACGTAATCACAGAAAAAAATGTGGGGGGAAACAAAGTAACAGAGCTCCTTATTTTGAACCACATTTTGAGGAACACGCAGCGTGTGAATATTTTGAAGATACCATTGAGGAGGATTGGACCCCTCCTCAGCAACAAACTCACTTTGCCAACCAACGACCGGCTTTTAACCAGAATTTTCAGAAAAAGAAGCTCATGGTACAGTTTCCCTTCACGCTCTTCTTCTAATGAGGACAACAAAAGAGTTTCCTTCGTCAATCATGGAGGTAGATTCCGAGATGTAGACATCTCCATTGATAGAGTCGGACCAGCTCAATACAGAGATAGGGACAATAGTAGAGCTCCCCGTTATTTCCCTCGTGAAAGAGAGAACTCACACACTAGACTCAACACACACAGATCAACACAAAGAAAGGAGTATATCCCAGCCCAACCAGAACTCAGAAACACTATCAAGTCATTTTTCGATATCATTAAACTGGTACATCACCTCAGTAAAGTCACTACAAAGGTGAATGATAATCGACCGGTCACCTTCCGTAGACTCTCACAACTGCTCATTGACACCATCAGACCAGCCTTCCCGGGACAAGAAGTTCGGACGATGCTAGAGGGAAATGCCTTGAACTGGTCGTTCAATGCACAGCAAATTCTAGAGCAACATTATGAGACGCTAATAGAGGAAGCTTTACAGACGTTCGCCAACAAAGTACACACAGAATGGCCCAAGGCCTTTGAAATAGCCACTGGTTGGACGGAGAAAAATTATTTAGCACGTATCAGTAAAGAGTCAATTGAGCAAGCACAGGCTTTGATCCTGGCAGAAATGCCAAGCACTTCAACAGCACCAGCCACAGTGATCGCACACACACCGTCATATGCAGAGATAGTGACGCGAGGGGGACACACATCCACCACTAACTTTGCCACAGTCACTGCACAGACGACACAAGTGTTGCCACCACCACCTGCAGCTCACACATTGACCCCTTTTGCCCCTATTGAGAGAGTTGCACAATCTCCCAATTTGTTCATGAGGGAATCAGTAACCGCTGTCACTTCCTCTCCGAACAGGAGGGACTGGTCTTTTGAGGAGGAGGCCCCGCCCGGAGGCCTTCACCAGTTACTCCAGCCCATACAGGCTGTGGAACCCTCTTCACTAGAACAGCGCCCCCACAAAAGGGCACGTAAAGTGTTGCACTGCACTCCCTCACCAATTAGACCCATGGAGACCCAAGTCTCTGCTGCTGTGGACCCAGAAACACATTTGGGCTGTCCACAGCAGCCAGAGGGGCCTCCATTGGGCCTACTGGCACCTATTGATGAGTCAGATTCTTATCCGTGTCCTTATCAGTTACTAGCGTCACCTCAGTCTAGCGAGCTTCTCTTCCCTGACCACTCTGAACCTCAGGATAAAATGCCTTCAACGCTGTCTGAATTTTTAAAAAGATGTTGACCTCCTGTCCGATACTCCCAAAAAGACCGGAAAAGAAGCAGAAGAACGCCGGCATCTACTACAGTCGTTCACCGAGTTTTAAGTCACGAGAGACCGAGACTTCGACCCATACCGGTCGTTGTGAACACACCACCATCACCACGTGATAGGGTGACGGAGGATAATTCCTCCACACTGGGGCCAAAAAGCCCACTAGGTCTCCCTAATAGACACGTGAACACCAAGAGGAAGATGTCTGATTGGAATGTTACAATCAGCAAGAAGTACGTGATCGTGGGTGACTCTAATGTCCCGGGATTTCCGGCATCCAACTGCCCTGACTTACAAGTAGAGAGCTATCCTGGCGCAAAATTTCAACATGCGGTCAATTTGATGGAAAAAGTCATCATCCAAGTGGTTCCGGACAAGATAGTCCTAGCTTTTGGGCTCAACAACAGGCAACAGAGGTACCGAATGACGGTAGTAAAAGAGTTACAGAAAGCGTTCAGAGTGGCTGCAAAGAGAATGCCGATTACTGAGATCCTCTTCCCACTAGTGAACTTCTCTAGAGTTCTGCCACTAGGGGAACAGGCCATGATAGAGCATCTTAACACCCATTTGGTGCATCACTTGAGTTACATTCCGGCACTGCCAACCGAACTCTTTCATGTCGGAGAGGACGGCATTCACTGGAGACCAGTGACAGCGAAGGCAAAACACTGGATGAAGGCTTTAAACTGCCTTCCAGTCCCAACCCAATAGGGGGTTCGAACAAACTCATTTTCAATCTGTCTCGCTCATTGGTGCTCAGTGAAGCACAAAACTCAGTGCTACTCAAGAGTCTCTCATACATTCTCACTCCGCAACGTTCAAAGACACAAAAAATAGAGTTAATAGCAGATCTATAAGCGTACCATTGCAGAGTTAAACTAGAAACGTTTTTTGAAGGAAAGAAAACCTCAAAAAAGAAATTACCGTTCACTGAGGCCTCAGATTGGATGCCTCCTCTGTCCAGTCTCCCTAAAGAGATTTCGAAGCTCATCAAGGCTGATCATTACGCGTACAAGAGTCTTAATTGGGGCCTAGTGGAGAAAAATTATCTCACAATAGAAGAAATTAAAACACTAAAAGAGTTACAAAAGAACAGAGACATTGTCATCAAACCTGCGGTCAAAGGGAATGCAGCAGTCATTTTAGATAGAGACCAGTACATAAGGGAAGGAGAGAGACAATAAGCCATCAGTGAACATTATCGGCCCTTGAAGGAACCGATCTATCCACACACTATTAGTGAGATAAATGAGATTTTAGAGGAAATGTGCTCAAAAAAGGTCATCAATGGTGCACAGAAAAGATATTTGATAGGAGACAGTCCAACAAGACCCAGGGAGGTTTTACTTACTTCCTAAAATTCATAAAGAACCTAAAAGTTGGAGTATACCATTTCAAGTACCACTGGGTAGACCTATAGTCTCTGATTGTAATAGCGAAACGTATTATACAGCGGAGTTTTTAGAGCACTTTTTAAACCCTCTCTCTTATCAGACACCCCAGCTATCTGAAGGATACATATGATTTTATTGAGAAAATCGGCAAGCTGACTGTTCCTCCCGACGCTTTTTTTATTCACGATCGACGTAGACAGTCTATACACTAACATCGATACCACAGTAGGCCTACAGGCCGTACAGAAATTCATGAAAAAATTTCCTGACTCACACAGACCAGACAAGTACATTCTACAACTATTAGAGATTAACCTAACAAAAAAAGATTTTGAATTCGACTCTAAATTCTACTTACAAACAAAGGGTACCGCCATGGGTAAGAAATTCGCCCCTTCTTACGCAAACATCTTCATGGCAGACTGGGAGGAATCAGCACTCAGGACTGCTGCGAAAAAGCCATTCGCATACTACAGGTTTCTCGATGATATTTGGGGTGTCTAGTCTCACTCGATGGAAGAGTTCATCACATTTACTGACCACTTGAACACATACCAGGCCTCCATAACCATCAAATTCACGGTTCATCCAACGGAGGTTAACTTTTTAGATGGGCCTCCATAACCATCAAATTCACGGTTCATCCAACGGAGGTTAACTTTTTAGATGTCGTGTCATACAAGGGACCGTCCCAGACCTCCATCTGCAGCTGGCACGACTCCGAAAGACAAAATCATTCCGCTGGTGTCACACTTTTCGAGTCTCAGTAAAGAACTCAACCAGGCCATTAAATCTAATTTTCAGAAGTTTCTCACACCCACTAAATACTTGCAACATCATAAGCCAATAGCGGCCTACAGACGTAATGAGAACATTCTCGACAAATTAGTCCAGAGTAAATTACCCTCACCATCGATGAGTAATCGGGTGGGCAAATGCAAGTATTTCATTCCTCTCTGATGGGTGAAAAACAGATTTAATGGCCAGATTTTTAAATTGTCTCGCACTCTTTCCCACGATTGCACCAATTGCCTGTACTTGATCTATTGCCTCAAGTGTCACAAGCAGTATGTTGGCCAAACGAAGAACCAGTTACGTGTCAGAGTATATCAGCACACCCACAACATAGTGCATATGATAGAAAAACGCAGACATTTGGTGCAACATTTTATGCTTCATGGCCTTGAGGCCCTGAGGATCACAGGACTCCAAACCAATCCACTATGGTCCCTTCAAGAGAGGCTGTGGGCCGAGAGAACGTGGATCAAATGTTTGGATGTCCTGTATCCCAGAGGTCTCAATGAGACATGGGTCATGTTTATTTCTCAGATCTTCCTTTCTACATCTTTCCTCCCTAAATGGCTACCCTATATTCTCTCTTTTTATAGTCAGAAACACACTCTGTTCACTATCCCTACACTCACATAAGCCCTCACCCGGGATCCGAGCCCTGCCATCAGTAACCCTGGGCCATACAGCCCTAGTTAGTACGGTCTGAGTATTTTTTAACCCTCACATGAGACATTATTTTTAAATTCCATTTACCATATGAACACTCAGTGATTAATGGGCTCTCGATCAGCCGTGAGTAAGTGGGTCGAAGAAACTTGTTTAGTGATGGATGTGGTGGTGTATGTGAGTGTGTTGTGGTGGACGTGGCCTTTGCCCTGTTCTGCTGGGAGCGGTCAGCGGCCGGAAGGACCGTGCACAGCCGGGTCTGGACTGTGGATCGTGCACAACCTCAGGTCCAGATTTGTTTTTATTCCCTAATCCAGCTAGTGCCTCCGTCTCTGAACTCCTGGTGGACGTCGTGTTGACCCTGTTCATGGCACGCGCTTGCATCTCGCCTACTCGGTCACTATTCACACCATAGTTTCTCATTGTTAAGTAATTTCTATAAGATATGGAGATTTATAACCAGTTAGGGTCTAGCCATTTTCTGATAGTGTGCACTATATAAATTCAATCCATGGAAGATTTACATGTACTGATCATATAATATACACATTATCTCATTTTTCTATATACATATATACATTATTATACAACAATGTGTTCATAAATAAGTATCAGACATATAAATATATTTACATAGACACAACAAAAAGTTCATAGATACGAATACATAATCTGAAAGTCCATTTAGGAAATAATAATAACAAATATAATAAATATTTTTTTTATATACATACATATTTACAAGGAGACAACAAACAAGTTCATAATTAAATATATTTGTGGAGGTCAATATGTCTTTATAATCAGATTATCTAATTTTATATCACATCATTTTTCTCGACATGCACAGATGAATATACAACAACAAAATCTACCTCATAATTCATACATTCATCCATCTACGTGTCAATTTCATGCACACTATTATTATTTTGAGGAATGGATATGGATCTTGAGAATTATTTAATGCCTATCATGTTTATCTGGTAACTATATCTTACTTAAATTTACAAGTAGATGGAGATATATATATATATATATATATATATATATATATATATATATATATATATATATATATATATATATATATATATTTTCCTGAAAACAACAGTCACACGACGACTATAACTATCAGGACAGTACGTCTTTATTATCTATTATTTTAACAACATTTACAACACAAATACCACAGTTTTTGCCCAGATGGCACTTAATTAAGAGGCTATGTTCACAAACAGCCCACTGAGCAAGCGACGTCTGTGGACATACAAAACAGGTTGATATCACGTCCGTCCGTCCAGGCCTTAATCTGAACGTCCGGTGACATCCAGAATTAGTCGATTAATGACAATGAGAAATTATGTCAAATCTGGCCATAATCTAAACGTCCACTGACAGCCAGAACTAGTTGAGAAAAGACGTTCATACTGGCAATAATCTGGACGTTCGTTGATATCCAGAATTAGTTGATGAATTACGTGAATAAAGATGTCCAATTTGGCCACAATCTAAACGTCCGTTAACATCCAGATTTAGTCAATAAATGACAGAAAATATGTTTAGGCCACAAAAATGTCAACAAATCAAAAAAAGATGTTCACAATGCGGCTATAGCCAGAAATGACAGAAAAAAAAGGAAAAGAAAAAAGAGACAGCATGGCTAAAGGCTATTTTTTTTTATTATTATTTAAATGATTGTAGAAGAAAACTACAACAAAACACAAAAACATTAACAACCATCGTAACAACATTACCACATTAGAGTCCCTCAGTCCAGACTAATTTAAGTCTTTCTATCCAGATTAAGTGCCAAGTCTTACACAGCAACTGTTATTATAGCTTTTCAGTTTTTAGAGAACTCAATAGACTCATTTTCATTTAATGTTTAAATCTTATTGCATTGAAAAAAATTACATTTGTGAATGTGAAATTTAAATAACAGAAAAAGCAAGGTTTATAAAATAAATATCACTTCTCTTTTCACATTCATGAAAACTAAAATTATTTCTATATGTACATCCAAAGTTTGGATTCACATAACATTTGATAAAATCACAAATGTCACACCAAAATGTCACTGTGAAAGAGCAGTTCCAAAATAAGTCTCATGTTTTTCTGAACAGAAAGAGTATGTCATTCTTAAGTCTTTTGAGAGAGCACTTAGTAAAAACCTATGAATTAACTTAAATTCTCTAATTTTGTTGGTAGCCTAATGTCCAAGCTTTTTTTCCACGGAATGATCAGTTGAGACTCAATTAAACGGATCAATTGACAGACTCCTCCCAAAACAAGACTATAAATTTCTTATAGTTTTTTTTATTTAGATGAAGAACGCCACTGAGCAACAAAGAGATGAAAAAGGTTGCTATATGGCTATTGAGGACAAAGGCAGACGGTGACACTTCTTCCAGTCCATATGGAATATTCAAAAGTTTTATATAAAATTATATTTATATTCTAGAAAAAAATTATTAATTGTCTTTTTTTTTCCGTCTGTTTGAGGGTGATGGGTATTTCATAAATGGGCCTTTGAAGGCCATGTTTCCAAAAGATCATGTTCCAAGCTGATCAACTTGACCTCAGCAAATGTGTAAATAAAATCACTTTCACCCATATACTCTATTTGTCCAATTTTTTATAGCCTATATTTTGTTGTTATTTGTTATTTATTTATTATGTGTATGCTGTTTAGTAAATTATATTAAAAAGTAATGCATATTTTTCGGATAATAGTGGGTTTTTTCACTGTTTTTTTTTTCTTTTTTTTCTCGTTTTGTTTTCTGGTGAAAAAGGCGGTTATTGGGTACTCTTTCCGGTTTCAAGTAGATTGTGATATACCTCCCCTGTAGAAACACAGTTCTACCTTAGTGTTAATAAATAATAGGGACGGTCAAATATACATTATATATATTGATCAAACATGCTCGGAATACAAAGTTTCCAGTTCTGTGGCGGACGGATATGTGACTGCAGTCCGGTCCGCGCAGCAGGTTAGAAACATTTAACGTTTAACATTCAACATTTAACATTTACTAATTTAAACAGACTAAGTTAGTATTTTAATACTAACGTTACTTATTTTTTAGATACTATTCCATTAATTACTAGTACTTATTCATTAGCAACTATGCTTATTTGTTTAGCTAACTTACTAGTCAGAACACAGTTCAATTAAAAATGTAAAATAAATAATCTTGCTAGTAACATTTGGAATAAGTTACTAGTATCTAATATAAAGGTACTAGTATTGAATAAGTACTTGTAATAGCAAGTTAATAAGTACTAGTATCTAATTAATTGATAGTATTTAAGAGTAATTTTAAGTAGTATCTTTTGAATAAGTACTAGTCTATTGAATAAGTGTCTAAGGAATAAGTACTAGTATCTATAGAATAAGTACTAGGCTAGTGTCTAATGAATAAGTAGAGTCTATTGAATAAGTAATGAATAAGTACTAGTGTCTAATGAATAAGTACTAGTGTCTATTGAATAAGTACTAGTGTCTAATGAATAAGTACTAGTGTCTAATGAATAAGTACTAGTGTCTAGTGAATAAGTACTAGTGTCTAATGAATAAGTACTAGTGTCTAATGAATAAGTATATGTCTAATGAATAATTACTAGTGTCTAATGAATAAGTACTAGAGTCTAATGAATAAGTACGTGTCTAATGAATAATTACTAGTGTCGAATGAATAAGTACTAGAGTCTAATGAATCAGTACTAGTGTCTATTGAATAAGTACTAGTGTCTAATGAATAAGAACTAGAGTCTAATGAATAAGTACTTCTGTCTAATGAATAAGTACTAGTGTCTATTGAATAAGTACGTGTCTAATGAATAAGTACGTGTCTAATGAATAAGTACTAGTGTCTAATGAATAAGTTCTAGTGTCTAATAAGTACTAGTGTCTAATGAACAAGTACTAGTATCTAATAATAAGTACTAGTATCTAATAAGTACTAGTATCTAGTGAAATGAGACCCATGCTAATTAATTCACCACTTTCCTCTCTCTTTTATGTTCTGTGGCCAGGATCTCTCATTCATCAGTGCAGCTACCAAGAATAGTGAGTATTTGTCCTCTACCTCCTTTGTCTCAATGTTATTTCAACACAATTGGTCTCCAATGTCAGATATATAATGTGTGTGTGTGTGTGTGTATATATATATTAGAGGTGTAACGGTTCACAAAATGCACGGTACAGTTCAATACGATACACTTATGTAACGATTCGGTTCGTTTTCGAAAATGAGTTCCGCTTACATTAGGTTTTTCATTTAGTGTTGGGCAATGGTGTGTAGGGCAGGGTGATATGGTATATCGACGATGTCTCGCAAGTATCGCGATGTCGATTATAACAGTCTGTTACAGACGATAATCGCCAATGTCAAAAAATGACATATTTCTAATAGCCCTATAGTTATACATGTATTTATTCACATGCAATAACATGAATGAAATATTTTTTACAGACTAGTTAGTAGGACTAAGAATAGAAAATCGATTCTTCTTGATAGCATTCTTTAAGCGCAAGACAAGATAGAACGCGTCTGCATGCGCGCTGTTTTATGTGCTGTGCACTTTCACAAAGCCCGCCTCTCATATATTGCACAGACAAAATATTTTATATTACTGGATTTTGTTATGACACTTTTAACTTTGTAATGGTTACAGATGGTTTATTTAAGAATGTGGAGAAAACGTAAAGCAGACATCAATGAACTTCTCCAGTCTGACGATAACAACGCGGTGACAATTGACAACGCAGTGACGACAAATGACAGAGAGGAAACAATCAGTGATGATGGTGGAAGCAATCCTGATGAACACAGCACCAGTGTGACCACTGATGGTTCAGACTTTGACACAGACACAGGAATGTGTGACTCTGATGTGGAGATTTTGAATCCCGAACCAGAGGTCGAAGTTAGAAACCTAGGAGATGACTTGCAAGAGTGGAGTACAAGACACCAAATTACTAATAGGTCCCTAAATGAATTATTGCAGATTCTAATGGATCATGGACATGTACTCCCCAAAGATGCACACACATTACTAGCCACTCCTCAAGTCATTGACAGCCATTCAAAATGCAATGGCCAGTATATATACTATGGCTTGGAGGGGGGCATTTCCCGTGTACTGTGTCAAAATGATGCTTTCAGACGTCAACACAGTACGGTCAGTTTGGATGTCGACATTGATGGACTACCAATCTTTAAAAGTAGTAAAGTCCAGTTCTGGCCAATACTGGTGACATTTAGCAATTTCAATCCATTTATTGTGGCATTATACTGCGGGGAAAGCAAGCCTGAGCCCCTTGATGAGTATCTCCATGACTTTATGGAGGAGTTCAATAATCTCCAACAGAATGGCCTGGAGTTTTGTGAGAAAAAGTATGGCATAAATATTGGTACCTTTATCTGTGATGCACCGGCAAGAGCATATTTAAAATGCATTGAAGGTCATACTGCATATGCCAGTTGTGAGAGGTGCCAAGTGAAAGGCCAGTATGTCGAAAGAAGAGTTGTCTTTAATCAGCTGACATCCACCTTGCGCACAGATGAAGCATTTAGTCAGATAGAGTATTCCCGCCATCAAAATGGGTCTAGCCCTTTAATATCTGCCGGGATACCCTGTGTCAGTGCCTTTGTTTTAGACTATATGCATACGATTTGCTTGGGTCGGCTGTTGGTGTCTCTGACTAGAGGCCCAAAACTGTGTAGGCTCTCTGTGAGACAGCAAATTGAAATCTCACAAAAACTGAACGTGCTACAAGGCATGATGCTCAGCGAGTTTGCGCGACAGCCCCGTGGCCTTCAGGAGTTGGACAGGTGGAAAGCCACAGAGTTCCGTCAGTTTCTTCTTTACACGGGACCCATAGTTCTCAAAAATACTGTCTCCTCACAGCTGTATGCTCATTTTGTGACATTGACCGTGGCAGTATCCATCATGTTGGACTCAGATGACAGGACAAGAGCTGCCTATTTGGATTTTTCAACTGAACTGATGAGGCACTTTGTGTCTAGCTGCCCTGCACTCTATGGAAAAACATTTTCTGTGTACAATGTGCATGCCCTGTTACACATCCATGAAGATGTCTCTCGTTTCAGGTGCTCTTTAAATGATGTTTGTTGCTTTCCATATGAGAATTATTTGTAGCAGATCAAAAGATTGGTCAGGACTGGCCAAAATCCATTAGCGCAGGTGTCCAAACGTCTGGTCGAAACTGAACATCCCCAGGGAAATTCCAGTGCAGGGCCAAAAGCGAAGCCCCAACTGTACATTTCAACAAAAAGGAGAGACAGCTGCTTCCTTCTGGACGATGAGAGGTTTGCTTTTGTTCAAGAGAGGAGGGGAGATGGGACGGTTGTTTGCGATGTGATAAAACAGAGACACACTGCCGCACTGTTTGACAAACCATGTTCGTCAAAGCTCTTGAACATTGCTTACATAGGGAATGGACATAGATTTCAAAGAAAAGAAGTCAAGGAAACAGACCTCGGACGAAAAGTAGCCTGTCTATCTTTCAACAATGGCTCTGTCATGATTCCTCTGCGGCAGGGCATTGAACATTCATGTTGAAGATTGGCAAGTCATAAAATGCATTGGGTATATACTGGGTATGTATATATATGAAATGTGTATTTCTCAACTCAATCTAGAAACAAGCAACAACTAAATGCACTGTGTTTTCAAATTAAAATAATATTTATTAATTGTTTAAACGCAGATCGGTGACGACACAGGAGGGTGAAGCTAACTGCAGTCTGCTGCCGCTGCACTCGGGGTCTTCCATGGGCACGGATGAAAGTGAACCAAAGAATTTAGTTAGTTTAGGAATTTTTGCATCCCTTTTCTGTCTTTCGAGTGTTTTTCCTTTTTTCCCCACTATCACTTTTTTTCATAATTTTTGCACTTTAGCAAGTGATTTATGTTCTATCTACATGAAAGCATAACGAAAAGAGTCGTTTCCCAACGTCATGCCGCAAATTGTAGAGTTAATTTGATTGGGCGGTGAATTATATCAGTCAGGCACATTTTCCAATAACTTCTTGTTATTTTATTATACACAAATCAACCACCTATGATTTGACAATATCATTTCCTCCAGCCAATCACGGGCCCCCTAATCCCACCTTCAGCCCCACCTAGCCCTTATGTTAATCCGGCCCTGAGCCCAGGTACCATATTCCGTCACGCCTGCACTTCAGTCAGGAGGTAATTCCAGACTTCGAGGGCTGTTCAGAGTTACATCACAGTCTCAGCGCATGTTATTACCACAGAGTGGGAAATGAAAAGTTTTGTGCTTCAGACTCGCCCGCTTTTCGAGTCACACACTGGTACAAACATAGCCGATGTTTTAAAAGCGACCATACAAGAGTGGGAGCTTGAAAGATCTGCTCATAGCATTGCTGTCGTTACAGAAAACGCACGCAACATGATTGTGGCAGTGAGAGAAGCAGGGTTGTCACCTCTTATTAAGTATTTTGCACACACATTAAATCTTGCATCA
Source organism: Meda fulgida (assembly GCA_030578275.1). Taxonomy (NCBI): domain Eukaryota; kingdom Metazoa; phylum Chordata; class Actinopteri; order Cypriniformes; family Leuciscidae; genus Meda; species Meda fulgida. Next base: position 284,817 of record CM060630.1, on the reverse strand, counting down.
CAAGGAGGATTGCATGTTTCCCGCATCAGTCGCTTGCTTGGTCGTGTGAGGAAAGTCGTGGCTTTCTTTCCTCAGGTCTTCATAGACCAGGAGATTCTGGACTGGCAGTTGGTGGGCGGCTATCTGGGACTCTCCCGACAGCAGAGGGATGAGCCGCATGGGCCAGTCCGTTCGGGGCCATCCCCGGGCCTCGGCGGACCTCTCAAATAGGTCCAGGAACGCCTCCGGATTATCCAGAGGACCCATCTTATTGAGAGGCAGAGGCGGGGCCGAGGCCGTAGCTGGAGCGGGGACGGCCCGAACCTCCCGGTCGAGCCAGCTCCGGAACAGCTCGCGGTCTTCTTGCTGGCCTTGGAGAAGCATCTGGAAACGCTGATCTTGCTCCTTTACGGCCAGCAGGGCGTGATGTTGTTCTCTGTGAAGACCCACGAGCGTCTGAATGAGATCCGCAAATGGCGTTCCCGGCGGGGTCTGCATGGCGGCGACAGACAGAAATTGGGACTCGCACTTTATTTTACAAACAAACAAAAGTAAACAAAAGGGTGCGCTCGGGCACGGCCGCTGAGACGTTGTCCACAGCAAACAAAACAAACATACAACACGACTTCAGGCTCTGCCAGTGCTTCTCGTATTCCCGTGACAGTCCCAGGTCTCTCTCTCTCCTCTCTCGCAGCCGGCAGCTTATATGCAGTCTCCACGCCAATTACTGCAATCAGACACAGGTGTTCGTCATCTGCACTTGACCCACTTACTCACCGCGCGGCTCGCTGACTCATCTCCCGCTACAGACTTCGCAAAAACCACGCCCCCCTCGCCACATATTGCAAACATGAAGATGGCCAATCCTCTCAAGCAGATTCACAGAGGAACAGGATTATCTGCTAGAGGGCACTGCCTTGGACCCCAGATTTCGGTCATTGCCCCACTTACTCTCTGAACAACGTGAACGTGTTTGTGTAACCTACTTTGTGCACACCTTTTATGTGTGTGACTGAAACTATACTTAGTGTACCTTAAATATTTATTTTATTATTATATTTTAAGGCTGTCACTGAAGCAAACGAAGGAGGGAGATCCCACTGATGCAGCAGGTCAGAGAGATGCAGCACACAGAGTTGAGCCAGAACAGCCACCGAGCAAAAAGACAGCACTGGAAGAGCTCTTTGGTGCAACTTTTTCTGAACCAACAGTCACCCAGTCCAAAAGTAGGATAGAAGTAGAGATTGACGTGTACAAAAAGGACACTTCTATTACCCTCACTAGCTGTCCACTGAAATGGTGGAAAGAAAATGCTCAAATATACCCACTTTACCTCTTGCAAAGGCCTACTTCTGTTCCTAGTAAACGTGGTCTTCTTGCAAAAAAACCTGTAAGTAACCTAAACAAACCCCAAAGCTGTTTGTGTTGAAATTACTTGAACAGGACACTACTTGATGGTAGTGATTATTATTTTATTTTTTTTTTTATTTTTTTTTTTTTTACTTTTACTGCTCAAAGAAGTTCTCTCTTGGGCTATCCTAAATCTAATTTCATGATACAATTCAGTTTTATTGGTCAGTGACCTAGTCAATTGTTAATTTTATATACAGAAGGTTAAACTAAATCTTGATTTATATTGAAGTCAAGTTGGATGTATAACAAGACAGTTATTGAACAGTGTTAATGTTAAATAAATCTGTTATTTGATTTTCAGTTTAATTTAAAAATTTTGTTCAATATATCGTATACATATAGTATTGTGAACCTAGTATCGTGATACTTACGTGAGCTGAGTGTATCGTTACGCCCCTAGTGTCACGGTTCCCAGGTTTGTCTGTTCATTCTGAGTGTACTGTTCTGGTCTGATTGCCTATCAGTGTCAGTTGTGCTGACTGGCAATCAGATCGTTTCTCATTTATGAATCCTATATGTAGTCTTGTGTTTGTCATGTTCATTGTCAGATCGTTGTCTGTGCAGTTCGCCTGTTCCCAGTCCACCGGATTATTTCTCCTCATTCTGTTCCAGAGTTTGGACTTGTGGCCGGTTGGGTTCGTCATTGTTTTCGTGCACCTTTCCTGTCTTCATGGATATTCCAGCCCACTGGAGTCTCTGCGCTGCCAAGAGCCGAACTGCCTATCCGAGACATTCTCCAGCCTGCCTTGTTCACTTGCTACTTATAAATAAACCTTTATTCACTCGCTATTGGATCCTGTGTTTCGTACCTGACATCTAGTAAGTAGTGTAACTACAGTAAATCCATGGTGATGTTGCTGATCTGTGGACACTGAATAGTTAATTCATGGCATAATGTTTCTTCCTGGTTTCCACGTCAGCGCTGTTTGATCCGTTAATAACGGAGAAATGTGAATGATTCTCACTAGATCTCGCAGCGATGTTATTACTTCAGTGGCGAATTCAAATGCTTTCTTTACTGGATCTCGCTGTGCAGTAACCGTGCTGCTTAATCGAGGCTCGCGCTGCATTGGTCCAAACTTATAAACGGTCTGTCAACAACATAATAACGAGTAGCGCAGTTTCGTTCCGCTTACATTACATTTGCCATTTGATGTTGGGCAATGTTGTGGTTGGGCCAGCAAAGTGCGACGTGCCTACATTTGAAATAAAGAAATTTTGGTCGGCAGGAAAAATGGTCCAACGAACCGTTCAGTTTGAAAACCAAACCGAAAGCCTCGTACCGAATGGTTCAATACGAATACCTGTATCGTTACACCCCTTATATATATATATAAATAAATATGTAAGTACTGGGCGAGGGGGAATCTGGATAATTAAAATGCTTCCTTGCTTAAGTCCCAAAGCCTTCAGACCCAGAAAGCCTGAATGTAACACACACACAACCACACACGCATCCCCCACAAGTGAAGCCCGCTCAGGACAGAGCGTGGTGTCCAATTACGAGACATTTTTATGACTGACTGGAATGTCCCAAAGAAGGTGATTTCTAAAGAGAAAGAAACTTCTCTTTTTTTAAAAGACATATAACCAGATATATTCAATGTGTTTTTATGTTTCCATTTGCCCATGTCACATTGGAATGACTATGATTTTATCGTAGCTTAAAGTGAATTATAAATACCTTCATTATGCATTTTAAATATAACTGTCTATTCCCATAACTTGTACACATAGTTTTGGACACCTCCAGAATGCTTTCGGTGTGATCAATCAGAATACGTACAGTAATATCCAGTAAAATATAGTTTACTATGTTTTCCATCTTTGGAGTGAAAAGAGACCAAAACCAACATCACTGGTGTTCTTAGATAACAACGTTTACGACCTAAAGGAATGTTCACAGAACTGTGGCTCTCTCCCTCTCTGAATTCTTGCTGAGAAAGAGAAATGAAACCTTTCCTATCCTATATATTCTATATATATATATATATATATAAATATAACCATGTGAGAAATGTATTACCATGCATCTAATGTTCCAATCTTATGATGTGGCCTTTTATGTGGTTTGTTTCATGTAAACTCTAATACTTATTATTCCAGACTGTTCCCACTATGATCAACCAGAATCAGATGTGTGACATATTTGGTTTCTAAAACCTGGTACTTTGAAGATCGAAGTGACTGTATACACGATATGTCGGTAACAACAACATATTAATAGTAAAAGCATCTTTCATAGTTTCTTCAACGAATTGACAAACCCATCTCCCCCCCCAGCACACACCTAAGGAGCTTGCGCTCTTAGACAAAGAGTAATAAAAACTAAATTTCCGCCTGTGACTTCCAACCCTCCGATTGGCCAAGCCGACAGGAAGAGGCTGCATTTCTCCAAGGTGATAAATGTCGGCGCGTTCCACTCCCTCGCTCTCTTACCCTCTTGTCCTCGAGTCATAATGTAACGTCTCGCCTCCGGGCGAGCTCTTCGCCTTTCTTTTATTTGTTTCTAGTTTAGTTTGTGTTTTTCAGTCTTAGATAAGTCTCCGTGTTTAATTCCAATCGACGAGTGAAAAGGACACCGCGTGACATATCTCTTCAGCAAATCCATCTACAAGGGACCTTTAAACGAGCGCGCGCTCGCTTTGAAGGAGAAACACGCGCACGTGACCACGTGACGTGCCGGACCGTGAGACACACACACTTCTTCACAAGCCATGCAAAGAGTGCAAGTATCAATTAGTATCAATTAGTATCATTAGTATCCGTGTTTGATCACGCTGTTAAGATTTGTTGAAGTCTTGTTGTCTCTCGAAGTTCCGTTGTCTATGTGAATTTGCTATTTAGAAGGATCCTCGGGTCTTTCTAAACTCCCTCTTGCATAACTGCAACTCTCTACATTTCCTCTCTCTCTCTGTCTCTATGCATTTCTCGTTCATCGATGCCTTATCGTGTTTTGTTGTTTATTATGTTTGTAAATACATATATCCCATGTAACCGTAGTAAATACATAAGTAGTTCTGCCTTATTAAATTCATTATATTCATTTGATTGATGTACTGCCTCTTTGCTCATTTTCCAAGTCCCTTAAGTGCCAAAGATCTTATACCTACAAGCTTACAAATTAAAGATACTTTAAAGAGTATGTGTTTATAGGGCCGGAAACCCAATTCTTGTGGCCACAGAATTGCTTTTCCTGAAATCCTATAAAGTAAGATGATATTGTGGATTCCCACAAATATTATTCTGACAATTGAGCTAATTAATTTTGCCTGTTTTGTAAGACGTGGTCCGTGCAATTAATTGCAATCAACTTGTGGTTAATTGCAAGGATACACATGCATGCATGCAGGTAAAATGACACATCATCCCTTATCGGGAGATTTATTAACATGTAAGACTGATCTAATCCAAACATGTATGAATAATTATTAATTACCAATTATTAATTATGATATGCAAATTTCCCCACGGATTAGATCCGCAGTAGTCTTTACAAATATATATACACATACATACATACATATACATGGAATATGCATAGAAGCCAAGTCAGAAAGTCACATTTATTTCTAAAGCGTTGTGTGTGTGTGTGTGTTTATAAATATACATTTTGTCACGGTGTGGTGTAGAAGAAAGACGAACAGGCAAAAAGCTCCAATATTAATGTTTACTCACAACAATATAATCTGAACAGGTACAGAATAGGTAGAAGGCTCACACACACCAAATTCAACATAGAACAGACGAGGACTGAGTGAACTGAGGGGAGCTAAATACAAACACTGATTAACATTGATTGAGTGAAGACAGGTGAAACAGATGATGATTAGACAGGTGCTACAGATGAAGACTACAGGACAAGCAGTCACGCGGTGAGAACACGAGTGCGTAAGTTGTTTTTTCTTAATATCCAGTTCTCCTGTTGTTCTGTTTACTATTTGTCAAGTAGGTAGGGCTATTTTCGATTCTTTGCTTATTTATAATTTTTATCTTCACTAAACATCTGTATTTTAATTAGACGCGTTCCTATTTTGAATTTATGCCGCGCATCTAAAGGGTTGTAGTCTGTATTTTATTGTAGCACTTATGTAGCGCTGTTCAACAGCTAGTTTCGGTTTCGCCCATTCTCGGGATATTTGATTTGGCTGTGCTAATTGCAGGGGTGGCCACAGCTGTCCTCACTCAAGCGATTGAAAGCTTTCAGCTTGTCAGCGGAAGCATTCAGCTCTCGTGTGAAGACCAACTCGGGTAAAGACCTGCGACTCTACCTTGCTCCACCGAGCAAGGACGCCTGCAAGGCACTTAAGTATCTTCTTCACCCTTTCCTTTCCCACCTTTTTCTTATTTCCCTTAATCAACATGTGCTTTCAATACATTCCTGCTTCTCTCGACAACGCTCAATGCATTCTCTCGACAACGCTCTCTCATCATGCACAGAAGGCAGCGCAATACTGCTAATCTGCGCCCTATTCTCTCATCCTCACACTCACCTCTCACTCTTTCTGTGGGTCTATGGAACTGTCATTCAGCAGTCAATAAAGCTGACTTCATTCCAGCCATTGCATCTCATTCTACTCTTAATATCTTGGGCTTGACTGAGACCTAGATCCGTCCAGAAGACTCAGCAACCCCTGCTGCTCTCTCCAACAACTTCTTTCTCTCACACTCCTCGCCAGTCGGGAAGGGGTGGGGGCACTGGTCTTCTCATTTCTAACAATTGGAAATACTCAACTCTCTCTTCTCTATGCAATAACTACTCATTTGAATATCATGCTATTACACTTACAAATCCCATTAAGATCCATATTGTAGTCATATATCGCCCCCCAGGTCAACTGGGAAGCTTTGTAGAGGAGCTGGATGTGCTGCTTTCCTCTTTCCCTGAGGATGGCATCCCACTTGTAGTCTGTGGTGACTTCAACATTCATCTAGAGAAGCCGTATGCAGCAGACTTCTTCTCTCTCCTAGCCTCCTTCGATCTCCAATGGCTTATCACCACAGGTACTCACAAGTCAGGCAACCAACTGGACCTGGTTTACACAGGCAACTGGATCACAGACAATATTTTGGTGAAACCTCTCAATGTTTCAGACCATTTCCTCAATACTTTCAATCTACAACTCACACTACCCATGCACCACCAACTCCCCTACCAGTTACTTTCAGACGAAACTTACGCTCACTTTCTCCATCCCATCTTTCCTCTGCTGTGTCATCTTCTCTTCCCTCACCCTCGCATTTCTCATCTCTGGATGTGAATACTGCAACAGATACTTTATGCTCCATTCTAACCTCTTCTTTAGACAACATCTGCTTCTCTCCTCCAGGCCAGCACGTGCTGTTCCCTCCAACCCCTGGTTATCTGAGGTTCTTCATGAACATCGGACCAAACTCAGGGCAGCGAAGCGGAAATGGCGCAAATCAAAAGACACATCCGACCTGAGTAAGTGTCAATCTCTGCTCTCTGCCTTTTCTGCTGATGTTCACGCCGTAAAATCTTCATATTTCCACAACAAGATCAACAGCGCCTCTATCACACGTTCACTGTTCAAGACATTCAACTCTCTCTTCTGTCCACCTCAACCACCACCCACCTCCTCGCTAACTGCTGATGATTTTGCTAACTTCTTCACTAACAAAACTACAACTATCAGCAGTCAGTTCTCAGCTTCACACACACAGGAACACAGACTAACCTCTCCCACAGCCAACAACCTTCTCTCCTCCTTCACTCCACTAACCGAGGATGAAGTATATAAACTTCTCCTCTCTAGTCATCCTACCACCTGCCCTCTGGACCCCTTCCCCTCACACCTTCTACAAGCAATCTCTCCCACACTTCCAGCTCTCACACACATCATCAACTCATCCCTCCACACTAGCATTTTCCCTACAGCATTCAAGCAGGCTCGGGTAACGCCACTGCTTAAAAAAACAAAGTTAAACGCATCACTTTTAGTGAATTACAGAACTGTCTCTCTCCTACCATTCATTGCGAAAACACTTGAACGAGTTGCTTTCAACCAAGTATCATCTTTCCTGTCTACCAATCAGGCTTCAAGAAAGGGCATTCAACCGAGACTGCATTGCTGTCGGTCACCGAAGCCCTGCGGATCGCAAAAGCTGCTTCCAAATCATCAGTTCTCATCCTCCTGGATCTCTCTGCTGCCTTCGACACTGTGAACCATCAGATCCTTCTGTCCACCCTCTCATCACTGGGCATCACAGGTACTCCTCTCCACTGGTTTGAGTCCTATCTCATAGGTAGGTCCTTCAGGGTCACATGGAGAGGAGAGGTATCCAAAGCACATCAACTGACCACAGGGGTTCCCCAGGGTTCAGTTCTTGGACTGCTCCTCTTCTCCATTTACACCACATCACTAGGACCCATCATACAGGCACATGGCTTCTCTTACCATTACTATGCTGATGACACCCAGCTCTACCTCTCATTTAAACCAGATGATCCCACAGAAGCTGTACGAATCTCAAGCTGTCTGGCGGACATCTCGGCATGGATGAAGTAACATCACCTACAGCTCAACCTGGCAAAGACTGAGCTTCTCATCCTCCCTGCCAAGCCGTCTCTACAGCACGACTTCTCCATCCAGCTAGATTCTTCCTCAAGGAAGGATTCTCACCCCATCAAGGTCAGTCAGAAATCTTGGAGTAATCTTTGATGATCAGCTGACCTTCACAGACCACATCACAACGACAGCTCGATCATGCAGGTTTGCTATGCACAACATCAGGAAGATCAGGCCTTTCCTAACTGAGCATGCAACACAACTTCTCGTCCAGGCCCTGGTAATTTCTAGGCTTGATTACTGCAATGCTCTCCAGGCCGGACTTCCAGCATGTGCAACTAAACCTCTACAAATGATTCAGAATTCAGCAGCTCGTCTGGTCTTCAATGAGCCCAAAAGGGCCCACGTCACTCCTCTGTTTATCTCTCTGCACTGGCTATCACTCACTGCTCGCATCTAGTTCAAGTCAAGTCAAGTGTATTTATATAGCGCTTTTCACAATATAAATTGCATCAAAGCAGCTTCACAATATCAATCAAATAACATAATGTTTGTTTCTTAGTGAAAAAACATCCACGTTTGGTAGGGCTGATCAATGGTATTAATGCTTGGTAAATTATTTTGAATATCCCCAACTGAGCAAGCCAAAGGCAACAGTGGCAAGGAGCCGAAAAACTCCATCAAGTGACCTACTGGTGTCCTAAAACTCCATCAGGTGACCTACTGGAGAAAAAAAAACCTTGGGAGAACCCAGGCTCAGTCGGGGGCCAGTTCTCCTCTGGCGTTTATGAACTAGAGGCCGGATTTACAGTAACTGTAATTTGATACAGAATTTTGTTTTATTTTATCACTTCGGGGTGGGTACGCGAACCGGAATCACAATCACAACGTTCTATCTGTTCGAGTGGGAAAGGGATCCTCCATAGGGAGAGGCTAGTTGGCACTTCAGCACTGCGTTGTCATTGGGTCCAGGCAAAGCTCCTAGTCAGATCTGGATACGGCCTGGATCCGGTAGGCTGCGGGAAAACCTCGGGATAAACAAAGACACTAAAATTAGCGTAGATGCCATTCTTCTTATGATGATGTAACGAGTACATCAGGATTTAAGGGAAGTGTTCCCAGTTCCGGGTGACCTAATCTATGCAGCCTAACATTGAATTATAGAAGACTATAATATATTATGTGTATGCTAGGTCAAAGAGATGTGTTTTTAGTCTAGCTTTGAACTGACAGAGTGTGTCTGCTTCCCGGACAATGGTAGGAAGACTGTTCCAAAGTTTTGGTGCTAAATAGGAAAAGGATCTACCGCCAGCAGTCGATTTTGATATTCTAGGTATTATCAACTGGCCCGAATTTTGAGATCGCAATAGACGTGAAGGACTATAATGCGTTAAGAGCTCGCTCAAGTACTGCGGAGCTAAACCATTTAGTGCTTTGTAAGTAATCAACAATATTTTAAAATTTATACGATGTTTAATAGGCAGCCAATGCAGTGTTGACAGAACCGGGCTAATATGGTCATATTTCCTGGTTCTAGTAAGAACTCGAGCTGCAGCGTTTTGGACCAGCTGTAGTTTATTTATTAAGCGTGCAGGGCAACCACCCAGTAGAGCATTACAATAATCTAGTCTTAATGTCATGAAAGCATGAACTAATTGTTCCGCATTTGTTAATGAGAGCATATGTCGTAATTTAGATATATTTTTAAGATGGAAAAATGCGGTTTTACAGATACTAGACACGTGACTTTCAAATGAAAGATTGCTATCGAAAAGCACACCCAGGTTCCTAACCGACGACGAAGACTTAACAGAGCAGCCATCAAGTGTTAGACAGTATTCTAGGTTATTACTTGTGGAAGTTTTTTGTCCAATAATTAGAATCTCGTTTTTTCAGAGTAGTAGGAAATTACTAGTCATCCAATTTTTTAAATCAGCTATGCATTCCGTTAATCCGTTAAAGTTCAAGGTGTTGACACTTGCTTACAGACTGATCTCAGGATCAGTTCCCTCCTACTTCCACTCACTACTACAAGTCTACATCCCTACCAGAAGCCTACGATCAGTCAATGAGTGACGGCTCGTGGTACCATCACAGAGAGCCTCAAAATCACTCTCCAGAACATTCTCATTTACGGTACCATGCTGGTGGAATGATCTGCCCACCCTCATCCGGAATGCAGTATCCCTCATTCAACAGCATTCAAAAGACAACTGAAAACTCATCTCTTCCGTAAGCACTTAACATAAAAAAAAAACTCCTTTTCCTTTAAATCCCTGCTTATCTGGCTTATGCTACTCCGAGCAATATCTGAACTTTGTATTTTGAGCACTTCTTGCGTTGTTTTTGTCTCTTCACGATGACTTGCTTGGTTTAGTCCTCAGTTGTTAGTCGCTTTGGATAAAACGTCTGATAAATGTAAATGTAAAGACTTGTGACACTAAGACAGCAGACAACTATGACACATATACATATATTTATAAATATTTAAACTATAAACAGCAATTTAAGGGGGTATACAAATAATTTCTTTCTTTCTCAAAACACAGTTTTGATTTCAAAGTTATCAATTATGTTTAAGTGTTTTGCAGAGCCTCAAGTTCCACTTTTAGGGCCCTATTTTAAGGATCTAAGCGCATGGTCTAAAGCGAAAGTGCACTTAGGGCGTCCCAATCCACTTTTGCTAGTTTAAAGACGGGAAAAATGGTCGGAGCTCATGGTCTAAAAGGGTTGTCCCTATTCTCTAAATGAGTAATGGATGTGTAATAACGTGCAATAAACCAATCAGAGTCTCATCTCCCATTCCCTTTAAAAGCCAGTTGAGCTCGCGCCATGGCGGATTCGCTATTTATGAGGGAATTAGCAAGCAGAAAGACTGAACGCTTCTCCAGAGAGCAAACGGATCTGCTCGTGCGCGAGGTTAAAGGGAGACCATCTTCGGGACAAGCCGGATTCACCATATCTTTATGTACACAATATTAATGTTTTACATTGTTTATATTTGGCTAGTTTGTGTGCTGCTGCTCGTCCCTGTGTGTGTAATAAGCAGATTGTATGCACATTGTGGACCCACCTATAGACGTACATTACTAACGCTCTCTTTAAATAACCAAAAAATACTGCGCCATTGACTTAAGAGCAGGTTTCAGTAGGTCAATGGCTCAGTCTATTTCAGTTACTCAAAATAGCAACACACCAACAGTGTGCCTGAACACACTCCTGGTTTTCAGACCAGCAGGCCTTGGGCCACAGATGGGCGCAAATGCATTTGCTATTTAAACAACGTGAAAATGAAAACTGCGTCGGACTGAAACTAGCAAAACACACTTGTCACGCTTGGTGCTGCACTGCGCTGGGTGTATGATAGGGCCCTTGGTGTTTTAATTTTATTTCAATTTGAAAAAAACTGTAATAAAACTGCACATGAGTTTAATTCAACTTGCCTTCAGTGGACGTTGTGACAGTGTGTTGTCTAAAAGAATGTCCCAGACTACTCAAGAATGAAGAACATCTCACTCCAAATTTACATAGAAGCCACTAATTTATGACCGTTATTGCTTCTTAGTATTCATCACTTTCTGCCACCCTCCTCTACACTCCTACCTCCTCCCGTCTTTCGGATGAGATGTTAAACTCTGGTCTTGACTCTCTGTGGTCATTACAAATCCCATGACACTCCTCGTAAAGAGTAGGGGTGTAACCCCGGTGTCCTGGACAAATACCATCCATTGGCCCTCACAAATCATGGCCTCCTAACAATCCCCATCCACTGAATTGGCTGTATCACTCTCTCTCCTCTCCACCTGTAGCTGGTGTGCTTGTGTGTGTGCGTGTGATCCCAGTGGACGCTGCACATTGGTGCTGGTTGAGGAGAGATTCCCTGATATGATTGTAAAGCGCTTTGGGTGTACAGTAGTACATATGAAAGTGCTATATAAATGCTTCATTAATTAATTAATTGATACACTGCTGAATAAAAATATATTAAATAAATATTTTCCATAAATGCAACATAAGAGTTATAGATGAAATGGGAATGGGCACAATATGGAAATATAAAGACATGAAAACACTGAGATTTGATGGATGGAGGAAACAATATTGAGCACATAGGGCTTCAATAGCTGTTGTAGAAATTTTAATAGTCATTTATTCCTAACAGATATCATAAGGGATTGATCCTATTCAATGTGTAAAAGTATATGTGTGTACGTGCTTGTGCGTGACGTTTCAGGAATATATGGGACAGGACATGACCTTAGGAATGGTCAAGATTTGGCTAGTTTATTTCAGGGCCAGGTTGTATCTTTAGTAGAAACTGAACAGCAGTGGGGACCTTATCTGAGTGGGTGAAAGGGTAACTGCTGTGAGGAGGAACCTTGAAAAGAGTATAAAGGCTGTCTCATGTCTTCCTGGTGCGCGTCACTCACTTCACAGGGTAACTGCTGTGTTGGCGACTGGGCCTATTCTTGCAAGAATAAATACTTTTCTTTTTTATTAATTTGACTCTGAGTGTCTCTTACGCAGTGATGATGTTTAACAGAAGTTTTGCCACAACAATTTGGTGTCAGAAGTGGGATTCCTTGGAAGTGCCTTCTGGACCTGAGAGCGGACGGTGTTTGGCCACCTGGACTGAGCAGTTCCAGCTCTACCTCGTAAGTTTCAGAGAGAGGGGCCTACCGCTATCAGGGCCAGGAGGGGCTCCACTGGAATCAAATGAGAACGAACCCGTGGCAATCCAAGACATCTTTGGTAAGAGACGGCTAAAATATTTTATTTTGGGTTAAAATATTATTCAATTGTGGATAAAACCATAGTGGCTGGGTCTGTTCGTTTCTGTGGTGTAAGTCAAGAGCACCGGTACAACACTGCTAAAACTGTGCGAAAGTGCGTATTTGCAAAACACGTCACGGGGTGCGATTTTGCAAATCGAGTGAGCTTCGTACGGCAGTCAATTGGGGGTCGGTTGAGACTTACGGGCGGGTCAAGGGTTAATGCAGTGGGGCTAACTGCGTGAGGTGCGTATTTGCAAAACACGCCACGGGGTGGTGATTTTGCAAATCGAGGGATACTCACGTAGCAGTTTACTGGGAGTTAATCGATCCGTCAGGAAAAGCACTGGGTGCGCCCTGTCTGGTCTGGGGGTAAAGGGATCAGATCTGGTGGAGACGTCCATCAGATTAATAGACGCAGCGTCGAATCTGAGAAATCCACAGAGTAACAGAAACAGCCAGTATGGGAAAATCTCAGAGCAAGATTGCCAAATTTGACACACCGGTTTTCTATCAAATGAGGAAATGAGGAAATATTATGAGGGAAAATGTATGTTAGACATTGAAAAAACTGAGAAACTTGATGGAAGAGGGAAGTGAAGGGAAAACAAGAAGGTTGGTGTGTGAGATATGTGTGTGTGGGGATTGTAGTTAAGCAATCATGTACTGGTTAGATAATGAAGGAACTGGCATATAGGGAAAGATTGAGAAGACATATAGTGGAAACCTATATGTGATGAAAATAAAATGTCTGACAGAATTTATGGAAATTATAGTTTTATAAAAAACGAATGCATATAGCCTGGTATTTATGATTGTAGACGATGTCTGTATTTAATATCTGAGGAGTGACTGAGGGTCCAGCTATATGCTGGGAGTACAGCAACAGTGTTTGCTTATTCAGCCCGGCTTCCGGACGTTAAATATATACTTGTTCTGTAATCAGTGTTGTTGCTGATAATACCAAATTAGTCAAATGTAAAGACAACTTTGACCAAAGATTCTGGAAATCAATAATGTATAATGTCGGATATTTGTTGATATTAAGTAATTGACGCAAAAGATGTCTATTTTATAATGGAAATTCTGGGTCAGGGATAATTTCCCTGGACAAGTATGGCTAAAGTTAAATGAAAACTTTGTGCAAACAACTTATGCAGCTTAGGAAAATTGATGTGCGGCCAATAATGATAAAGATTATGATTCGGCTATTGGGATTGAATCCGCCACTGGTGGATTGTAAAAGAATACAGAGAACTGCTTATCAGCTCTGTTTGCATTCCTGAATGGGACACACTGCTTCAGTGATGTGCAGTAAGTTGGAGCCGACAGAGAGTGCTTTAATTGTGGTCAGCAGGACCATTTAACATGTAACTGTAAATGCCCACCGAGAAGGTGTTTGAAAATGTGATAGTGACACATTTCTGGTAATAATGTGGGTTTGAAAGTAGATCAGTGTTGAAATGACGACATTAACATTTTCGTCTGAGAAAGAATAAGAGATAAAAACAGGGTCAAAAGATTGAAGTCTTAAAGTGAATCCTTTTGAAGAAAAGATCTATAATAGTAATTTTTTTTGAAACAGTGAAACAGTTTGATGAAAGTTGCAAAATATATAAAAGTAACTAAAAGGATGATTGTGTTTTAATTCAACATTTTAAGAAGGGTTCAGGTTATATAGAGAGACAAATCTCACGGATGATTTATAATAACTGCAAAAGATGCAGAGTAGCCTTGTCAAAGTTAGTGTGAATCCCGATTGGAGAGTGATAAACTCCTAGAAAAAACGTTGAAGTCAGATATTAAGCTATGGTAGTTGAGAACTAGAATAATTATTTGTATTTAAGATCAAATAAGTAGAAGTAATAGGCTACTAGATTAACAGTTGTTAAATGTAAAATGTGTTCTGTTAGTGTTTTGACCATGAAAGAACCAGAAGCTGATGTTTTGCTTTCAAAAGATAAGTTTGTTATTGGCTGTAATGAAACAGCTCGCTTATCTGAATCTGATGTCTGCTGTGGCTGAAAACCGCCAGTACGACAGACTCAATCTGAGTGGAAATTTCTAATGTCTAAATTCCATGAGATATGGGCAAAAGACAACTATAAAAATGTTTATTTGGAAACACATGTAATTTCTGGCAAATATGCCTTAAGCTGGGATAGAGTTAAAAGATGGTAGATAGAGTTTGATGTTAGAAGTTTATGAGAGTACAATGTGCCAGTCCTGAAAGTCTCAGAGTCTCTCTCAATCATGTCAGCTAAAAGCTGCTATTTGAGCCTGCGTCATAAGTAATAAGCTATTTATAGTAAAAGCACAGTGTTTCGGTTGAAAATCAGACACAGAGATGTTAAAATAAATCATTGCCATGAAGTGGGCAAGTTGTATTTGAGAATGTTTTAAATGTAAAACTGAATGACTTTAAAGAAGTCTTTAAAATAATGATGCAGATCTTAAACGATAGAGGACCAGTAACTTCTTTAAGTTTCCACCATGAAACAGGGCCGAAGGCTATGGCTACAGATGAACAGTAACAGTACACTGAATGTATGGCTGTGATCTAAATTCACTGAGTATAATCTAAGTAGCTAGGTTGATGATTAAGATGGTTAATGGATTTAAGTGATTAAATACTGCTATTATTAACCTGTCTCCCTGTGTGAACACTATTAGGCAATCGGAATGGCTCTGGTGACTCTTGAACGTGCCTTTCCTAAGCTCCAGAAAACAGCTGAGTTCTGTTGAAGAAAACTGATTGTGTGATGGGAAAGAGTGGTCACCAGTGTGTACGAGTGGCTACTCAATGACGGGATGATCTTCCTGACCAGAGGACAGCCCAACGCAGGGGGTCACGAACACTGGGCACCTCCGGATGGAGGTGTTATACGTGAGAAAGGTATGAGAGTTGAGGGCTGATTACTGGAGGCCACTGGGGTCAGCAGAGCATTGAGAGGTGAGATGCGCTGTGAGGAGTTACGGCAGTCTGACCCAGAAAATGTGAGTTTCCTCTATACCACTCGCAGGAAGAAACCGCATTGGTTGTATGGCTTGTTTTTCATTGTGACAAGTGTCTGCAACTATGCCAGGGGGACAACACCCTGATGGAGATTATAGCTTAAGAGCCAATGGCCTTTCAAGAGCCAGCTGACCCAGGAGGGGATTGCCATTATTTGATGTGGAGACAGTAGCAAACTTGTATGTATTGGTTGCCTTATAGGCAAGAAAATGTACAGAAGTGTTGATTTTTAACTAATATGTCTATAACATAGTTTTAACTCCTGAAGGTCAGTAGATATGGTGGTGACTAAAGATGAAGACAGCTTTCGTAGATTTAAGAAAGGTGTGCATAACAAAGATGAATGGTCAAAGGTTATTGTAATGAATTTAAATTTTGTCTAAGTTACAGTCTTAGAAGGCTGTGGAAAACACTATTTGTTAATAGTGAGAGAGACTGCCTGAGTTGGGGGAAGGGATGGTAACTGTGTCTTTCTTTCTTTCTTTCTTGTATCGGCCTGCTAGAGCAAGCTGAAGAAAAATAATAAGGAACCAAAACAACCCAGCTGCCTTTTCTAAAAATCAAATGAATAATGAACAGACATGATTTGAAACTGGTCAAGATACCATGTAAAATTAGGTAAACCTAGAGGAAAATGTGAAGTTTAAAATCGTACTTAAAATTTAAATCTTTTTAGAGACGATATATTGAAAAGGAGCAGTTAACATGCGTGTCTAATATGAGTGTGTGATGGTGATAGCACTTTGTCTTGTATGTGACTATGTGTTAGTTTGGGGTACTAATACTAAGTCTGAATGGGGTGTATATTGTGTCATTACCCACTAGGATGGCTTTTGGCAAATGACAAATTTTACAGGAAGCTGCTAAATTCTGTTAGGTGAAAAGATGATACAGAACATAGGACGAGCTTTAAACTGATTGGTCATCAAGCTCTGTCTGGTATTAATTACTTTTGTCTTTATGATGTTGATTTGAATTACGTTCTGGATCAGTTTAAGTATTTGATGTAAATTGGAATTGCGGAGTTGTAGATTACCATCTGGCATGGGCTGAGATAAATGAAAATGTTATAGATTTGATGGCAACAACACAGTGACATATTGGCTAAGTCAACATGAAATTAGCAAGAGAGCCCCTCACATTTATGAGTATTGTGATGAAAGGGGGAAAAATAATTGACTGACATTGACCAAGGCTGTACAGCACGACCTGACCTGATAGAAACAATTGATGACTTTGGAAATGTTTGTAGATGACTGACTTGAGAGACCAAACAACAGGCCTGAAAAGCAGGATTCGGTGTGAGACTCAGGGCCATTGCCCTTCAAATACTACGATAAAAAGATGAGATTGTGGCTTTAAGTGAAGAACGTAATACTTTGTTACAGAGAAAGATGTCTGGAGGAAATTTGGCAGAAGGATTTGGGTTGGTGTTGATGGCAAATCAAATTAGTTTAAATTGATGCACGAGTTGAGTCGTGCATCAAAAGGGAGATGGTAAGGATTAACAAAATTATGCGACGAGACAGGTAGCGGAAGCTACAGTGAGATGTGTTAAATGTATGTTCTGGTTGTTTTTCTTCTATTCTTTTTTTATTTTCTGAGAAAGATTAAGGGCAAAGATTTAAAGAAGGTTACAAACAGCGGTCATCCGTGTTACGAGGTGGCGTACAAGAGGGTTTGAAATGAAGGATTCTATTCTACTTTATTCTTTGTATTTTTGATGACCTGCTAAAATAACCAGTGTGAATTGATGGTGTTGTTTTCCTAAGTAATCTGTACACTATTTCTTATTTAATTGAGGTGACTGAGGGTTCGATCTAGGTCGAGAGTGCAATAGCAGTGCCTATTCATTTAGCCCGGCTTTAATTAAATTCTTTACTTGCTTGCTAATATTTAAGGGACTATCCTTGCAAAACAGCCTAAGCTTTTTCTTTTCTAAATAATATTTCACAAATGTTTATGAAGAGTGATCAGTTATGCGAAAACCAGAGATGAAGAGTAGCCTGATGAAATGACTTAAAATTTGTTTTTTTGTTTATTATTGTGATTATGGGTAATCAGAATGATAAAAAGTGGGGAATTGTTGTAGAAATTTTAATAGTCATTTATTCCTAACAGATATCATAAGGGATTGATCCTATTCAATGTGTAAAAGTATATGTGTGTACGTGCTTGTGCGTGACGTTTCAGGAATATATGGGACAGGACATCTTGACCTTAGGAATGGTCAAGATTTGGCTAGTTTATTTCAGGGCCAGGTTGTATCTTTAGTAGAAACTGAACAGCAGTGGGGACCTTATCTGAGTGGGTGAAAGGGTAACTGCTGTGAGGAGGAACCTTGAAAAGAGTATAAAGGCTGTCTCATGTCTTCCTGGTGCGCGTCACTCACTTCACAGGGTAACTGCTGTGTTGGCGACTGGGCCTATTCTTGCAAGAATAAATACTTTTCTTTTTTATTAATTTGACTCTGAGTGTCTCTTACGCAGTGATGATGTTTAACAGAAGTTTTGCCACAACATAGCGTATTGTTGAGATCTGTTCATCCATCAGGATTTGACAGCTGCAGTTTGTCACAGTATAGAGACAAAAAGGCAATTCAACCATGAGCAATGGCTAACAAACACAGAGTCCACTTATGCATCTGCTGAATAATTAGATGCGCAGAAGATAAATCTGGTTTGTCAGAATGAGAAGAGATTTTGTTGTTAAAATATTTTTTCTTCGCCCAGTTTGCTATGCAGAGGACACTATAAGTAGTGTTGGTTGGTTTCTCTGAAAAGAAACTCTGGTTCTGTGAGGCTGTCATACATTGCTGTTTGTTCTGAGCATCAACATTAACTCAACCAAGGGCTTGAGTCTTGGGGCAGGACCAGGGGTCACGTTAGACTTCAGGGACAGGGTTGTAAAAATTAAGTCATAATCTATTATTACCTGTCATTTTAATATACATATTTTAATGATAATAAGCCATTTATTAGGCTCTGTTTTTGTTCACATTTTAACTTTTTTTCACAAACTTACAGAACAACCATATTGCAAAGATTATTGGCAGGATTCATCATGAATGTTTGTCCAATATATCACAATAAGCTTTGTGCTTTATTACTTTTGATATAAAACAAAGTCTCAGCTTTCAAATTCTGTCCATTTTATCACAAAATTCAAACATAAATCCGTTGTTGCGCTCTTTAATGTGGCGCGAGAGATCACTGTAGCGCCTGAGTTCAATCAAAAGTGGAGCGCGAGTGAATGTGATCAACCCCTCCTCTTTACAGAATGAAATAAACATTAAAGAACATTAGAAAATATGTAGAAAGATACAATCCAATTTACCAAAATCCTTATCATGTCTCTCATGTAATCGCTCAATCGGTGTTTCAACTGCAGAAAGACGTCAATAAATCAACTTGTAAACAATGTCACGTAACTCAGATAGGCCATTGACCATTAACTTGATAGACAGCAAGAGCGCACCTGCCGGCATGTGGACAGGGGTGAGAATTACACTTACAAGGTACCTTACCTTACAATTACACTCTCAGTGTAATGTGTCAAAATGACGGTCGGCAGATTTTTCCGACAAATCACAGATGAGGTGGATGTTGGAGGAGACTTGTTTGAAAACTCATTATTTTTGCAGTTGTGTTTGGTGATGCTATGTGGCACAGAAATTACACATCTCATAGCTTGGGATTGTTCTAGCAGGTTTGTATGGTCCGGTGAACTAGAAGACATTTTTATCTATAGCTTTCCACAAAAATGCATCCTGCCTATTATATAAGGATAGTACACAGTATATAAAAGTACACAGCACAATGTGTAGTTAACCATGTGAATGTGTAAAATTCAAACTCATGGCATGCAGAAAACTTTTTCGAATTTAAAGCATAGTTGGACATTCCTAAAATAGCATGTGTGATTGTATGTGAAACAGCCTAATCCAAAAGCTCCATGAGAAGAGTGTGGAGCAAATAATGTATTGAAACTAAACTAAGGTGAGCTTTTCAATTTCAGCTAATGGCGGAGGTCTATGAAAATAATAACCAACTCTAAAAGGGGTCAGAGCCCCTGCAGATGTACCATGCTTTGTTTTCTGACAATTATAATGTCAGCTTATCTGTAATATTTGCATTAGTCTAAACAGCGAGAGACAAATGTAGAGACCATGTATTACGTGACGCGCACTAGTGCAATTGCGCGTATAATAGAAGGCTAATTATGTTGTATGATGGCTAATGTGAGAAAATTGATCTATATAATTTCACTAATGATGGATCAAGCATCCAGGTCACATTGCAGCATAAAATCAGGAGAAAACAAATACAAATAAAGTAAATTTTTAATCACAAATTTCCCCAAATTTGTATTACTGCAATGTGTTTTCCGTGAGGGTTTTTATCAGCATAATAAATCATGTACATGTATGATGTGTCAGTACTATTAATCATTTATACGGTGAACCATTGTATTTTAAAACAGAGACTGCTCAGCATTGGTCTTTCTGAGAAGGCAGTTGGTTGGTTTAAATTTACCATTTATGTAAATGATCTTGGTTCAAATGTCCATAATGCTCTGTTTCATTTCTATGCTGATGACACAATTATTTACAGTTGTGGAGAAACCCTTTATAAGACTTTTCAGTACCTGCAGGATGCCTTTGACGTTGTACAATCCTGGCTTTTTGACTCGAAGCTTGTGTTGAATGGGTTAGGCTACCCTAACCCTAACCCTGGCTGAGTATAAGTACTTAGGGATTTTACTTGATGAACATTTGACTTTTAAGGCTCATATCCAAAATTTAGCCCGGAAACTTAGGTTAAAGCTTGGGTTCTATTTTAGGAATAGGGCCTGCTTTTCTCTTGAAACAAGGAAGAAATTGGTCGAGGTTTCTTTTCTGTCTCTTATGGATTATGGTGATTTTTTTATATGTGCACGCCCCGAATAAATATTTGCACCAACTGGATTCAGTTTATCATGGCGCACTTAGATTCATCACAGGTTGCAAACCCTTTACACATTGTTGCACCCTGTATAATCTGGTCCAGTGGCCCTCCCTTGCTCAGCGCAGGCTAACCCGGTAGCGATTGTTTTTATATAAATCCATTATTGGGACATTGCCCCCTTATTTATGTAGGCTTATGTCCTTCAAGGCCAACATGCGCTCTCTGCGGTCTAATGATAATCTCCACATGATTGTGCCTAGGGCTCGAACAGAGTTAGGGAAGCAAGCTTTTAGAATTTCTGCCCCATCAGCGTGGAACCTATTACAGAATGACTTAAAACTTGATAACTTGGTCTCCTTTGGTCACTTTAAGAGGCTAGTAAAGTATCGGGAAGCAGGCACAATGGGCACCTGTCCCTGCTTCCCAAATTAGGTTAAGTCTATTGTATTGTAATTTGTTACATTGTATTTCTAATTGTTGTAAAGCCATTGTATTTAATTTTTTAAGCGTGGCTGATTCATTGTAATTGTTAATGTATTATGTCTTGTATGTTTATTGCATTTATTATATTTTGTATTTTATGTGGAACTTTTATTGCGGCCTTCTTGGCCAGGGCTCCTTCGTAACAGAGACTTGTTCTCAAAGGATTTCCCTGGTTAAATAAGGGTTAAATAAAAAATAAATAAAAAATATCAAAGTGTAGCATTACAATGATGAGAATTGTGGTAAACAAAAACAAGCGAGTGATAGTGGAATATGAGCCAGAGGTGAATTACTTTTATTTTCAGCTGATTTGTAAATGCATTTTGTTGCTTTACTGATTAAAAGAGATGTCTTCAGAATGTAGCGCCCCCTAGCGTGTCTAGCTATTAGTGTGGAGTGCGCTCCCCGAAGTCCTATATGACGAGAGATCTCTCTCTCTCATATTAATTAATGCTCTAATGTAATTTCCTAATTATTACCTACTTGTTAGCATTTACCTTAATGGCAGCTTTTAACTTAATGCAAAGTGGCAATACAGTGCCTTTATAGCTACATAAAGTAAAACACTATTTGTATGCAGCCATCTCAAATGCTTAAATAAACATTTACTTTTATAGTTACATTAATATTCCAAGCTTTTTAAATGACTATCAATACTATAAGTGCAATAAGCATCAATTGAAAGATCACTTATCTTAATCAGCCGTAATAAACACTTCCACTTTAAGCCAGGCTACTGTAAACTCAATAATATTATCTTGCCTTAAATATCAAAATTATCAGTACCCTAAACCCAATGAAATGCAAATCTTCAACAGAAATACGTTTAAACTATTACTAAAAAAAAAATATAACATGCCTATATATACACAGTTCAAATATCAAAAATGTAATTCAAATTAAACACAATTCAGTCCAATGACCAATTACACAAACACATTTAATTCCCCCAAATTAAAGCTAAGCGGGCAAATGACTAAATGGCCATTCAATGAAATAAATCGAACCCCGGCAGTCAGAGGAGGACACGATGCAGGCCTATAGCGTGGCTTGGGAGCGGAGAGACCTTAAACACAATGGTCGCATCGTGCCGTGGCGCAGCAAACAAAAAAACTCACTGCTGTAGTAGTGCTGGGCGGTGCATCGTCGGTGCTTGTGATGCTACTGCTTTCATATAAATGAAGATGATTTGAATTGACTAAACTGAATAGTGACTGTTTACTATGTATTTTTAGAGCTGTGCCACAGCAGAAATGATTCTGTTTGCACCATGAATTGTTATTTCCTAACTATCACCCCAAGCTGCTTAAATCTGTGCTGCATAGTGCTAAAAGCGCAGCATGTGTAACGTGAGCAGTTGCCAATGACAACAGATAAGTAACACACATAGCCAATATGATTGCATAAGCCTAGCAAGAGCATTTTAATGAAAACGACTAGATAAGCCCGTGCAACACGGATAGCATTAGCAACAAGCATGCTGCCATGATAGCTTTTAGCAATGAGCATTAAAAAGGAACTTAGCTTAGCTTCATGAAGACTTTCAGAGATGAATGGAGAGTGCATCACATCGAGTCCTGTGTCAATAATGCACCGATGCGAGCAGCAATGGAGACTGAGGTCACTTCAAATCAGGCAACTTATGATCAATGCGGCGAATCTCGTGTTCAAGTTCACAAACATGAATGAATCTGAGGTGAAAGGTGCAGCTAGTCAGTACTCTGGTGATTGTGAACGAGTGGGCGGGTCTTGGTGATTGATTGATGATTGGGGCTGTGACGGTGTGGCTGACTCTGTGACAGTGCCCCCTCCTCCATGGCCGGCTCCTGACACTGACGGACTCTGCGACAGGGTCGGCCTCGACCTCGGGGGGCTGGACGGTCAGGGTGATCTTCGTGGAACTGGATGAGTAGCAACGGGTCCAGGATGTCATCCCAAGACGCGAAGGAGTTTGCAGAAGGCCTTCCACACCCGGGAGATGAACTGGGGACCTCTATCCAATACGATGTCTTCTGGTAGACCATAATGTAAGAATACTTGTTGGAACAAGAGTTCTGCGGCTTCGAATGCGGTGGGCAGGCCCTTGATAGGGATGAGTATACAGGCTTTGGGAAAGTGGTCGACAACAACAAATACACAGGTGTGATGGTTGAACGGAGTAAGGTCTGTCATGAAGTCAATGCCAAGGTGGGACCAGCAGTACGGAGATCCGGTGGAGCTCTAGTCGAGGGTTGAGCCGCTTGGCCTCTCTGAGATACTCTAGTTTCCAGTGATCGGTGATGACCTTGAATTGGTGATGAGCTCCCTCCAGCCACTGTCTCCATTCCCCCAAGGCAAGCTTGATGGCGAGCAGCTCACGATTTCCGATGTCGTAGTTCTGCTCCGCCGGGGACGGACAGCTTCTTGGAATAGAAGGCCCATGGATGGAGTTGAGGAGGCTCACCCCGCCGCTGGGATAGCATCGCTCAAAACCCAATGGTAGACGCATCAACTTCGACCACAAATGGGAGTTCTGGATTGGGGTGCACCAGGATTGAAGCAGTCATGAAGGCATCCTTCAGGTGTTGGAAGGCTTCGGTGGCCAAGGGGTTCCAGGACTGAGACTTGGGCCGGTGCCTGATGAGTGAGGTGAGCTGTGGAGACTGAAATTCTGGATGAATTTGCGAAGTTGGCGAAGCCTAGGAAGCGCTGGAGTTCCTTGACGGTGACAGGTTGGGGCCAGTTGTGGATGGTGTCCACCTTCCTCTGGTCCATCTGAATACCTTGATGGTTGATGATGTACCAGAGGAACTGGACAGATGATGTGTGGAACTCGCACTTCTCCAACTTGAGATAGAGGTGGTGTTCTCTCAGCTTCTTGAGGACCTGCGTCACATGGTGGCTAAGTTCGGCCAGGATCGGGGAGTAGATCAGGATATCGTCGATGTAGACGATGATGAAGCATTGAAGGTACTCCCGGAACACCTCATTCATGTAGCGAATACTTGGAATACGGTGGGTGACTTGGACAGGCCATACGGCACTACCTGGTACTCATAGTGGCCTGCCGTCTTCCATTCTTCACCCTCCCGTATTCGAATGAGGTTATAGGCACTCCGCAGGTCCAGCTTGGAAAAGATGCAAGCCCCACAGAGCTGTTACAATGCAGCAGGGACCAGAGGAAAAGGACAACTGTATTTAAACTTGTCGGAGGTTGCTTTTTTTTTAAATATTGTGAACATTGTAGAAGGAACCCGCTGCAATCCTCCACCTACCGTTGTATGTCACTGGTCAGGCCATGGGACTGGCAGTCAGTGGCGAAGGAGCGGGTGGTGCAGAGGAGAGAGTTTGCTGAACCGCCTGCACAGGTTCGGCAAACTAATCCGGTGAATGCTCCCCACTGGTTCCAACAGGACTCTGCATGATGGTCTGGTCTTCTGTCACAAACACAGGAGGAGACAGATAGGTTTAGGTGCACAGTGTTTATTAAAAGCAGAATTGTGGTGGAACAACGGGAACCAGATGATGGTGAGAGGATGGTGACTTGTAGAATAATGATGGTGACTTAGCTGGGGATGACTGAAGTGGATTCTCTGTGCAGGAGACAAGTGAACATGAAAACAGGCGATCTGGATCAGGATGACGGACAGAAGATTGGATACAGGACGAGACGATCTCAGGTGAGTAGATTGTTAAGGAGTATGAAATAAAGCAGTGTATACTACAACGAGACCAGACAAGGAGTGAAAGGTGAACAGAGCATATAAATGGTGTGGTCATCAGCAACATGCAACAGATGTTGAACACCACACTACAGGAGCATCTAGTGGTGCGTACATTTTATTAAAGGTATAACTAAACTGGTAAATGGTTGTTCATGTTCAGGATTGAGAATCCCTGATGTCAAAAAAAAAATTCAGTATAGATACTGTAACAACATTTAGTTTTACATTAAATTAGCTCAAATTATATATAGGGAATTTTAATAATTAATCATGAATATGATTAATATATTGCATATTACAGTTAAATTATCGAAGTTGAAAATAGATTGATTGTACACACGAATGATCAATCACAACGAATTATAATTCCTCATTCATATGTCAATGGTCCATTTTCAGATCGATTATATGAGATAACCTTTAATGGAGTTAATTTAGCTATCGAACTGTTTGTCCAGCAAACGGCCGTAAGATTAACTTATCACTTCTCAACAAAGTTATCCCTTCTTATAAACTCCAAGAAATATCAATTTTCTGGCCGTGAACATTAATTTTCCTGTTTATAAAATTAGACTACGCAACGTAGTCAATAATGAAAGCTTTGTAGCTATGATCGAAATTTCATTGACTCTGTAAAATGAGCATTTTAGACAGAAGGCAATCAAGAATATAATGGTTTTAATAGTTGGACTAATAATACATCGAACTACAATTCACACAGAATATATGTATATACACCCGAAACAAACAAAACGAAAAACATTACAAACACGAATTAAAATAGGATGAGAGAGAAAGATAAAAATGAGAGGGAGAGAGAGTTGGGAAGAGAGAGAGAGATCCGTAGGATCACAGCTTGGCAAAATTCACCTGGACATTTAAACCTTTAAGAGACAACACGGAAAAACAGTCTTAATGCTCTAAAATCTTGGTAACTCAAATATACTTGCATATAGTTCTCAGGTGTCTGAGCCCTGCGGCGTGTGTGAGCTGCTGGTCTTTGTGTGTTCCGTTGGAGCGTCACGTGGTTTCCTGCGGTCTGGAGCGCGCAGTTTCAAAGAAGGCTTAAAGGTCTTTGACGTAAATACCAAATAAATAATTCAGACTAAGTTCATTTCTGGTGAAATGAACAAAGGAAAAACAAACTTAAACAAAAGAAAAGAAGAGGAAAGATCCCCCAGGGCGGGGATCACGAGTATGATGGTTACATCGGATCGA
The DNA here is from genome assembly GCA_030578275.1 of Meda fulgida. Taxonomy (NCBI): domain Eukaryota; kingdom Metazoa; phylum Chordata; class Actinopteri; order Cypriniformes; family Leuciscidae; genus Meda; species Meda fulgida. Next base: position 258,756 of record CM060630.1, on the reverse strand, counting down.
AGGAGAGGGAAGAGTCCAGACCAAAGTCGAAGTTCCCTCGAAGAAGGGAGTTCCCCCAAAGATGCAGTTCTTTCTCCCCCCTCCTTACTTCTCACTACTCCTCAAAGATCCCAAAAAAACCCAAAGATGAGGTGCTTGGTGGTCTTCTTTAAAGACACTTCTGTTTACGCCTCCTCTGGCGTGAATGCACCAATCAGCTGGGAGGAAAGTGTGCGGATAAGTGTTCCTTTGTTCCCTCGAGATCGACTTTGCATGTTTCATGACCATGATGTAAAAATGCGTTCAATTTTACTCCAGAGATGATAAAACATAGTAACATACATTTTACGGTTTGCACCTATATATATATATATGGTTTGGTCAGATCAAGAGGATTCTAAAGGTGTGAAGAACGACATACAAACATTATAGGAAAACACAGTTACATTAAAAATGCATCTAAAAGCACCTCTGTTCATTTAGAATTATAATACGATCACATCTAACCCCAATGGAACATGGGCAAACATAAAAACATATAGAATATATCATAGTACAAGTCTCTCAATTGAGGAGATTGGAGAAAAAGTCCTTGTGTGTGTGTGTGTGTGTGTGTGTACTGTGAACGTGGCTGGGTCATTCGTTGGTGAAGATGTGGTGAACTTTTGCTCACCCCCCTCCCGGGCAATGATATGTGTGTGCGTATTCTTTGAATTGATGAGTTTTAAGTCTGGTTACAATGACCAGTGTGGTTCATCACACAAGGTTGTCTGTGTTTGTGAGGTGTCCTGAAGAGGGGACACCACGGGATCTCCGGCCAGAGAGGCGCTCCTGTTGGGTCACATGTGGTAAGACAGAGGACCCTGTGATTACTTATCAGCGAAAAACGCCGCGGGGGCACTTCTGGCATCGGTCATTTAATTAAGTCCCATCGCTATTTGCTTGTGTGTGAATCAGTAACTTAAAAAGTCTCATGACATCTCCATTCTTCAGATTGTGAAAGAAACAGGAGTGTTTACTTAATTGGAGACTTAGTTGATTAAAACCACATGATTGCGCTGATCATCTGATTATTGCTACAATACCTTGAATCTTTTAAGCATTTTAACACTTTTATTATAAGCACTGTTTAAATAATTGGACACTCACATTTAAATCAACCATCTAGGTTAAGATGATGAAAACAAAACTCATAATGCTAAATCCCCAAAATACATTCAATGTGTGTCGTGTAAATTAACACTCCTTATTTCACTGTAGGGATGATGTCAAACAAACTTGACACTTTTCATAACAGTGCACCAGCTAACCAATGCAACTCATTCTGTTGCAGTAGGCATTGGCCTTAAAGCCTAAACACAACAAAGGGGGAATCTCAGAGAAATGGCCAGGACATATTGCACCTCAAAGACCTTATGGATACAGGAAAAAAAACTCATTTTAAAGACCAAAATATGAAACAAGACCCAGACTTTTCTTGAGAGTTTTCCATGAGCAGATCAGCAGATCTGTAATTTGATCATGTTTAGCAGGCAGCCTCTGTGGTGAAGGTGCTGTGGTCCAACAGATGGTCTGGCGGCACAATAAGTTTGAGTGCTTGATCTAAGGCCACTGCCGTCAGACCCCAGATTCGATACTTCGGACTGTGAAACACAGGGAGCGTGTACCCATAACGGTCACCAGTACGGAAGTGTGTGTAGCCTCTGTTTTGGGCTTGACATAAATGCTCAATTGTCAGGGTAAAAATCTCTTCCACCTGTCAATAAAGAAGTGCAGTGTTACTCAACCCTTTCCTGAGGAAAAACACTCTGCCATGATGTGGTAGAACTGAATAGATTGTGATGGATGTAAATTGTCTTGGGAAATGTGCAGTGGTCTGCCTGTACCTCGCCTGGATTAGGTCGAAAAGAGAGTGTCTCCAATGGTCCAAGATTGGCGATTACAGGCGCAATCATCATTCCAGACTGCAAATTAGGAAACATGAAATTAGATGAAGAATTGCACTGATCTATACTTCAGAAATAGTTCTGACACTCAACTGTTCATTCATACCCTTAATGTGCCCCTATTATGCTATTTTATAGTTTCTTCATTTTGTTTTGGAGTCTCCTACAACAGGTTGACATACAGCAAAGGTAAAAAGCACTTTCATTTTCTCATAATATACATTGCACGTCACCAAATTGTTCAATGATTCTCAAACGACTCGATGGATGAATCAGTCCCTCTAAATCCCTCCTTTCCGTGAGTCTACTCTACTCTGATCGGTCAGATGGCCCAGTCTGCTGTGATTGGTCTACTCTGCTCTGATTGGTCAGATGACCCAGTCTGTTGTGATTGGTCTACTCTGCTCTGATTGGTCAGATGGCCCAGTCTGTTGTTATTGGTCTAATCTGCTCTGATTGGTCAGATGTTCCAGTCTGTTGTGATTGGTCTACTCTATTCGATATGCTTTCGAATCTTAAATGTTTCCAAACCCTTCGGTCGAAAACTTGTGACTTTGAGTGCGTGAGTGTAAAAATAACAAATATGGGAAATGAAACTAGACGGATGTCTAGGTTTGAAACCTTGTGATTAACAATGAATTAATCAAGAAAACAGAGTTTGCTTCTACCTAGTAACAGAAGGGTTTGCCTATGAAGAACCAATCAAATTGTAGGGAAATTATGTAATGTATCATGTCATTTTCGCCATTGTTCCTATTCTATAAAAACTGTTGTATTCCTTTTGCGGGTGGGATTCTCTTGGAAATTTGACCGAGATCCTCCGGCCTTGATTAAAGCATATTCGAAGGCATTGTCTGAAGTCTATCGATTATTATTGCTGCACAGCAAGTTAGTTAGGGGAACAAGTTAGGGATTGCAAACTCGAAGCCAGTTGTCGACTGTAAACGCAGAGCTAGAGTATAAAGATATTATTAAGTGTCGACTGTAGACGCTTGGGTGTGGATTGGAGACTCCCCAGGTAAATAGGAGTCAGGTACGTAAAGAAAAAGACCACATTTTGACAAGGTTCCAAGAGCCCAAGGATTCTCTCTCCGTTGGTGGGAGGCTTTCCGCAATAACGGACAAGACTAGATATAAGTTCTGATAATAGAGGAACTTATCATTGTATTTCTCATTTTATTTAATTTCATTCAGCCAACTTGCAGCAGATCCCACACCCGGCGGAGGGACCATCCTGGACGGGCTGAGAAAAAAGAACGTAAAGCTGCAGTCCGTAGCTTACGGTAAAATTATCCCAAATAAATTTGAGCAAGTACATATCCAGCCAGTGTTCAAACTTATCTGCTTGCCTTAGCTCGATTTAAAACAGTAATCTTGTAATAATGTTTTTAAATCCAATGGTACTGGTGGATTTCCGCTGGAAACTCCAGCATGTCTTTGCGTCATTATGTCACATCTGTATACATAAAGAAGAATCTCGGCTAGTAGGCTATAATACGTCATTACGTCACATCTGTACACATAAAGAAGAGTCTCAGGTAGTAGCCTATAATACGTCATTATGTCACATCTGTACACATAAAGAAGAGTCTCGGCTAGTAGGCTATAATACGTCATTACGTCACATCTGTACACATAAAGAAGAGTCTCGGCTAGTAGCCTATAATACGTCATTACATCACATCTGTACACATAAAGAAGAGTCTTGGCTAGTAGGCTATATTGAGTGTGAGGATGTTGGAGGTGGAGATTTATAGCCTTTTCTCACAGTACTTGATATAATTAAACTTATCAATTTGATGGCGGATCCAGAAAGGTTCAAACGACAATCACCAGTGACACCTGGGCCCAGGTTTTCAAAAGTAATCCAGTGGGATTTCGGGTCACGGTTTGACTACTGTAGGAGCACATCTGATCTCTTCTGGAAACTGGTTCCAGCTGCGGCTGGCATAGTAGCTAAAAGCACACTCTCCTTGCTTAGAGTGAACCCTTGGTATTTCAAGCTGATGTGATCCTAATGATCTGAGTGATCTGTTGGGTTTATATTCAGTGAGCATATCTGCAATGTATTGAGGTCCTAGGCCTTTAAATGATTTATATACCAGTAATAATACTTTAAAATCAATCCTAAATGTAACTGGGAACCCATGTAAAGACCTGAGGACTGGTGTGATGTGTTCATGTGTTCTGGTTCTGCTCAGCGTTCTGAATGAGGTGCAACTGTCTTATGGTCTTTTTAGGAAGGCCAGTGAGGAGTCCATTACAATAATCCACCCCGCTGGTGATGAAAGCATGCACAAGTTTCTCTAAGTCTTGACTGGAAACAAAGCATCCAATTCTTGCAATATTTTTCAGATGATAATATGCTGATTTAGTTATTGCTTTGACAAACTTGAGGAACTCCACATGTCATGGATGTCCACTCAAACTTATACTCTCCTATACTCAACATAAGCTTACTTATTTTATGTATTGGAGGAATCTAATACATTGGAGAGCCACCCAAACCACTGCTCGGCCAAATACAGCAAAATCTAACATATTGGAGTGTTGGCCTGACAAGATCTGCAATGTACTTAATGTCATCTCTCCCAAAGCGAAAACGTGCATACAGTTCTTCTGATGTGTATTGCTCAAGTAGTTTGGCACGCTCAGCATGCACCCTGTAGCGTCTGGACCAATCAGACACACACTAATTATTCATTATATTTAATGAATAATCCAGCAAACTCACTCTCCCAACAAAGGTCTACGAAACTTCCCCCAAAACTAACATCACAAAGGAGCCAACATTGGCAGAACCCAGTGAACTCCTTAAAACTGATAAGAGTTTATGACCCCAAAAGGAATGTGAAGAGGACTGTTACACTCAGTGTTAGTTCTTACTGAGAAGTAGAAATAAACCCTGTTAATCCTATATATTCTATATATATATATATTCATTTGAGAATTGTATAAACATGTATCTAATTTTCCCATCTCATGATTTTCCTTTTATGTGGTTTGTCCTTTTTATGTTTTCTTGTAAACTCTAATGGGTTAATCTTTCAAACTTTGCAAACTATGGCTAACCAAATTCATGTGTGGCACGTTTAGTCTCTATAAACTCCAATCTTCGTTCCCCATTTGTTAATTTATATTACATTTTGCTAACTTTGTGACGTATGGGTATTATAAGAATCTTGAAGGTTCTTTCTCTTAAACACCCAATGAAATTACAGATTCAAATGCCCTGCTAGAAAACAAAGGGTCGTAAAATCTCCCTCCAAAGGGACAACTTCTTATTGGCTCACACACCTCTAGAGGGTGTGTCATCTTCACGCTTTAAAAATCACTGATCACAAGATCACCTCCCTTACTCCCTTTAAAAAAAAAGCCTGATGTGAAGATGATGCTGAACTAGGAGTTTTGTAAGGACCCCCAAGCGTGTGCCAGGCTGCGGCCTCGTCTTTCCATTCACCAAAGATCCTCTGACTCACACTGGTTCTTTCTCATCAAGACCACATCAGCAAAGATCAACTGGAGCCTCAGCAAATTGCATCAGGACAGTTTAATTCAAATGGACGAGACATGTAAGTATCAAACTTAGTCTCATTATTTGATCCTTACCCCTTTTTAAGAAGGGCGTGTTAGAACTAAACTGATGGTTTGCTCAGGCTGTTTATCTGCTGAACTTCAAACTATGCTATAACTTCTTGCTTTCCTGTATTCTGCTTCAGCTCTCTTTCCCTTGGTAAACTTTATGCATGTATGTTAGAGTAGTTTAAATGTTTAGTCTAGTTAATAAAGTCTTGTTCATTTCACACGTAAAGTTGTCCGTGTCTCAAGCTCATATCTGGAGTCACTAATCGTTTCGATTTTGACTACTTGCTCTTAGTAGTACTTAGTAAGAAAGACATTTCCCATGCCCCGGAAATGTACATTTCTATTAATCAATTAATAACCCATATTGAGGGTTCACAGGATGAACTGAGTAATTAGTTGTGATGTTAATGTGGCTATATCAAGTTAATCAAATATTAACTGATCCAAGTATTCATAATCAATTATAACAAGTTATGATTGGTTATTGATATTTCATAGAGCTAATTCACAATCATGCTCAAGGCTTTTAAGATCAGTGTTGGCCACACCAAAGAGTTGGAACCATGGAATCAAAAGGGCCTAATTTCACTGTGGCAGAAACCTGTGCACTGCTGGAGGGTGTTCGGGCCAATTTTGCCTCAATAGTAGGAGGTTTCAGCTCTGCAAAGGGTGGAGAGGTGACCAAAAAATTAAAACACAACATTTGGGATGACATAACCAATCATGTCAATGCCATGGGGTCTGGCCAAAAGAGAACCATAAAACACGTTATGTTGCGATGGAGGAACCTTAGGGCCAAGGCAACAAAAGACCTTACTGAAGCAAAGAACCCCCAAACAGGTAACAAGCATTATAAGAGTGGTGATCATAGGAGGAGAAAAATCAGAGGCTCTACATGGCATTGAAGGCATAGAAGCAGATGGGGAGGCCAGTATTACAGAGACTAGGACATCAGAAGAATGCAAGCAAAATTATCCTGCAGAGGAAACCTTTGTCCTGGACTTGACTACAGTGATTGAGGAGGAAGATAGATCCCCAGTGGATGTAATGAAGACAGTCCAAGACGTTCCTACAAGAAAACGCAAACGTTCCTCAGCTACAAACCAGGATGGTGACAGCTATGAGTTGCTTCTGAAATGGGAAACAGAAAGAAGTACAGATTGAACTGGGTGAAGAACAAATCTTGCTTACCCAACTGCAGCAGAAACAAGTGCAGATGGAGATGCATCTCCTACAGGCAGAGATGGAAAGAGCTGGTATCTGTCCTGTAAATGATTTTTGACTATTGGATAGTATTGTTTTTGTTTTGTTATTTAACATTATAACAAAATAAGGAATGAAAAATGTTTCTGTTTATTACAGTGTTTCTGTTTCTTAAAATTAAAACAAACAATGGCTATTTGTGGCCACTGGTATTTTGCCTACCTGTTGTTCTTTGCTAAGCCAGTAGGCTACACTGTTGGTTCCATTTAAGGTTCTGCTAAACAGGATTTGGTAATCCTGAAATTTGGTATTTGGATCACGGTGATCCCATCCTATGTTCCAATGCAAAACCTGGGATTTCCAAATCCGGATCAATTTGAATCCAGATTAAATTTGGATATAAAACTGGGCCCTGGAGATTCACCCGTTGTAAAATACAAAAGACTTTGGACTTCGGACTGGCTACAGAAAAAAATAGACTGCAACTGGGCCCATCCAAAAACAAGGATAATATCAGAAGGGCATTAAATGTTGTTTTTTTGTTTTTTTTAATACTTTATTTTTTTTAAAGATTTTACACTTTTACATTTGAACCGAAAACAGAAAGAACTTAAAATAACAAACAGATAGACCGACCAAAGAAGAAATTATTCTCTATAATGTGAAGCCATAATACAGTGAATCATGTTCCTTAGATACATATTAGGTGGAATTATTATATATATTTTCTAACCTAAATGGCATCTATTTATCACAGAAAGCTTTCCATTTCTTCCAGTAACTTTCCCCTTTTTCGGAAGCATGCCTTAAGAAAAAGGTCAGTTTCTCCATGTTGTATATCTCGTTTGTAATTTCTATCCATTGCGATGAAGGAGGAGGGTCTATGCTCAGCCATTTTCGTGTAATGGCCCTTCTTGCTTGATGCTTGTAAGATTTGTAGCAGATATCTCTCTGCCTTTCTTGTCCCATTTGGTATATTTCCAAGGTAAAACACAGAAAAGGTCTCATCTAATTGTAATCCCATGTTCAGAATTTTTAGTCTGTTTTTCTTTGATCTTTGGAGTAATGAAGTACCTTAATGTGTTTTTCCACGTAAATTCTCTCCATAAGTCAGAGCTGGAAGTGGTTGCAGTGGTTTCACATATATTTAGCCAATCTTCCTCAGTTATATTCATTCCACTCTCATTTTCCCATATTTTTTTAATATACATAGTGGAGAGCTTTTTCCTAGATTGTATAAGAGAATATACTGCGGAGACATGTTTTTTAATAAGTTTCCCCCTACATACATTTATAAAAAGCGTAACCAAGGGGTTGGCCTCCATGTTTTTGGACCTGATATCTGCATTAAAGTGATGTATTAATTGAAGATACCTGAAGAAATCATCTTTCCTCAAGTCATATTTTCCCGCTAATTGTTGAAACGTTTCTAGGCCATTATCTGTACTTATTTTCCAATATGCCGTAATACCCTTATTACACCAGTTTTTAAATCTTGCATCATTTTTTGTAGGTGTGAAATCACTGTCATATGCTGGTCAGCGTAAGATCTTTGCACCTCTTTCAACTCTTTTATCTCTTAATTCCGTGAGCCACATGCTTAATGGTGTTTTTATTCCAAGAGATACTTTTGCTAAAAGTGATTGTATTAGTTGTTTGTCTCCTAAGATAGAGGGGAGAGGAGTGCGGATCTCAGCCTGATCTATTTCTTTCCATTTGGCATCACTTGATGGGTCACACCATGCTATCAAGATCTTAAGTTGTGCTGCTTTGTAATAACTCTGCAAACATGGGAGAGCTCTAACACCTTCTTTTTTGGTTAGCTGCAATGTCTCAATTTTATTCTAGGTCTATGTTTACACCAAATAAAGTTCGAAATTATTTTGTTCCATTCATTAAATTGCTTAGAGGTCACTTCATTTGGTAATGCTAAGAAAAGATAAAGTAATCTTGGTAGTATGATCATTTTGACCAGTTCTATTCTGTTGTACATGTCTATTAGTAATATTAGCCAACGATCCATATCTTGTCTTATATTGCATGTTTAGGGGACATAATTGTGTTTATATACTTCTGTCAGTTCTCTAGGAATATTGACCCCCAAATATTTAATTATGTTATTATTCCAATTACATTTTAAATGTTTTTGTATCGGTTTGCTTGGTTTATAGTTAAATGTCAAAATTTGAGTTTTATGGAGGTTTAATTTGTATCCCGAATAAGAGCCATATTTTTTAAGTAGAGATATTAATGTTGTCAAACTAATATCGGGTTTGATGAGAGTCATCAAGATGTCGTCTGCATACAAACAAATTTTGTATTCTGTATTGTATACAGTGACTCCTGTAATATTTTTTGATTCTCTGATGGCTTGTGCCAATGGTTCAATAAACATTACAAATAGCGTTGCGCTCATCGCACAACCTTGTCTACATCCTCGTTTTAGGGAAACAACATCTGATAAATCTCCATTAATTCTAATTCTTGCTGTAGGTGAATTATATAGGGATTTTAGACAATTGATAATCTGGCAATTAAAACTGAATCGTTTTAGGGACATATATATAAACTCCCATCTTACAGAATCAAATGCCTTTTCTGCATCAAGGTTGAGGACAACAGATTCTGTGGGCTTCATATTATTTATGATTTTAAACGTTCTTCGTATGTTGTCATGCGTTGTTCTATTTTAAAAAAAATCCTGTCTGATCTTTATCTATCAAATCTGGCAATATGTTTTCAATCGTCTGGCCAGTACTGTGGCAAATATTCTATAATTAATGTTCAATACTGATACAGGTCTATAAGAACTACACTCAGTTGCATCCTTCCCTGGTTTAAGTATTACAGAGATAAGGGCTTGATTCCAAGATATTGGTATTTCTCCGCCCTCCAAAACCTGATTCAAACAACTTTTCAAAATCGGTATTATCATTTGCTTGAATCACTTGTACCATTACGCTGGAAACCCATCAGGACCTGGTACCTTATTCCCCTTTAAATTTGATATCGCTTTTCCTATTTCTTCTTCTGTTATTTGCTGTGTAAGTTTTTTATTCTGTTCTGTGCCTATAGACGGTAAATCCAGTGAGTCCAAAAAACTCTCCACTATATTGATGTCTGCCGCTGGAGGATGAGAATATAAACTTGAATAGTAAGATACAAAAGACTCTTGTATATCTTCTAGATTATATCGTATCTCATTAGTCTGTGGGTTTTTTATCTTATGTATGTTACGACTAGCTTCTTGTTTGCGTATTCTCCACGCAAGTAATCTCCTGGCTTTATGTCCATTCTCGTAATAGGTTTGTTTGATAAATTTAGCCTTTTTGGTCAATTGATTTTCATAAAGTTCATTTAAAGTCTTCCGGGCCAGATTTAGTTGTTCTAAACTATCTGCATTGTTATTTCTTTGATGTTCCTCTTCCAAAAGCTTAAGTTCGCTGTCTTTATCAGCAATTCTTTTCTCTTTTTCTTTTTTCCTATTTGATGACCACATTATCAATTTACCTCTGAGAACTGCTTTAGCGGCATCCCATATTACACCTGGTGAAGTATTTTCCTTATTATTGTGGTACATGTAAGCTTCAAATTCCTTCTGATTGTATTGCTGAAATGCTGTCTCGTTAAGAAAACTAGAGTTTAACCTCCAGAGCCTTTCTTTTGGCTTAATATCTACATTAATTAAGTACACCCCTGCGTGATCCGAGATGTCTCTAACTCCTATTTTACAATCAATAATCCTATGTCTGTCAGAATTTAGCATGAAAAAATAGTCTAATCTAGAAAAAACAGAATGAGAGTGGGTAAAAAATGTAAAAAAACTTTTCATGTGGATGTAGATCTCTCCACACGTCTATCATGCCTAGCTCTTTCATTATTTTTTTAGTATATAGTGCCTCCGATTGTATCTTTTTCGTATTAGATGAGGAGTCCAGTGAAGGGTGCAAGTGAATATTCCAGTCCCCCCCACATATCGCCACCCCAGACATTTCCATACATATTAAGTCAAAAACTTTCTTAATAAATTGCTTATGTCCAGGAGGTCTATAGATGTTCAATAATGTAACCTTCTTATGATCAATGAAACCTTTTACTAAAATGTATCGTCCATCAACATCTGCAACCTGTGAGGTAAACTGAAAATTTACATGATTTGAAATGAGTATTGAAACTCCCCTTGCATTGCCATGTTTAAACGAAGAATAGTATGAATTTTTAAACCATTTTTTAAGTTTTTCATGCTCGGGATCTGAAAGGTGCGTTTCTTGCCAAAATATTACATCTTGCTTTTCTCTCTTCATTTTGGCTATGACTTTACCCCTTTTTACAGGATTGTGTAAGCCATTTACATTAAGAGTAATAAAATTATATTTCTGTCTAATCATTTTATTTTTTAGGAAACGTTATTATTACTGAACAGCTTGAATGGCTAAGAGAAAAATTATGAAATGTCGGTTTATCTAAAACAAAACCTAAAGAACAGATGAACAAGAACAAAATCGACTTCCAAAGGTGAAGTGTCATGATCACTTCTGAGCTGAAAGCGGAATCCTCTGAAACCAAAGGAGTCCCTCTCAATGCGAGTCGTATCCTCTGATTTAAATCAGAGCAGCTCGCGTGGTGGAGAAAAGCAAGCATGCATTTCCCGGCGGCAAGGTCCAGATTACAATTAGAGTTAAGGAAAGCTGTTAAGAATAAAAAATCTCACCGGTGAACAGCTCGGTAATGACCTAAGCTAGTGCCGTCTACGCTGCGGCGAAATTATTTTAATTTTTCTTGGATGTCTTTGATCCTCTCCCGGTGACGTCGCGAGGTACCCGCATTTTGCCACGTAGATTTTAGCATCCTTGGTCCAGAAGGATCCTTGTATTTAGTCACTTGATTGAAAGTTTCGGCATTAATCACTCCTCTTCCCTTCAGGTCGTTCGCGTCTTCTTGAAGATCTCTGTAAATCACTGGACCGGTTTGGAAATGAACACGGAGTCGCGCTGGGTGTAGCATCTGGCAGCGAAGGTTTTTCTCCTTAAGAGCTCTTCTAACAGCGGCATTGGCCTTCCTCTTTGCCAAGATGTCACTGGTGTAGTCTTGTTCAAAGAAAATGCGCTTCCCTTTGTATTGAATGTTGTTCTTCTTCCAAGCAGATTGAAGCACACGCTCTTTGATTTGAAACTCTAGAAAGCATAGGACGATTGATCTCGGGTTAGCTCCATGAGGAGGCTTAGCAGCCAGTGAGCGATGGGACCTTTGTATTCCGAGGGGGGTGTCGGGAAGAGCCAGCTCTGCTTTGATAAATCTCTCCACAAAACCCATTATATCGTCTCCTTCGGCCTCCTCTTCTATGCCGTGGATTCTGAAATTGTTTCTACGGGAGCGTGCCTCTAAGTCTTCATGCCGTGTTTGGAGTTGTTCCTGTAGTTCAAGTGAGTGGGATAGCATATCTCTTTCATCCGTGCTAAAGGCCTCCAATTCAGTGATTCTATCCTGAGTCGCCTCCACTCTAGTCGTTACATTATTTATGTCGGTCTCAATAGCACTCAGTTTGATATTCATTTCTCCTCTAAAATCACCAAGCTCCCTTTTGAGCTGCTCCGTTGCCTCGCTGAACTCTTTAGAGATGTCCGTGCGTATTTTGTTTTATTTCGTCAATGATGCTAACCTTCATAGCCTCCATGTTATCGGCGTCTGTTAACTTGTCAGCGCACAAGGTGCTGTCCTCGCTGTCACTCGGTATTAAAATGTCCTCTTCTGAATTAACAGGAGTCTTTCCTTTGTTTTTTGATTTCCGTCCCCCTGGCATTATCTTCAGTAACTTTTATATCACTAAAATGGCGTTACACCTTGAGGGGGATTCAAACCTGCCGGGAGCTCTATAATTATGCGACCGCTCGTCTCTCCGCCATTACCGGAAGCCAATGCTGATGTTGTTAACATTACAATTTGAAAACAAAGTATAATTTGCACGGTTTTACATGATATGATAAGCAATCGTTAGATTTAATCAGCGAGACTTACTGGAATGCTTTTTTCCCTTAGTTGTTCAGAACAAAAGTGGATGTTACTTGGTCAGACGACATTTTCCTGTAAAAATTCTTATGTTGGTCAAACATCCAAAACATATAATCTGTGATTCTGAATAAAACTATCCACACCACTACGGCCATACATTCTCCTCAAAACATTGGATTCATCCGGAATTCTGTGCTGCAATAACTGCAATTGCAGATTTCAAACAGAGATGGCGACAAAGAGGGAAAAACTACGGACTACAGCTATAAGGTTAAGGTAGGATGACATACTTCATACTTTTCCTTTAAAATGCTTCTAAATTAATTAAAAGGTTTAAAAAAATCATTTTGAAGAAAACTGGCAATCACATTTAAAGTATTTGACTTCCTACTCAGCTGCTGTTCGGACGCTCAGAATTCTTTTTATTTGACCAGCCTCCCACTGAAAGCTTACATTCCGGGGAAGAGAAAACACAACTGAAGAAAATGCCTCCTCTGGAATCTACTTGCTGCTCTAATCGCCACAGACTTCTACAAAGGATTGCAGTTCTTGAAACAAAGTTAATTGCGGGACCACCAAACCAGACGGAACAAACAACAGAGCTTCGTCGTGGCTGCCTCAGCATACAGCCGGTGAGTCCCATGAATCTAGTGCTCCTCGACAGGCTATACTGAGTGTAGAGAAACAAGCCGACCGACTTACAAATCGATAGTACAAACAGGGAGCGAGACCCAAAGACACTCGAGACATCAGATTGTCACAAGCATCATATATTGCTGCAGTAGCATCCTCTACCCCAGATACGGCTCTGACAAGGATTGCAAACACTGGTCTCCTACCACCGCATATACATCTTGAGAACAGATTTGAAGTATTAATGAATGAGGAATCCCCAAATTTGATGAATGTGATCGAACACAGACTGAATCAACCTGTAGCTAACACTGATGCTAACTGGCGCTCGAGGTCGAGCAGACAGCAGCACTCAGCTCAGAGCGCAGCCGGACCCAGGACTCTGATAGTGGCCGACTCCATAATCAGAAACATTAGTAGCAGGGATACAACAACATGCTGCCTTCCACAAGCAACAACTTCTGATGTAAACAGAGAACTTCAGGACATTCTGATGAAACATAAGACTGCAAATCGACTCATCATTCATGTGGGGAAAAATGATATTCATAAAGAGCAGTCGTAACTCCTTAAGAAGGATTTCAATGAACTTTTTGAAACACTTAAAAGACTGAAAGTTCAAACATTCATCAGTGGACCACTCCCAGCAAGACGAACAAACAGGTTTTCACAGTTGCATGGGCTTAGAACATGGCTGCAAAAAAACTGCAATATAAAAGGAGTGAACTTCATTGACAACTTCAATCTTTTCTGGAGTCAGAGGCAACTGTTTCAACAGGATGGCCACCACCCAAACAAACTTGGTTCAAGAGTGCTAAAGGACAATATCTACTTCTCCCTCCGTCATCCTTCTGCAATGTGTGCCAATCCACTCAACCTGAATGGCACACACACACCTGGATACAGTATGAATGACCACAGGATTTCACTTCAGCACCTGAATGGGCATGCGGTTGACACATCACACAAGGATAATGATAACACCACTCAGCCACAACAACCTCTGCTCAAGGACACAATCTCAGCTGAGCCCTGCCCACAGAGCTCACCACAGACAGACTGTGACATACTAGCACTGCTCCAAGATTCAGCACCCAAGGACGACTTTCTGGAAAACAGCGAGGGAAACCAGGACAGCATATTACAGCCTCCAATAACACCAGAGCAACAGCCCCTCTCACCAGACACGTTCTCCACTTCTGTGCTTCTCAGAGAAAATGGAACAACTGGTGTATGCTGGAACTAGACTATCCCACTCTTTTGCTGCATGCCCCCAGATACCAACCAAAAAAAACCCTCCTCCTGTGAGAGCTCTTCGGACTCTGCCACAGCGCCAGGGCACACATCCTCCTCCAGCGGCTCGAGGTGAACCAAAAACAACTGATACCAGCTCTCAGTGATATGTCGGGTCCCCGCTATGATAACAATAACTTTCTCAAATGTTTATAGAACAAGCGGGAACCCAGTGTGCCTGTATCTTTATCTTTCTCTATTGCTGTTCGACTACATGATAGAAAGTCTAAGGCCTTCAAAAGCCGTACAGCAAACCCATCTAATCTGATGCCTATTACACGACAAACTAAGATTGCTGTGGGGACAAAAAGTAAGACTGTTAAGTTAGCACTTTTAAACATCCGCTCACTAATAAATAAATCACTTCTAGTCAACCACTTACAACCTGGATTTGATGTTGCTAAATGAAACTTGGCTAGAAGACAGCTGCAGTGCAACAGTCCTCAATGAAACAGACCCTCCTAACTTTACTTTTATGAGTGTCTGCAGAGCTGTCAGAAGAGGTGGAGGTTTAGCTGCTCTTTTTAAAGTTGTCTATCAATGTAAGCAAATATCATTTGGGAATTACCTGTCTTTCGAATATCTGGGTATTGTGTTAAAAGGTGCTCCACGCATTTTACTTATCATTGTTTACAGGCCTCCAAAATACTCTCCAGCCTTTGCTGAAGACTTTACAGAACTGTTATCAACAATTTCCTCAGAGTTTGACTGCTTTGCCATTGCTGGAGATTTTAACATTCACATAGATGCAGAAACCAATATGGAAAAAGAAATCAAAACTGTTTTAAAAACTTTTGATCTGACTCAGCATGTACATGGACCCACACATAATCGTGGACACACTCTAGATTTACTTATCAGTAAGGGCCTAAACATTTCATCGATTGTTATTAAGGACGTAGCACTGTCTGATCATTTTTGTATTTTCTTTGATATATTGATCTCTCCTGCCATTGAAGCTAGATCTGTGTCTGTCAAGAAAAGATGCTTAAATGAGAACACTAGTGTACTATTTATGAAGGCAATATCTTTAACACCAAGCATATCTGCTGACTCTGTTGATTTTCTCCTTGATTCTTTTAACTCAAAAGTTAAGAGTGTAATTGATGATATTGCTCCTGTGAAAGTCAGGAAGAAGAATGGCAGACAGAAAGCACCTTGGAGAAATTCAACAGCAGTGCAAAATATGAAAAGACAATGCAGAAAAGCAGAGCGAATGTGGCGGAAGACAAAACTTGTAGTCCATTATAACATCTACAAAGACAGCATCCATGCTTTCAATAAGGAACTAGGCAAAGCTAGACAGACTTTCTTCTCAAATATTATAAACAGCAACTTAAACAACACACGCACTCTTTTTGCTACTGTAGAGAGACTGACAAACCCCCCAAGCCAGATTCCCAGTGAAATGCTCTCAGAGAGCAAGTGCAGTGAGTTTGCTTCTTTCTTCTCTGAGAAATCAATAATATCAGAAAGGTGATCAGCTCATCCTTGAGCCGCACTGGGGTCAGACAGATCAGACCTCAGCCTGAGAAAGTAGTCACTATGTCTGATTTCAAAGAAATTGATGCCAAAATTTTGGAAGAAATCGTATAGCACCTTAAAACATCAACCTGCGCCCTTGATGCACTTCCCACATCTTTCTTCAAAACTGTGTTACACAGCTTAAAAGCAGATCTCCTAGAAGTGGTAAATGCCTCACTTCTCTCTGGGAGTTTTCCGAACTCCCTGAAAACTGCAGTTGTCAAGCCCCTCCTGAAAAAGAGCAATCTGGATAAGACCATATTAAGCAACTATAGACCGATCTCAAAGCTTCCTTTCATAGGCAAGATCATTGAAAAAGTTGTCTTCAATCAGCTGAACAAATTCTTAAGCTCGAATGGATACTTTGACTACTTTCAATCTGGTTTCCGACCGCATCACAGCACAGAGACAGCGCTCATAAAGATAAATATAGCTGCGAGCAGCGATTGCGGGCCCAAGCCGGTGGCACCGCCGCCCCGGTGCCTTTAGGGTTATTGTGCACGACGTGCAAAAACGTAACCCCGCTTTGACTGTTGAAAAGAAGTGTGCTGTAGAGCTTGAAAAATGAGACAGCCTACGGTCTCATGGATTTAACAGACACATGAAATAAGTACACAAGACCGAAAATTCATGTGAAGTGTGTTATTGGGGACAGGGCCTATGATCGTGAACCACAATAGCCACATATATGAGATCATTTAAATTTAGAATAATTTTTAGGTCAATATGTTTTGCAGCACTTAAATGTGTAAATCCAGAAGCCCAGTATTTATCTGGAGGTCTTTGTCCTTTGCCTGTCAAGCTGGTTTGTCTCTGCCTTTTCTGTTCTGCCCTGTTTGCCATTGTTCTCCCTGCCTGTCTTGACCATTCTTAATAAAAAGCTGCAAATGGATTCCCCTGGCCTGACCCTGCCTCGATACAACACACATGCTGCATCTGCTCGCTATCTGCCGAACGGCTCTGGTAGTTCCGCTTCAGCACTGATGATGTTGTAGGAATAGTGCGCTCTGGTTGGTCTGGATTATTAGGAAATTTTTATTTTATACAGAAATAAGTTATTTATAATTCATATAGATAGATAGATAGATAGATAGATAGATATACATATATAAAGACACAGAGAATATTACTTGCCTTACCTGTTTAGTAAAATGAAAAAATAAAAATAAATAACTAGGGAAACCGAGATAATTGTTCTGATTTGATGATACACTCAAAATATTACACAAGCAATTGTTTAAATTTAATGATATTCAGAACAGAACAAGAATTTAAAAAAACTATAAACAAGAAGTAACCGAAATAATGTAAAGCGAAAGTGAAAGTAAGTGGTGTTGGTCTCACGTAACTCTCTCATTAGAATCAAACTGTTTCAACATTTGTGATGTATTTGGATGCTAAACTATTCTTTATTATAGGCTTTTTTACTTCACTCACGTTCCAATATATATGTGTGTGTGTGTGTGTGTGTGTGTGTGTGTTTGGTGTGTGTGTGTGGGTGAGGTGTGGGTGCGATTGAACTGTTACACAAAAACATACTCCGTCATTTTGTTCATCGAGGATGTAAATTCAAACTGCAAAGTGTTTACTTATATTTATGTACACTCACAATAAAACACAAAGTGCTTTTGTCAAACTATAAACTCAAACTGTAACCTACAACTGTCCCCCAACCAAAATCTCACCCACACACACCAACACCCACACACACAGTTTAAAAGCAAAAAATATTTATCCAACCTCGTTTAAAAACAGTGAGTGAGTGCCATCTTTTGGACATTCATCATATTGCATTGGTTTTAATTTCTTGTCCTCAAACAGAGCACTAATCTGTTTATTTTTAAGTTACACATTCTACATTGATTAAAATAGAAAATCAAATGTGTTTTTTTAACGGTAGTATTATTTTATACAATAATTTATAAATCTGATGAGAATAAATGTCGTGTGCATGAAATTTTTAAGGAAAACATTGATCTAATATAGCACATTAGAGAGAGAGAGACGGAGGCGCGGGCGCGATCAAACTGTGTGTGTGTGTGCGTGTGCGTGTGTGTGTTAAAGGGGCGCGGAGAGAGAGACAGAGAGAGAGACAGAGAGAGAGAGAGAGAGAGAGAGAGAGGGAGGCGCGGGCGCGATCGAACTGTGTGTGCGTGTGTGTGTGTGCGTGTGTGTGTGAGAGAGAGAGGCGCGGGCGCGATCAAACTGTGTGTGTGCGTGAGACAGAGAGAGAGAGGCGGGAGCGATCGAACTGTGTGTGTGTGTGTGTGTGTGTGCGTGAGAGAGAGAGAGAGAGAGAGAGAGAGAGAGAGAGAGAGGCGCGGGTGCGATCGAACTGTGTGTGTGCGTAATACAGGTAATAAATGAATAAAAGTGCGTATAAATACAATTTTGGACACAAGAGGGCAGTATGGCCCTATGAATGACTTTGTGTTTAAACTATCACCCGAAGATACCCCCTCCCCCTCCTCACACAGACACACACACACACACACACACACACACATACAGAATGGCAGGGTGCATTCTCTCTGTCAGAGAGAGGGAGAGAAAATTCTCAGAATCCACATTCAAACTACAATATCTGACTTTCTGTTGGTCTGAGCTAATGACAATAAAATAGAAAGTTGTTCGGCTTGACGAGAACAATATACACGCAGAGTTTTGTAACTGTAGGTAAAATTAACTAAGTTATAACACACTTTATGTGTCCTTTTTTAGTCATAAATTCATTTCCTCGCCACGGCCAAACCGTTCGAGATATCAAAAATCCGTTCGCAATTTAGCATCCTCAATGTCTTGACTTCACGCTGACCGAGTTTCGTGGTGTTTGGATTAATTCTCTAGGAGAAGTATATCAAAAATAAAAGCATGCATTTTCCAAACAACCCATAATAGCTGACTTCCTGTTGAGCTGCCGTAAAACTTAGAGCACGAAAGTTGTTCGGCCCGATGAGATCTATAAGTGTACCGAGTTTCATATTATTACATGCAAGCATGTTTGATATATGGACAAGTGTTCAAATCCCGTTCCAGGGGGCGCTGTCGAGCCCCCCTGCCACGCCCGGGTACCATCTTCAGCCCGGCCCTGATGGCCGCGGGTTCTGACCTGTGTGCAAAGTTTCAAGAGTTTTTCGAGCACGTTAAGGGCCCCAAAACCTTGAAAAACTAAAATAAAAGCATTCTCACTCAGCAGACAAACCCCCCTCCCCTCAAACACACGGAGAGACGTAGGGTCAGAGAGAGAGGAAGAGAAAATTCTCCAAAACATCCACATTCAAACCAAAATATCTGACTTCCTGTTGGTCTGAGCTAATAAGTGTAAATTAGAAAGTTGTCCAGCTCGATATGAACATTATACATACTGAGTTTTAAGATTGTAGATAAAAGTATAGACCTAAATCCCCCTCTTTTGTCAAAAGGTGGCGCTACTGAGCCCCGGCACCACGCCCGTTTCTGAAACTTTGCACATGTCTACTGGCTAATAAATGTGATGTGTCTGTCGAGTTTCATGCAATTTCAAGTATGCTAAGGGTCTCAAAAGCATAAAAAAAGAATCTTAAAGTTTGATGCGTTACCACGGCAACAGTATCTAAGATATCAATAATCCTTTCACAGGTCTAAATCTGCCGTGTGTTTACATTACACACATAAAGTTTGAAGCAAATCGGGTAAAAATAAGAGGGTGATTTCAAAGCATTTTGAAAGTGACACACTTCCTGCTGCCAGTTGGTGGCGCTATAACTTTGACTCACAATAGTCACATCCATGTGATCGGCCTCTTACAGCGAACACACTGCTGAAGTTTCATCAAGATCAGTCAATGTATGCAGAAGTTATAACACACTTCCTGTTTCCATTATTCGCCATAATTTCGTTTCCTCGCCACGGCCAAACCGTTCGAGATATCAAAAATCCCCTGGCAATTTTTCATCCTCAATGTCTTGACTTCATGCACACCGAGTTTGGTGACGATCGGGTGAATTTCCTAGGCGAAGTGTTTCAAATTCCTTAGCACGAGTTTCAAAACAACCCACAATAGCCGACTTCCTGTTGGGCTGGCGTAAAAAGTAAGAGTGCGAAGAATATATGAAACGATGAGATCTATATGTGTACCGATTTTCAGAGTAATTCATGCAAGCGTGTTTGATATAATGGACATGTGTTCAAATCCCGTTCCAGGGGGCGCTGTCGAGCCCCCCTGCCACGCCCGGGTACCATCTTCAGCCCGGCCCTGATGGCCGCGGGTTCTGACCCGTGTGCAAAGTTTCAAGAGTTTTCGAGCACGTTAAGGGCCCCAAAAGTGCCCAAAAGGTAGTAAAATAATAATAAGCGATTGCGGGCCCAAGCCGGTGGCACCGCCGCCCCGGTGCCTTTAGGGTAATTGTGCACGACGTGCAAAAACGTAACCCCGCTTTGACTGTTGAAAAGAAGTGTGCTGTAGAGCTCACATCAGTGTGGCCTCTGCAAAAGTGCGTATCCAGGGCACATATAAACCACAAAGTATGCGTGAGCAACCTTCTGAAACCCAAATTGAAAAATGAGACAGCCTACGGTCTCATGGATTTAACAGACACATGAAATAAGTACACAAGACCGAAAATTCATATGAAGTCTGCCATTTGGGGACAGGGCCTATGATCGTGAACCACAATAGCCACATATATGAGATCATTTAAAATTAGAATAATTTTTAGGTCAATATGTTTTGCAGCACTTAAATGTGTAAATCCAGAAGCCCAGTATTTATCTGGAGGTCTTTGTCCTTTGTCTGTCAACCAAGTTTGTCTCTGCTTTTTCTGTTCTGCCCTGTTTGCCATAGTTCACCCTGCCTGTCTTGACCATTCTTAATAAAAAGCTGCAAATGGATTCCCCTGGCCTGACCCTGCCTCGATACAACACACATGCTGCATCTGCTCGCTATCTGCCGAACGGCTCTGTTAGTTCCGCTTCAGCACTGATGATGTTGTAGGAATAGTGCGCTCTGGTTGGTGTGGATTATTAGGAAATTTTTATTTTATACAGAAATAAGTTATTTATAATTCATATAGATAGATAGATAGATAGATAGATAGATATACATATATAAAGACACAGAGAATATTACTTGCCTTACCTGTTTAGTAAAATGAAAAAATAAAAATAAATAACTAGGGAAACCGAGATAATTGTTCTGATTTGATGATACACTCAAAATATTACACAAGCAATTGTTTAAATTTAATGATATTCAGAACAGAACAAGAATTTAAAAAAACTATAAACAAGAAGTAACCGAAATAATGTAAAGCGAAAGTCAAAGTAAGTGGTGTTGGGCTCACGTAACTCTCTCATTAGAATCAAACTGTTTCAACATTTGTGATGTATTTGGATGCTAATTTTTTCTTTATTATAGGCTTTGTACTTCACTCACGTTCCAATATGTGTGTGAGTGTGTGTGTGTGTATGTGTGTGTGTGTGTGTGTGTGTGTTTGGTGTGTGTGTGTGGTTGAGGTGTGGGTGCGATTGAACTGTTACACATAAAAACATACTCCGTCATTTTGTTAATCGAGGACGTAAATTCAAACTGCAAAGTGTTTATTTATATGTATGGTCACTCACAATAAAACACAAAGTGCTTTTGTCAAACTATAAACTCAAACTGTAACCTACAACTGTCCCCCAACCAAAATCTCACCCACACACACAGTTTAAAAGCAAAAAATATTTATCCAACCTCGTTTAAAAACAGTCTGTGACTGCCATCTTTTGGACATTCATCATATTGCATTGGTTTTAATTTCTTGTCCTCAAACAGAGCACTAATCTGTTTATTTTTAAGTTACACATTCTACATTGATTAAAATAGAAAATCAAATGTTTTTTTTAATGGTGATATTATTTTATACAATAATTTATAAATGTGATGAGAACATACAGAATGCCAGGGTGCATTCTCTCTGTCAGAGAGAGGGAGAGAAAATTCTCAGAATCCACATTCAAACTACAATATCTGACTTTCTGTTTGTCTGAGCTAATGACAATAAATTAGAAAGTTGTTCGGCTTGACGAGAACAATATACACGCAGAGTTTTGTAACTGTAGATAAAATTAACTAAGTTATAACACACTTTATGTGTCCTTTTTTAGTCATAAATTCATTTCCTCGCCACGGCCAAACCGTTCGAGATATCAAAAATCCGTTCGCAATTTAGCATCCTCAATGTCTTGACTTCACGCTGACCGAGTTTCGTGGTGTTTCGATTAATTCTCTAGGAGAAGTGTATCAAAAATAAAAGCATGCATTTTCCAAACAACCCATAATAGCTGACTTCCTGTTGAGCTGTCGTAAAACTTAGAGCACGAAAGTTGTTCGGCCCGATGAGATCTATAAGTGTACCGAGTTTCATATTATTACATGCAAGCATGTTTGATATATGGACAAGTGTTCGAATCCCGTTCCAGGGGGCGCTGTCGAGCCCCCCTGCCACGCCCGGGTACCATCTTCAGCCCGGCCCTGATGGCCGCAGGTTCTGACCTGTGTGCAAAGTTTCAAGAGTTTTCGAGCATGTTAAGGGCCCCAAAAGTGCCCAAAAGGTAGTAAAATAATAATAATAATAATAAATAAATATAGCTGCGAGCAGCGATTGCGGGCCCAAGCCGGTGGCACCGCCACCCCGGTGCCTTTAGGGTTATTGTGCACGACGTGCAAAAACTTAACCCCGCTTTGACTGTTGAGAAGAAGTGTGCTGTAGAGCAGCATCAGTGTGGCCTCTGCAAAAGTGCACATCGAGGGCACATATCAACCACAAAGTATGGGTGAGCAACCTTCTGAAACCTAAAATGAAAAATGAGACAGCCTATGGTCTCATTGATTTAACAGACACATGAAATAAGTACACAAGACCGAAAATTCATATGAAGTGTGCCATTTGGGGACAGGGCCTATGATCGTGAACCACAATAGCCACATATATGAGATCATTTAAATTTAGAATAATTTTTAGGTCAATATGTTTTGCAGCACTTAAATGTGTAAATCCAGAAGCCCAGTATTTATCTGGAGGTCTTTGTCCTTTGCCTGTCAACCTGGTTTGTCTCTGCCTTTTCTGTTCTGCCCTGTTTGCCATTGTTCACCCTGCCTGTCTTGACCATTCTTAATAAAAAGCTGCAAATGGATTCCCCTGGCCTGACCCTGCCTTGATACAACACACATGCTGCATCTGCTCGCTATCTGCCGAACGGCTGTTAGTTCCGCTTCAGCACTGACGATGTTGTAGGAATAGTGCGCTCTGGTTGGTGTGGATTATTAGGAAATTTTTATTTTATACAGAAATAAGTTATTTATAATTCATATATATATATATAGATAGATAGATAGATACATATACATATATAAAGACACAGAGAATATTACTTGCCTTACCTGTTTAGTAAAATGAAAAAATAAAAATAAATAACTAGGGAAACCGAGATAATTATTCTGATTTGATGATACACTCAAAATATTACACAAGCAATTGTTTAAATTTAATGATATTCAGAACAGAACAAAAAATTTAAAAAACTATAAACAAGAAGTAACCGAAATAATGTAAAGCGTGAGTGAAAGTAAGTGGTGTTGGTCTCACGTAACTCTCTCATTAGAATCAAACTGTTTCAACATTTGTGATGTATTTGGATGCTAAACTATTTTTTATTATAGGCTTTGTACTTCACTCACGTTCCAATATATCTGTCTGTGTGTGTGTGTGTGTGTGTGTGTGTGTGTGTGTGTGTGTGTGTGTGTGTGTGTGTGTTTGGTGTGTGTGTGTGGGTGAGGTGTGGGTGCGATTGAACTGCAGTTTGAATTTACGTCCTCGATGAACAAAATGACGGAGTATGTTTTTGTGTAACAAAGTGTTTACTTATATTTATGTACACTCACAATAAAACACAAAGTGCTTTTGTCAAACTATAAACTCAAACTGTAACCTACAACTGTCCCCCAACCAAAATCTCACCCACACACACCAACACCCACACACACAGTTTAAAAGCAAAAAATATTTATCCAACCTCGTTTAAAAACAGTCTGTGAGTGCCATCTTTTGGACATTCATCATATTGCATTGGTTTTAATTTCTTGTCCTCAAACAGAGCACTGATCTGTTTATTTTTAAGTTACACATTCTACATTGATTAAAATAGAAAATCAAATGTGTTTTTTTTAATGGTAGTATTATTTTATACAATAATTTATAAATGTGATGAGAATAAATGTAGTGTGCATAAAATTTTTAAGGAAAACATTGATCTATCACATTAAAGAGAGAGAGAGACGGAGGAGCGGGCGCGATCGAACTGTGTGTGTGTGTGTGTGTGTGTGTGCGTGTGTGTGAAAGGGGCGCGATCGAACTGTGTGTGTGTGTGGGAGAGAGAATAAAATTTTTAAGGAAAACATATTGATCTAATATAGCACATTATTGATCTAATATAGCACATTAGAGAGAGAGAGAGAGAGAGAGAGAGAGAGAGAGAGAGAGAGGCGCGGGCGCGATCGAACTGTGTGTGTGTGTGTGTGTGCGTGTGTGTGTGAGAGAGAGAGAGGCGCGGGCGCGATCGAACTGTGTGTGTGTGTGCGTGTGTGGGAGAAAGAGAGTCGCGGGCGCGATCAAACTGTGTGTGTGCGTGAGACAGAGAGAGAGGCGCGGGAGCGATCGAACTGTGTGTGTGTGTGAGTGTGTGGGAGAGAGAGAGGCGCGGGCGCGATCAAACTGTGTGTGAGTGAGACAGAGAGAGAGGCGCGGGAGCGATCGAACTGTGTGTGTGTGTGTGTGTGTGTGTGTGTGTGTGTGTGTGAGTGTGAGAGAGAGAGAGAGAGAGAGAGAGAGAGAGGCGCGGGTGCGATCGAACTGTGTGTGTGTGTAATACAGGTAATAAATGAATAAAAGTGCGTATAAATACAATTTTGGACACAAGAGGGCAGTATGGCCCCATGAATGACTTTGTGTTTAAACTATCACCCGAGGATACCCCTTCCCCCTCCCCCTCCTCACACAGACACACACACACACATACAGAATGCCAGGGTGCATTCTCTCTGTCAGAGAGAGGGAGAGAAAATTCTCAGAATCCACATTCAAACTACAATATCTGACTTTCTGTTTGTCTGAGCTAATGACAATAAATTAGAAAGTTGTTCGGCTTGACGAGAACAATATACACGCAGAGTTTTGTAACTGTAGATAAAATTAACTAAGTTATAACACACTTTATGTGTCCTTTTTTAGTCATAAATTCATTTCCTCGCCACGGCCAAACCGTTCGAGATATCAAAAATCCGTTCGCAATTTAGCATCCTCAATGTCTTGACTTCACGCTGACCGAGTTTCGTGGTGTTTGGATTAATTCTCTAGGAGAAGTATATCAAAAATAAAAGCATGCATTTTCCAAACAACCCATAATAGCTGACTTCCTGTTGAGCTGTCGTAAAACTTAGAGCACGAAAGTTGTTCGGCCCGATGAGATCTATAAGTGTACCGAGTTTCATATTATTACAAGCAAGCATGTTTGATATATGGACAAGTGTTCGAATCCCGTTCCAGGGGGCGCTGTCGAGCCCCCCTGCGACGCCCGGGTACCATCTTCAGCCCGGCCCTGATGGCCGCGGGTTCTGACCCGTGTGCAAAGTTTCAAGAGTTTTCGAGCACGTTAAGGGCCCCAAAACCTTGAAAAACTCAAATAAAAGCATTCTCACTCAGCAGACAAACCCCCCTCCCCTCAAACACACCGAGAGACGTAGGGTCAGAGAGAGTGGAAGAGAAAATTCTCCAAAACATCCACATTCAACCCAAAATATCTGACTTCCTGTTTGTCTGAGCTAATAAGTGTAAATTAGAAAGTTGTCCAGCTCGATATGAACATTATACATGCTGAGTTTTAAGATTGTAGATAAAAGTATAGACCTAACTCCCCCTCTTTTGTCAAAAGGTGGCGCTACTGAGCCCCGGCACCACGCCCGTTTCTGAAACTTTGCACATGTCTACTGGCTAATAAATGTGATGTGTCTGTCGAGTTTCATGCAATTTCAAGTATGCTAAGGGTCTCAAAAGCATCAAAAAAGAATCTTAAAGTTTGATGCGTTGCCACGGCAACAGTATCTAAGATATCAATAATCCTTTCACAGGTCTAAATCTGCCGTGTGTTTACATTATACACATAAAGTTTGAAGCAAATCGGGTAAAAATAAGAGGGTGATTTCAAAGCATTTTGAAAGTGACACACTTCCTGCTGCCAGTTGGTGGCGCTATAACTTTGACTCACAATAGTCACATCCATGTGATCGGCCTCTTACAGCGAACACACTGCTGAAGTTTCATCAAGATCAGTCAATGTATGCAGAAGTTATAACACACTTCCTGTTTCCATTATTCGCCATAATTTCGTTTCCTCGCCACGGCCAAACCGTTCGAGATATCAAAAATCCCCTGGCAATTTTTCATCCTCAATGTCTTGACTTCATGCACACCGAGTTTGGTGACGATCGGGTGAATTCCCTAGGAGGAGTATATCAAATTCCTGAGCACGAGTTTCCAAACAACCCATAATAGCCGACTTCCTGTTGGGCTGGCGTAAAAAGTAAGAGTGCGAAGGATATATGAAACGATGAGATCTATATGTGTACCGATTTTCAGATTAATTCATGCAAGCGTGTTTGATATATGGACATGTTTTCGAATCCCGTTCCAGGGGGCGCTGTCGAGCCCCCCTGCCACGCCCGGGTACCATCTTCAGCCCGGCCCTGATGGCCGCGGGTTCTGACCCGTGTGCAAAGTTTCAAGAGTTTTCGAGCACGTTAAGGGCCCCAAAAGTGCCCAAAAGGTAGTAAAATAATAATAATAATAATAAATAATCCTAAGGAAAACAATAGGGCCTTCGCCTTTTCAAGGCTTGGGCCCTAATAATAAATAAATTATGCTAAATAATGCTATATTGCGAACGGATTTTTGACATCTGCTCGCTATCTGCCGAACGGCTCTGGTAGTTCCGCTTCAGCACTGATGATGTTGTAGGAATAGTGCGCTCTGATTGGTCTGGATTATTCGGGAATTTTTATTTTATACAGAAATAAGTTATTTATAAATCATATATATATATATATATATATATATATAGATAGATAGATAGATAGATATACATATATAAAGACACAGAGAATATTACTTGCCTTACCTGTTTAGTAAAATGAAAAAATAAAAATAAATAACTAGGGAAACCGAGATAATTATTCTGATTTGATGATACACTCAAAATATTACACAAGCAATCGTTTAAATGTAATGATATTCAGAACAGAACAAGAATTTTAAAAAACTATAAACAAGAAGTAACCGAAATAATGTAAAGTGAAAGTGAAAGTAAGTGGTGTTGGGCTCACGTAACTCTCTCATTAGAATCAAACTGTTTCAACATTTGTGATGTATTTGGATGCTAATTTTTTCTTTATTATAGGCTTTGTACTTCACTCACGTTCCAATATGTGTGTTAGTGTGTGTGTGTGGGTGTGTGTGTGTGTTTGGTGTGTGTGTGTGGGTGAGGTGTGGGTGCGATTGAACTGTTACACATAAAAACATACTCCGTCATTTTGTTCATCGAGGACGTAAATTCAAACTGCAAAGTGTTTATTTATATGTATGTACACTCACAATAAAACACAAAGTGCTTTTGTCAAACTATAAACTCAAACTGTAACCTACAACTGTCCCGCAACCAAAATCTCACCCACACACACCAAGACCCACACACACAGTTTAAAAGCAAAAAATATTTATCCAACCTCGTTTAAAAACAGTCTGTGAGTGCCATCTTTTGGACATTCATCATATTGCATTGGTTTTAATTTCTTGTCCTCAAACAGAGCACTGATCTGTTTATTTTTAAGTTACACATTCTACATTGATTAAAATAGAAAATCAAATGTGTTTTTTTTAATGGTAGTATTATTTTATACAATAATTTATAAATGTGATGAGAATAAATGTAGTGTGCATACAATTTTTAAGGAAAACATTGATCTATCACATTAAAGAGAGAGAGACGGAGGAGCGGGCGCGATCGAACTGTGTGTGTGTGTGTGTGTGTGTGTGCGTGTGTGTGTGAAAGGGGCGCGATCGAACTGTGTGTGTGTGTGGGAGAGAGAATAAAATTTTTAAGGAAAACATATTGATCTAATATAGCACATTATTGATCTAATATAGCACATTAGAGAGAGAGAGAGAGAGAGAGAGAGAGAGAGAGAGAGAGAGAGAGAGAGAGAGAGAGAGAGAGAGAGAGAGGCGCGGGCGCGATCGAACTGTGTGTGTGTGTGTGTGTGCGTGTGTGTGTGAGAGAGAGAGAGGCGCGGGCGCGATCGAACTGTGTGTGTGTGTGCGTGTGTGGGAGAAAGAGAGTCGCGGGCGCGATCAAACTGTGTGTGTGCGTGAGACAGAGAGAGAGGCGCGGGAGCGATCGAACTGTGTGTGTGTGTGCGTGTGTGGGAGAGAGAGAGGCGCGGGCGCGATCAAACTAAAATTGTATTTATACGCACTTTTATTCATTTATTACCTGTATTACACACACACACACAGTTCGATCGCACCCGCGCCTCTCTCTCTCTCTCTCTCTCTCTCTCACACTCACACACACACACACACACACACACACACACACACACACACACACAGTTCGATCGCTCCCGCGCCTCTCTCTCTGTCTCACGCACACACAGCTATCACCCGAGGATACCCCTTCCCCCTCCCCCTCCTCACACAGACACACACACACACATACAGAATGCCAGGGTGCATTCTCTCTGTCAGAGAGAGGGAGAGAAAATTCTCAGAATCCACATTCAAACTACAATATCTGACTTTCTGTTTGTCTGAGCTAATGACAATAAATTAGAAAGTTGTTCGGCTTGACGAGAACAATATACACGCAGAGTTTTGTAACTGTAGATAAAATTAACTAAGTTATAACACACTTTATGTGTCCTTTTTTAGTCATAAATTCATTTCCTCGCCACGGCCAAACCGTTCGAGATATCAAAAATCCGTTCGCAATTTAGCATCCTCAATGTCTTGACTTCACGCTGACCGAGTTTCGTGGTGTTTGGATTAATTCTCTAGGAGAAGTATATCAAAAATAAAAGCATGCATTTTCCAAACAACCCATAATAGCTGACTTCCTGTTGAGCTGTCGTAAAACTTAGAGCACGAAAGTTGTTCGGCCCGATGAGATCTATAAGTGTACCGAGTTTCATATTATTACAAGCAAGCATGTTTGATATATGGACAAGTGTTCGAATCCCGTTCCAGGGGGCGCTGTCGAGCCCCCCTGCGACGCCCGGGTACCATCTTCAGCCCGGCCCTGATGGCCGCGGGTTCTGACCTGTGTGCAAAGTTTCAAGAGTTTTCGAGCACGTTAAGGGCCCCAAAACCTTGAAAAACTCAAATAAAAGCATTCTCACTCAGCAGACAAACCCCCCTCCCCTCAAACACACAGAGAGACGTAGGGTCAGAGAGAGGGGAAGAGAAAATTCTCCAAAACATCCACATTCAACCCAAAATATCTGACTTCCTGTTTGTCTGAGCTAATAAGTGTAAATTAGAAAGTTGTCCAGCTCGATATGAACATTATACATGCTGAGCTTTAAGATTGTAGATAAAAGTATAGACCTAACTCCCCCTCTTTTGTCAAAAGGTGGCGCTACTGAGCCCCGGCACCACGCCCGTTTCTGAAACTTTGCACATGTCTACTGGCTAATAAATGTGATGTGTCTGTCGAGTTTCATGCAATTTCAAGTATGCTAAGGGTCTCAAAAGCATCAAAAAAGAATCTTAAAGTTTGATGCGTTGCCACGGCAACAGTATCTAAGATATCAATAATCCTTTCACAGGTCTAAATCTGCCGTGTGTTTACATTATACACATAAAGTTTGAAGCAAATCGGGTAAAAATAAGAGGGTGATTTCAAAGCATTTTGAAAGTGACACACTTCCTGCTGCCAGTTGGTGGCGCTATAACTTTGACTCACAATAGTCACATCCATGTGATCGGCCTCTTACAGCGAACACACTGCTGAAGTTTCATCAAGATCAGTCAATGTATGCAGAAGTTATAACACACTTCCTGTTTCCATTATTCGCCATAATTTCGTTTCCTCGCCACGGCCAAACCGTTCGAGATATCAAAAATCCCCTGGCAATTTTTCATCCTCAATGTCTTGACTTCATGCACACCGAGTTTGGTGACGATCGGGTGAATTCCCTAGGAGGAGTATATCAAATTCCTGAGCACGAGTTTCCAAACAACCCATAATAGCCGACTTCCTGTTGGGCTGGCGTAAAAAGTAAGAGTGCGAAGGATATATGAAACGATGAGATCTATATGTGTACCGATTTTCAGATTAATTCATGCAAGCGTGTTTGATATATGGACATGTTTTCGAATCCCGTTCCAGGGGGCGCTGTCGAGCCCCCCTGCCACGCCCGGGTACCATCTTCAGCCCGGCCCTGATGGCCGCGGGTTCTGACCCGTGTGCAAAGTTTCAAGAGTTTTCGAGCACGTTAAGGGCCCCAAAAGTGCCCAAAAGGTAGTAAAATAATAATAATAATAATAAATAATCCTAAGGAAAACAATAGGGCCTTCGCCTTTTCAAGGCTTGGGCCCTAATAATAAATAAATTATGCTAAATAATGCTATATTGCGAACGGATTTTTGACATCTGCTCGCTATCTGCCGAACGGCTCTGGTAGTTCCGCTTCAGCACTGATGATGTTGTAGGAATAGTGCGCTCTGATTGGTCTGGATTATTCGGGAATTTTTATTTTATACAGAAATAAGTTATTTATAAATCATATATATATATATATATATATATATATAGATAGATAGATAGATAGATATACATATATAAAGACACAGAGAATATTACTTGCCTTACCTGTTTAGTAAAATGAAAAAATAAAAATAAATAACTAGGGAAACCGAGATAATTATTCTGATTTGATGATACACTCAAAATATTACACAAGCAATCGTTTAAATGTAATGATATTCAGAACAGAACAAGAATTTTAAAAAACTATAAACAAGAAGTAACCGAAATAATGTAAAGTGAAAGTGAAAGTAAGTGGTGTTGGGCTCACGTAACTCTCTCATTAGAATCAAACTGTTTCAACATTTGTGATGTATTTGGATGCTAATTTTTTCTTTATTATAGGCTTTGTACTTCACTCACGTTCCAATATGTGTGTTAGTGTGTGTGTGTGGGTGTGTGTGTGTGTTTGGTGTGTGTGTGTGGGTGAGGTGTGGGTGCGATTGAACTGTTACACATAAAAACATACTCCGTCATTTTGTTCATCGAGGACGTAAATTCAAACTGCAAAGTGTTTATTTATATGTATGTACACTCACAATAAAACACAAAGTGCTTTTGTCAAACTATAAACTCAAACTGTAACCTACAACTGTCCCGCAACCAAAATCTCACCCACACACACCAAGACCCACACACACAGTTTAAAAGCAAAAAATATTTATCCAACCTCGTTTAAAAACAGTCTGTGAGTGCCATCTTTTGGACATTCATCATATTGCATTGGTTTTAATTTCTTGTCCTCAAACAGAGCACTGATCTGTTTATTTTTAAGTTACACATTCTACATTGATTAAAATAGAAAATCAAATGTGTTTTTTTTAATGGTAGTATTATTTTATACAATAATTTATAAATGTGATGAGAATAAATGTAGTGTGCATACAATTTTTAAGGAAAACATTGATCTATCACATTAAAGAGAGAGAGACGGAGGAGCGGGCGCGATCGAACTGTGTGTGTGTGTGTGTGTGTGTGTGCGTGTGTGTGTGAAAGGGGCGCGATCGAACTGTGTGTGTGTGTGGGAGAGAGAATAAAATTTTTAAGGAAAACATATTGATCTAATATAGCACATTATTGATCTAATATAGCACATTAGAGAGAGAGAGAGAGAGAGAGAGAGAGAGAGAGAGAGAGAGAGAGAGAGAGAGAGAGAGAGAGAGAGGCGCGGGCGCGATCGAACTGTGTGTGTGTGTGTGTGTGCGTGTGTGTGTGAGAGAGAGAGAGGCGCGGGCGCGATCGAACTGTGTGTGTGTGTGCGTGTGTGGGAGAAAGAGAGTCGCGGGCGCGATCAAACTGTGTGTGTGCGTGAGACAGAGAGAGAGGCGCGGGAGCGATCGAACTGTGTGTGTGTGTGCGTGTGTGGGAGAGAGAGAGGCGCGGGCGCGATCAAACTAAAATTGTATTTATACGCACTTTTATTCATTTATTACCTGTATTACACACACACACACAGTTCGATCGCACCCGCGCCTCTCTCTCTCTCTCTCTCTCTCTCTCACACTCACACACACACACAAACACACACACACACACACACACACACACACAGTTCGATCGCTCCCGCGCCTCTCTCTCTGTCTCACGCACACACAGCTATCACCCGAGGATACCCCTTCCCCCTCCCCCTCCTCACACAGACACACACACACACATACAGAATGCCAGGGTGCATTCTCTCTGTCAGAGAGAGGGAGAGAAAATTCTCAGAATCCACATTCAAACTACAATATCTGACTTTCTGTTTGTCTGAGCTAATGACAATAAATTAGAAAGTTGTTCGGCTTGACGAGAACAATATACACGCAGAGTTTTGTAACTGTAGATAAAATTAACTAAGTTATAACACACTTTATGTGTCCTTTTTTAGTCATAAATTCATTTCCTCGCCACGGCCAAACCGTTCGAGATATCAAAAATCCGTTCGCAATTTAGCATCCTCAATGTCTTGACTTCACGCTGACCGAGTTTCGTGGTGTTTGGATTAATTCTCTAGGAGAAGTATATCAAAAATAAAAGCATGCATTTTCCAAACAACCCATAATAGCTGACTTCCTGTTGAGCTGTCGTAAAACTTAGAGCACGAAAGTTGTTCGGCCCGATGAGATCTATAAGTGTACCGAGTTTCATATTATTACAAGCAAGCATGTTTGATATATGGACAAGTGTTCGAATCCCGTTCCAGGGGGCGCTGTCGAGCCCCCCTGCGACGCCCGGGTACCATCTTCAGCCCGGCCCTGATGGCCGCGGGTTCTGACCTGTGTGCAAAGTTTCAAGAGTTTTCGAGCACGTTAAGGGCCCCAAAACCTTGAAAAACTCAAATAAAAGCATTCTCACTCAGCAGACAAACCCCCCTCCCCTCAAACACACAGAGAGACGTAGGGTCAGAGAGAGGGGAAGAGAAAATTCTCCAAAACATCCACATTCAACCCAAAATATCTGACTTCCTGTTTGTCTGAGCTAATAAGTGTAAATTAGAAAGTTGTCCAGCTCGATATGAACATTATACATGCTGAGCTTTAAGATTGTAGATAAAAGTATAGACCTAACTCCCCCTCTTTTGTCAAAAGGTGGCGCTACTGAGCCCCGGCACCACGCCCGTTTCTGAAACTTTGCACATGTCTACTGGCTAATAAATGTGATGTGTCTGTCGAGTTTCATGCAATTTCAAGTATGCTAAGGGTCTCAAAAGCATCAAAAAAGAATCTTAAAGTTTGATGCGTTGCCACGGCAACAGTATCTAAGATATCAATAATCCTTTCACAGGTCTAAATCTGCCGTGTGTTTACATTATACACATAAAGTTTGAAGCAAATCGGGTAAAAATAAGAGGGTGATTTCAAAGCATTTTGAAAGTGACACACTTCCTGCTGCCAGTTGGTGGCGCTATAACTTTGACTCACAATAGTCACATCCATGTGATCGGCCTCTTACAGCGAACACACTGCTGAAGTTTCATCAAGATCAGTCAATGTATGCAGAAGTTATAACACACTTCCTGTTTCCATTATTCGCCATAATTTCGTTTCCTCGCCACGGCCAAACCGTTCGAGATATCAAAAATCCCCTGGCAATTTTTCATCCTCAATGTCTTGACTTCATGCACACCGAGTTTGGTGACGATCGGGTGAATTCCCTAGGAGGAGTATATCAAATTCCTGAGCACGAGTTTCCAAACAACCCATAATAGCCGACTTCCTGTTGGGCTGGTGTAAAAAGTAAGAGTGCGAAGGATATATGAAACGATGAGATCTATATGTGTACCGATTTTCAGATTAATTCATGCAAGCGTGTTTGATATATGGACATGTGTTCGAATCCCGTTCCAGGGGGCGCTGTCGAGCCCCCCTGCCACGCCCGGGTACCATCTTCAGCCCGGCCCTGATGGCCGCGGGTTCTGACCCGTGTGCAAAGTTTCAAGAGTTTTCGAGCACGTTAAGGGCCCCAAAAGTGCCCAAAAGGTAGTAAAATAATAATAATAATAATAAAATATAGCTGCGAGCAGCGATTGCGGGCCCAAGCCGGTGGCACCGCCGCCCCGGTGCCTTTAGGGTTATTTTGCACGACGTGCAAAAACGTAACCCCGCTTCGACTGTTGAAAAGAAGTGTGCTGTAGAGCTCGCATCAGTGTGGCCTCTGCAAAAGTGCGTATCCAGGGCACATATAAACCACAAAGTATGCGTGAGAAACCTTCTGAAACCCAAATTGAAAAATGAGACAGCCTACGGTCTCATGGATTTAACAGACACATGAAATAAGTACACAAGACCGAAAATTCATATGAAGTGTGCCATTTGGGGACAGGGCCTATGACCGTGAACCACAATAGCCACATATATGAGATCATTTAAAATTAGAATAATTTTTAGGTCAATATGTTTTGCAGCACTTAAATGTGTAAATCCAGAAGCCCAGTATTTATCTGGAGGTCTTTGTCCTTTGCCTGTCAACCAAGTTTGTCTCTGCTTTTTCTGTTCTGCCCTGTTTGCCATAGTTCACCCTGCCTGTCTTGACCATTCTTAATAAAAAGCTGCAAATGGATTCCCCTGGCCTGACCCTGCCTCGATACAACACACATGCTGCATCTGCTCGCTATCTGCCGAACGGCTCTGGTAGTTCCGCTTCAGCACTGATGATGTTGTAGGAATAGTGCGCTCTGATTGGTCTGGATTATTCGGGAATTTTTATTTTATACAGAAATAAGTTATTTATAATTCATATATCTAGATAGATAGATAGATAGATAAATATACATATATAAAGACACAGAGAATATTACTTGCCTTACCTGTTTAGTAAAATGAAAAAATAAAAATAAATAACTAGGGAAACCGAGATAATTATTCTGATTTGATGATACACTCAAAATATTACACAAGCAATCGTTTAAATGTAATGATATTCAGAACAGAACAAGAATTTTAAAAAACTATAAACAAGAAGTAACCGAAATAATGTAAAGCGAAAGTCAAAGTAAGTGGTGTTGGTCTCACGTAACTCTCTCATTAGAATCAAACTGTTTCAACATTTGTGATGTATTTGGATGCTATTTTTTTCTTTATTATAGGCTTTGTACTTCACTCACGTTCCAATATGTGTGTGAGTGTGTGTGTGTGTATGTGTGTGTGTGTGTGTGTGTGGTTGGTGTGTGTGTGTGGTTGAGGTGTGGGTGCGATTGAACTGTTACACATAAAAACATACTCCGTCATTTTGTTAATCGAGGACGTAAATTCAAACTGCAAAGTGTTTATTTATATGTATGGTCACTCACAATAAAACACAAAGTGCTTTTGTCAAACTATAAACTCAAACTGTAACCTACAACTGTCCCCCAACCAAAATCTCACCCACACACACCAACACCCACACACACAGTTTAAAAGCAAAAAATATTTATCCAACCTCGTTTAAAAACAGTCTGTGAGTGCCATCTTTTGGACATTCATCATATTGCATTGGTTTTAATTTCTTGTCCTCAAACAGAGCACTGATCTGTTTATTTTTAAGTTACACATTCTACATTGATTAAAATAGAAAATCAAATGTTTTTTTTAATGGTAATATTATTTTATACAATAATTTATAAATGTGATGAGAATAAATGTAGTGTGCATAAAATTTTTAAGGAAAACATTGATCTATCACATTAAAGAGAGAGAGACGGAGGAGCGGGCGCGATTGAACTGTGTGTGTGTGTGCGTGTGTGTGTGAGAGGGGCGCGATCGAACTGTGTGTGTGTGTGGGAGAGAGAATAAAATTTTTAAGGAAAACATATTGATCTAATATAGCACATTATTGATCTAATATAGCACATTAGAGAGAGAGAGAGAGAGAGAGAGAGAGAGAGAGAGAGAGAGAGAGAGAGAGAGAGAGGCGCGGGCGCGATCAAACTGTGTGTGTGTGTGTGCGTGTGTGTGAGAGAGAGGCGCGGGCGCGATCGAACTGTGTGTGTGTGTGCGTGTGTGGGAGAAAGAGAGTCGCGGGCGCGATCAAACTGTGTGTGTGCGTGAGACAGAGAGAGAGGCGCGGGAGCGATCGAACTGTGTGTGTGTGTGCGAGAGAGAGGCGCGGGCGCGATCAAACTGTGTGTGTGCGTGAGACAGAGAGAGAGGCGCGGGAGCGATCGAACTGTGTGTGTGCGTGAGACAGAGAGAGAGGCGCGGGAGCGATCGAACTGTGTGTGTGTGTGTGTGTGTGTGTGTGTTTGTGTGTGTGTGTGTGAGAGAGAGAGAGAGAGAGAGAGAGAGAGGCGCGGGTGCGATCGAACTGTGTGTGTGTGTGTAATACAGGTAATAAATGAATAAAAGTGCGTATAAATACAATTTTGGACACAAGAGGGCAGTATGGCCCCATGAATGACTTTGTGTTTAAACTATCACCCGAGGATACCCCTTCCCCCTCCCCCTCCTCACACAGACACACACACACACACACATACAGAATGCCAGGGTGCATTCTCTCTGTCAGAGAGAGGGAGAGAAAATTCTCAGAATCCACATTCAAACTACAATATCTGACTTTCTGTTTGTCTGAGCTAATGACAATAAAATAGAAAGTTGTTCGGCTTGACGAGAACAATATACACGCAGAGTTTTGTAACTGTAGATAAAATTAACTAAGTTATAACACACTTTATGTGTCCTTTTTTAGTCATAAATTCATTTCCTCGCCACGGCCAAACCGTTTGAGATATCAAAAATCCGTTCGCAATTTAGCATCCTCAATGTCTTGACTTCACGCTGACCGAGTTTCGTGGTGTTTGGATTAATTCTCTAGGAGAAGTATATCAAAAATAAAAGCATGCATTTTCCAAACAACCCATAATAGCTGACTTCCTGTTGAGCTGTCATAAAACTTAGAGCACGAAAGTTGTTCGGCCCGATGAGATCTATAAGTGTACCGAGTTTCATATTATTACAAGCAAGCATGTTTGATATATGGACAAGTGTTCGAATCCCGTTCCAGGGGGCGCTGTCGAGCCCCCCTGCCACGCCCGGGTACCATCTTCAGCCCGGCCCTGATGGCCGCGGGTTCTGACCCGTGTGCAAAGTTTCAAGAGCTTTCGAGCACGTTAAAAGCCCCAAAACCTTGAAAAACTAAAATAAAAGCATTCTCACTCAGCAGACAAACCCCCCTCCCCTCAAACACACAGAGAGACGTAGGGTCAGAGAGAGAGGAAGAGAAAATTCTCCAAAACATCCACATTCAAACCAAAATATCTGACTTCCTGTTGGTCTGAGCTAATAAGTGTAAATTAGAAAGTTGTCCAGCTCGATATGAACATTATACATACTGAGTTTTAAGATTGTAGATAAAAGTATAGACCTAACTCCCCCTCTTTTGTCAAAAGGTGGCGCTACTGAGCCCCGGCACCACGCCCGTTTCTAAAACTTTGCACATGTCTACTGGCTAATAAATGTGATGCGTCTATCGAGTTTCATGCAATTTCAAGTATGCTAAGAGTCTCAAAAGCATCAAAAAAGAATCTTAAAGTTTGATGCGTTACCACGGCAACAGTATCTAAGATATCAATAATCCTTTCACAGGTCTAAATCTGCCGTGTGTTTACATTATACACATAAAGTTTGAAGCAAATCGGGTAAAACTAAGAGGGTGATTGCAAAGCATTTTGAAAGTGACACACTTCCTGCTGCCAGTTGGTGGCGCTATAACTTTGACTCACAATAGTCACATCCATGTTATCGGCCTCTTACAGCGAACACACTGCTGAAGTTTCATCAAGATCAGTCAATGTATGCAGAAGTTATAACACACTTCCTGTTTCCATTATTCGCCATAATTTCGTTTCCTCGCCACGGCCAAACCGTTCGAGATATCAAAAATCCCCTGGCAATTTTTCATCCTCAATGTCTTGACTTCATGCACACCGAGTTTGGTGACGATCGGGTGAATTCCCTAGGAGGAGTATATCAAATTCCTGAGCACGAGTTTCCAAACAACCCATAATAGCCGACTTCCTGTTGGGCTGGCGTAAAAAGTAAGAGTGCGAAGGATATATGAAACGATGAGATCTATATGTGTACCGATTTTCAGATTAATTCATGCAAGCGTGTTTGATATATGGACATGTTTTCGAATCCCGTTCCAGGGGGCGCTGTCGAGCCCCCCTGCCACGCCCGGGTACCATCTTCAGCCCGGCCCTGATGGCCGCGGGTTCTGACCCGTGTGCAAAGTTTCAAGAGTTTTCGAGCACGTTAAGGGCCCCAAAAGTGCCCAAAAGGTAGTAAAATAATAATAATAATAATAATAAATAATCCTAAGGAAAACAATAGGGCCTTCGCCTTTTCAAGGCTTGGGCCCTAATAATCCTAAGGAAAACAATAGGGCCTTCGCCTTTTCAAGGCTTGGGCCCTAATAATCCTAAGGAAAACAATAGGGCCTTCGCCTTTTCAAGGCTTGGGCCCTAATAATCCTAAGGAAAACAATAGGGCCTTCGCCTTTTCAAGGCTTGGGCCCTAATAATAAATAATCCTAAGGAAAACAATAGGGCCTTCGCCTTTTCAAGGCTTGGGCCCTAATAATCCTAAGGAAAACAATAGGGCCTTCGCCTTTTCAAGGCTTGGGCCCTAATAATCCTAAGGAAAACAATAGGGCCTTCGCCTTTTCAAGGCTTGGGCCCTAATAAACAATATTCGCTTAAATACTGACACAAGCAAATTATCAGTTCTAGTACTACTTGACCTCAGTGCTGCATTTGACACTGTCGATCACAACATACTTCTTGACAGGCTGGAACACTGGGTCGGGCTTTCTGGGATAGTCCTAAAATGGTTCAGGTCATACTTAGAAGGGAGAGGTTATTATGTGACTATAGGAGAGCATAAGTCGGAGTGGACATCCATGACATGCGGAGTCCCTCAAGGCTCAATTCTTGCGCCACTCCTATTCAACCTGCACATGCTCCCAATGAGCCAAATAATGAGAAAGAACCAAATCTCTTACCACAGCTATGCAGACGACACACTGCTCTACTTAGCCCTATCGCCTAACGATTACAGCCCTATTGACTCCCTGTTCCAATGCATTGATGAAGTCAACAGTTGGATGTGCCAAAACTTTTTTCAGTTAAACAAAGACAAAACTGAGGTCATTGCGTTTGGAAACAAAGATGAAGTTCTCAAGGTGAATGCATACCTTCAGTCTAGGGGTCAAACAACTAAAAATCAAGTCAGGAATCTGGGTGTGTCTCTAGAGTCAAACCTTAGTTTCAGTAGTCATGTCAAAGCAATAACTAAATCAGCATACTATCATCTGAAAAATATTGCAAGAATTAGATGCTTTCTTTCCAGTCAAGACTTAGAGAAACTTGTGCATGCTTTCATCACCAGCAGGGTGGATTACTGTAATGGACTCCTCACTGGCCTTCCTAAAAAGACCATTAGACAGTTGCAGCTCATACAGAACGCTGAGCAGAACGAGAACCTATGAACACATCACACCAGTCCTCAGGGCTTTAGACTGGCTGCCAGTTACATATAGAATTGATTTTAAAGTATTATTACTGGTATATAAATCATTCAATGGCCTAGGACCTCAATACATTGCAGATATGCTCACTGAATATAAACCCAACAGATCACTCAGATCACTAGGATCACATCAGCTAGAAATACCAAGGGTTCACTCTAAGCATGGTGAGTGTGCTTTTAGCTACTATGCCAGCCGTAGCTGGAACCAGCTTCCAGAAGAGATCAGATGTGCTCCTAGTCAAGTCAAGTCAAGTGTATTTATATAGCGCTTTTCACAATATAAATTGCATCAAAGCAGCTTCACAGTATCAATCAAATAACATAACAATGTTTGTTTCTTAGTGGAAAAAAACATCCACGTTTGGTAGGGCTGATCAATGGTATTAATGCTTGGTTAATTAATTTGAATATCCCCAACTGAGCAAGCCAAAGGCAACAGTGGCAACAGTCCTACAGTAGTCACATTCAAATCCAGACTCAAAACACATCTGTTTACCTATGCATTTACTGAATGAGCACTGTGCCACTGCTCGTCCGACTGTTTGTACTGTATTTTATTTAATGTTTTAATTATTCTGATTTCATTTGATTATTTCTGTATTTTATCTTTTATTCTAAACTGTTTAAATTTTTCTGATTTCTTTTGTTTTAATTTCTTCTATGTAAAGCACTTTGAATTACCATTTTGTATGAAATGTGCTATATAAATAAACTTGCCTTTCCTTGCCTTGCCTATTTAAGAGTTGAATATGTTTTTACCTTGGTTATTAAGGGCAATGATTATGGTTAAATTCAATCAAAGTGGTATTTGTTGAGTATTTTATTTTTTGTGTTTAAGAGTGCTCCCAGAAAGCTGTCAATAAAACTTTGTTCCTGCTGGACACCAGATTGACACCGAGATGCTGTAGTAATGCAACTTGCTTTTTTGTTTGAATAAGACTTTAATTCTGATTGAATATAAAGAAAGAATAAGAGAGAAATGAGAAATGTTGAAACAAGATCAATAGAGCTATCCTGAGATTTATGAATTTTTACAATTTGAAATCAATAAAAAAATGTAGAAATTGTTAAAATTATAAATCATTATAATAGTAATATGCACCTGTGGAGCACAAAGAAACTTTTATGGGTTAGACTTATTTATAGTTTGATTTATTTATGTATTGGCTCAGGAGCAACAAGTGCTCTTAAAGTGTTGAATAAATAGTAAGATATTAACTGCACGTGTTTAAATATTATACTTTCTGTCTGAAGACGTCTAGAATTTGTATCCCGTTTTCCCTGGGAGACAGTGTGAAACAACTGATCCATTGCAGAGATTCTAAGATTTTGGTTTATGTTAACAAAGATAATTTTTATGCATTGTGCATTGCATGAGAATAAGATTGGGTGACCAAGTTAAATAGAAATTGTGATTTGAACAGGTCAGATGGCCCAGTCTGCTCTGATTGGTCAGATGGCCCAGTCTGTTGTGATTGGACCAGATGGCCCAGTCTGCTGTGGTTGGTCTACTCTGCTCTGATTGGCCAGATGGCCCAGTCTGCTATGATTGGTCTACTCTGCTCTGATTGGCCGGATGGCCCAGTCTGTTGTGATTGGTCTACTCTGCTCTGATTGAACAGATGGCCCAGTCTGCTGTGATTGGCCTACTCTGCTCTGATTGACCAGATGGCCCAGATAAATTACTTGTCTGTCGAGTTTCATGCAATTTCAAGCAGTGCTAAGGTTCTCACAAGCATAAAAAAAGAATCTATAAAGTTTGATGCTGTTGCCACGGCAACAGTATCTAAGATAACAATTATCCTTTCACAGGTCTAAATCTGCTGTGTTTTACATTAAAGCATCAATAAATGTTTGAAGCAAATCGGGTAAAAAATAAGAGGTGATTTCCAAAGCATTTTTGAAAGTGACAACACTACCTGCTGCAGTTGGTGCGCTATAACCTTTGACTCACAATAGTCACATCCATGTTAATCGGCCCTCTTACAGCGAAACAACACTGCTGAAGTTTTCATCAAGATCAGTCAATGTATGCAGACGTTATAAAACACACTTCCTGTTTCCATTATTCGCCAAATACGATTCCTCGCCACGGCCAAACCGTTTCGAGATATCGAAAAATCCCCTGCAATTTTTTCATCCTCATGTCCTTTGACTCCATGCACACCGAGTTATGGTGGCCATCGGGTGAATTCCCAATGAGGAGTATATCAAATAACCTGAGCACGAGTGTTCAAAACAACCCGATAATAGCCGACATTCCTGTTGGGGGCTGGGCCGGAAAAGTCAGAGTGCCAAAGGAATATCGAAACAATAGATTTCTATATTTGTACCGATTATACAGAAAAAAATCATGCAAGCGGTTTGATCATCCGGACATGTATTCGAATATTCCCGGTTCCAGGGGGCGCTGTCGAGCCCCCTGCCACGCCCGGGGGGGGGGGGCGGTTACCAAACATCAGCCGGCCCGGATAAGGCCGCGGTTCATGGGCCCGTGTGCAAAGAATCAGAGTTTTCGAGCAACGTTAAGGGCCCCCAAAGTGCCCAAATGGTATAAAATAATAATAATAAAAAAGTAATAAATAATCTAAGAAAACAATAGGCCTTCGCCTTTCAAGGCTTGGGCCCTAAAATAGCTGCTAGCATCGATAGGCGTCCCAAGCCGGTGGCAAAAAACGCCGCCAGCCGTGCCTTTAGGGTTATTGTGCCCGACGTGCAAAAACGAACCACCCGCCTTTGACTGTTTGGAAAAGACGTGTGCAGAGAGCTCGCATCATGTGGCCCCCTCTGCCAAAAGTGCGTAACCAGGGCACATATAACCACAAAGTAAGCGTGAGCAAACCTTCTGAACCCAAATTTGAAAATGAGACAGCCTACGTGTCCATGGATTTAAGCGAAACAAGAAATAAGTAAACACAAGACCGAAAATTCAATATGAAGTGTGGCCATATGGGACAGGGCCATGAACGTAACCACAAATAGCCACAATCTGAGATCATTGATAAAATTAGAATAATTTTTAGGTCATTATGTTTTGCATGCACTTAAATGTGAAATCCAGAAGCCCAGTATTTATCTGGAGGGTCTTTGTCCTTTGCCTGTCCACCAAGTTGTTCTCTGGCATTTTTTCTGTTACTGTCCTGTTTTGGCCATAGTTCACCCTGCCTTGTGCTTGGACCATTCTTAATAAAAAGCAGCAAATGGATATCCCCTGGCCCGACCCTGCCTCGATACAACACACATGCGGCATCTGCTCGCAAACATGCCGAACGGCTCTGGTAGTTTCCTCTTCAGCACTGACGAGTGTAAGGTAAGAGTGCGCTCTGAATTGGTCTGATTATTCGGGAATTTTTATTTTATACAGAAAAACGTTATTTATAATTTCAAATAAAGAATAAATATATATATATATATATCTATACTATATAAAAAGAAAGAAGATAGATAGAAGATAATAATATACATTATATAAAGACACAGAGAAATATTACTTTCCTTACCTGTTTAGTAAAATGAAAAAATAAAAATAAATAACTAGGGAAACGATGATAATTAATCTGATTGATTATACACTCAAAATATTACACCAAGCACTCGTTTAAATGTAATGATATTCAGAACAGAACAAGAATTATAAAAACAAAAACCCGAAGTAACCGACATCAACTAAAGCGAGTCACAGTACGTGGTGTAGGGCCTCACGCAACTCTCTCCGTAAGAATCAAACTGTTTTCAACATTTGTGATGTATTTGGATGCTAATTTCTTTCTTATATTATAGGCATTGTACTTCACTCACGTTCCAAGTAAGGTGTGATGTGTGTGTATGTGTGGGTGTGTGTGTGTGTTGTGTTGTGTGTGTGTGTGTGTGTGTGTGTGTTGGTGTGAGATGTGTGTGTGTGT
Organism: Meda fulgida; assembly: GCA_030578275.1. Classification (NCBI taxonomy): domain Eukaryota; kingdom Metazoa; phylum Chordata; class Actinopteri; order Cypriniformes; family Leuciscidae; genus Meda; species Meda fulgida. The sequence goes on along the minus strand of CM060630.1, from coordinate 214,815 downwards.
GTGTATGTGTGTGTTTGGTGTGTGTGTGAGTGGGTGAGGTGTGGTGCGATATGAACTGTTACACACAAACATACTCCTCCCCATTTTGTTTTCATCGAGGACGAAAATTCAAACTGCAAAGTGTTTATATTATATGTATGTAACACTCACTATAAAACACAAAGTGCTTTTGTCAAACTAAAAACTCAAACGTTAACCTACAACTGTCCACAACCAAAATCTCAACCACCAACACACCAACACCCACACACACAGTTTAAGAAGCAAAAAAATTTATCCAACCCCGTTTAAAAACAGTCTGTGATGCCGATTCTCTTTGGACATTCATCATATGCATTGGTTTTAATTTCTTTGTCCTCAAAAGAGCCGATCTGTTTATTTTTTAGTTACCATTCTACTTGATTAAACATAGAAAGAGGTCAGAAAGTGTTTTTTTAATGGAAGTATTATTTTAAACAATAATTTATAATTAGTGATGAGAATTAATGTAAGTAGTGCAAATTTTTTATAAGGAAAACATTGATCTAATTATAGCACATTAAAAGAGAGAGAGACGGAGGAGCGGTCGCGAAATGAACGTGTGTGTGTGTGGTGCGTGTGTGTGTGTGGGAGAGAGAATAAAAATTTTTAGAAACATTATTGATCTAATATAGCACATTATAGATCTAATATACACATAGGAGGAGAGAGAGAGAGGAGAGAGAGAGTAGAGAGAGAGAGAGAGAGAGAGAGGGAGAGACCGAGAGAGAGAGAGCGAGACAGAGAGAGAGAGGCGAGGAGAGAGAGAGAGAGTGCGCGGGCGCGATCGAACTGTGGTGTGTGTAGTGTAGCGTGTGTGTGTGAGAGATAGGCCGGGCGCGGATCGAACTGTGTGTGTGTGTGTGCGTGTGTGGGAGAGAGAGAGGCGCGGACGCGATCAAACTGTGTGAGTGAGCGAGAGCCCATAGAGAGCGGCGCGGGAAGACTATCGAACTGAGTGTGTGTGTGAGTGTGTGTGTTGTGGAGTTGTGTAGTGAGTGTGTGTGAGAGAGAGAGAGAGAGAGAGAGAGGAGAGGCGCGGGAGCGATCGAACAGTGGGTGTGTGTGTAATACAGGTCATCATTGAATTCAAGTGCGTAAAAATACAATTTTGGACACAAGAGGCAGTGGATGCCCCATGAATGACTTAGTGATTAAACTATCACCCTAATATACCCCCTCCCCCTCCTCACACAGACACATCACACACGACAATATCAGAATGCCAGGGTGCATTCTCACTGTCAGAGAGAGGGATAAGAAAATTCTCATAAACCACAATTTCAAACTACAAATCAGACATTCTGTTTTGTCTGGATCGTAAAGACCATCAATTCGAACGTTGTTCGGCAAGACGAGAACAATATACACGCAGAGTTTTGTATCTGTAAGAAAAATTACCAAAGTATAACACCCATTATGTGTCCATTTATTAGTCATAGGAAAAGTTAATTATTCCTCGCCACGGCCAAGCCGTTTTGAAGATATCAAAAATCAGATCGCGAAATTTAGCATCCTACAAACGGGATGTATTCTTGACTTCACGCTACCGCGAAATTGTGGGTTTGGATATAATTCACTAGAGAAGTAAGTAACAAAAATAAAAGCAGCATTTTCCATTCCAAACAACCATTAAAAGCTGAACTTCCTGTTGAGTCAGTCGTAAAACTTAGAGCACGACAGTTGTTCTTCCCGATGAGATCCTATAAGTGTAACCGAGTTTTCATAATATTGACAAGCAAGCATGTTTGATATATGGACAAGTGTTCGAATCCAGTTCCAGGGGGCGCTGTCGAGCCCCCCTGCCACCCCGGGTACCAAGACATCATCAAGGCCCGCCCCTGAAGGCCGCGGGTTCTGACCCGTGTGCCAAAGTTTCAAGCGTTTATTCGAGCACGTTAAGGTCCCCAAAACCTTGAGAAAAACAAAATAAAAGTATTCTCACTCCTCAGACCAGACCCCCCACCCCTCAAACACACGAAGAACGAGGTCAGAGAGAGGGGAAAGAAAAACTCCAAACACCACATTCAAACCAAAAATCTCTTGACCTTCCTTTGGTCTGAGTCTAAATAAGTGTAAAAATAGGAAGTTGTCCACGCTCGATCTGAACATTTACATACTTAGTTTTAAGATTGTAGATAAAAGAAAAGACCTAACTCACCCCTCTTTTGTCCAAAAGGTGGCGCTACAGGAGCCCCGGCACAACGGCCCCGTTTCTGAAACTATGCACCAGTCTACTGGCTAATAAATGAGATGTGTCTATCGAGTTTCATGCAAATTTCAAGTATGCTAAGGAGTCTCAAAAGCATCAAAAAAGAATCTAAAGTTTTGACGCGTTGCCACGGCAACAGTACCTACATATCAAATAATCCTTACACAAGGTCCTGAATCTGCCGTGTGTTTACAATAAACACCATAAAGTTTGAAGCAAATTGGGGTAAAAATCAAGAGGGTGCTTTCAAAGCATTTTGAAAGTGACACACTCCTGCTGCCAGTTGGTGGACGCTAAACTTTGACATCCAACAATAGTCCACATCCATGTGATTGGCCTCTTACAGCGAACACACAGCTGAAGTTTTCAACAATAGCATCAATGTAGCAGAAGTATAACACACTTCCTGTTTCCATTATACGCCATAATTTCGTTTCCTCCATCCCTCGCCACGGCCAAAACCTTTCGAGTTAACAAAATCCCCCTGGCAAATTTTTCCTCCTCAATGTCTTGACTTCCAAGCACCCCGAGTTTGGTGAGGACGAACGGGTGAATTCCCCTAGGAGGAGTAAATCAATTCCTGAACAAGATTTCCAACAACCCATAATAGCCGAACTTCCTGTTGGGCTGTGCGTAAAAAGTAATAGATGCAAAGAGATATATGCAACGATGAGAGCTATATGTGTACCGATTTTCAATTAATTCAATGCAAGCGTGTTGGTTATACGGACATGTTTTCAATCCCGTTCCAGGGGGCTCTGTCGAGGCCCCCCCTGCCACGCCCGGGGTAACCATCTTCAGCCCGGCCCCTGATGGCCGCGATTTCTGGACCCGTGGGCAAAGTTTCAGAGTTTTCGAGCACGTTTAAGGGGCCCCAAACCCAACAGTGCCCAAAATGTAGTAAAATAATAATAATAATAAAGTTAGCTGCGAGCAGCGATTGCGGGCCCCAAGCCGGTGGCACCGCCACCCCGTGCCTTTAGGGTAATTGTGCAGCGAGACGTGCAAAAAACGTAACCCCGCGTTTGACTGTTGAAAGAAGTGTGGCTGTAGAAGCATTGCATCATTGTGGCCTCTGCAAAATGCACATCGTGGCAACATACAACCACAAAGTAAGGCTGTGAGCAAACCTTCTGACACCTAAAAAAGAAAAAAATGAAACAGCCTATGTCTCATTGATTTAACAGACACATGAAATAATGTGAATAATTTAATAATAACCGAAATAAAGTAAAGCAAATGAAAGTAAGTGGTGTTAGGCTCATGTACCTCTCACATTAGAATCAAATTGATTCAACATTTGGGATGTACTTTGATGCTAACTAGTCTGTTATCTTATAGGCTTTGTACTTCACTCACGTTCCCAATAGGTGGTGTTTATTTGTGATGTGTGTGAGAGTGATTTGTTGAGTGTGTGGTGTGGTGAGTGTGTGTGTGTGTGTGTTGTTGTTGTGGTTGTTGTGTGTGTGTGTGTGTGTGTGTTTGTTGTGGGTGTGTGTGTGTGGGTTGAGGTGTGGGTGCGAATTGCACTGTTTACACAAAAACCAAACTCCGTCAATATGTTCATTCGAGGACTGTAAATTCAAACTGCAAAAGTGTTTACTTATATTTATGTACACTCAACAATAAAACACAAAGTGCTTTTGTCAAACTATCAACTCAAACTGTAACCTACAACGGTCCCCCACCCCAACTTCTCACCCACACACAACCACACACTCCACACACACACATTTTAAACAGCAAAAAATAATTTATCCAACCTTGTTTAAAAACAGTGAGTGAGTGCCCATCCTTTTGACCTTCATCATATTGCATTGGTTTTTAATTTCTTGTCCCTCAAACAGAGCACTACTTTGTTTTATTTTTAAGTTAACACATTCACATTGATTAATAATAGAACGATCAAAATGTGTTTTTTTAATGGTAGTATTAATTTTATACAATAATAATAAATCTGATGAGAAGAAATGTATTTTTCAGTTATTAACACATTCTACATTGTATTGAAAATAGAAAATCAAATGTGTTATATTTTTAAAATGGTAGTATTATTTTATACCCAATAATTTATAAATCTTATGAGAATAAAATGTAGTGTGCATACATTTTTTTAAAAGGAAAACATATGATCTAATATAGCCATTAGAGAGAAGAGAGACGGAGGCGCGGCGCGATCGAACTGTGTGAGTGTTGCGTGTGTGTGTGGACAGGGGCGCCTCGAACTGTGTGTGTGTGGATGGGAAGAGAATAAAATTTGTTAAGGACAAATATTGAGTCTAAATACAGCACAATAGAGAGAGAGAGAGAGAGAGAGAAGCGAGAGAGAGCGGCGCGGGGGCGGCCATGGAACTGTGTGGTGTGGTGTGTGTGCGTGTGTGTGTTTGGTGAGAGAAAGCTCGGGTGCGATCGAACTGTGTGTTTTGTGTGCCGTGTGTGGGAGAGAGAGAGCGCGGGCGCGATCAACAGTGGTATGTGCGTGAGACAAAGGAGAGAGCGCGGGAGCGATCGAAGAGGTGATAGTGTGTGTGTTGTGTGTGTGATGTAGTGTGTGAGTGTGTGTGGTGGTATGTTGTTGTTTGAAGAGAGAAAGAGAGAGAGAGCGCGAGAGAGAGAGAGAGGCGCGGGTGCATCGAAACGTGAGTGTGCGTAATTACAGGTAATAGAAAGACTAAAGTGCGTATAAATACAATTTTGGACACAAAGGTCAGTATGGCCATATTAATGACTTTGTGATTAAACAATGCACCGGCCGAAGATACCACCCTCCCCCTCCCCCCTCCTCACACAGACACACACCCACACACCCAACACACACCCACATACAGAACGCCAGTGGAGCATTCTCTCTGTCAGAGAGAGGGAGAGAAAAGTCCTCAGAATCCAACATTCAAACTACAATATTCAGACTTACTGTTGGACTGAGCAAATGACAATCAATTAGAAAGTTTGTTCGCTTGACGAGAAAAATATACACGCAGATTTTGTAACTTTAGGTAAAATTAACTAAGTTATAACACACTTTATGTGTCCTTATTTGCCGTACATGAAATTCATTTCCCTCGCCACGGCCCATACCGTTCGAGATATCAAAAATCCTTTCGCAATTTAGCAACCTCAATGTCTGTGACTTCACGCTGACAGTCTTCGTGTGTATGGATTAAATTCTCTAGAGAAGATATAAAAAAAACAAGTCAATCATTTTCCAAACAAACCCAAATACTGACTTCCTGTTGAGCTGTCGAAAAACTTAGAGCACGAAATTTTTTTCGGCCCGATGAGATCGTATAAGTGTACCGAGTTTCATTATATATAGCAGAGCAAGCATGTTTTGATATATGTACAAGTGTTCGAATCCCCTTTCCAGGGGGGCCGCTGTCGAGCCCCCCTGCCACGCCCGTTGTCCGATCTTCAGCCCGGCCCTGATGGCCGCGGGGTTTATCTGACCGTGTAGCAAAGTATTATCAAGGTTTTCGACACGTTAAAGGGCCCCAAAACCTAAAAACAAAAATAAAAGCATTCTCACACAGCAGACAAACCCCCCTCCCCCGTCAACACACAGAGAGAGACGGTAGGGTCAGAGAGAGAGGAAAGAGAAAAATTCTCCAAAACATCCACATTCCAAACCAAAATATCGGACTTCCTGTTGGTCTGAGCTAATAAGTGTAAATAGACAGTTGTCCAGCACGATATGAACATTATACATACTGAGATTTAAGATTGTATATATAAAATATAGACCAAAATCCCCCTCTATTTGTCAAAGAGTGGCCGCTACATGAGGCCCTGGCACCATGCCCGTGTTCTGAAACTTTTGTGCAACATTCTACTGCTAATAAAGTGATGTTGTCTGTCGAGTACATGCAATTTTCAAGTATGCTAAGGGTCCTCAAAAGCATAAAAAAAGAATCGATACACGTTTGATGCGTTACCACTGCAACAGTATCTAAGATATCAAATCCCTTTCACAGGTCTAAATCTGCCGTTTGTTTACATTATACACATAAAGTTTTGAAGGCAAATCGGGTAAAATAAGAGGGTCATTTCCAAAGCATTTTGAAAGGTGACACACTCCTGCAGCCAGTTGGTGTCTGCTATAAACTTTGAACTAACATAGTACATCATGGTGATCGGCCTCTTACAGCGAACACACGCAGAAGTTTCATCAAGATCCGTCATGTATGCAAGACGTATAATCCGCCCTTCCTGTTTCCATTATTCGCCATAATTCGTTTCCCCTCGCCGCCGGCCGACACCGTTTCGAGATAATCAACAAATCCCTGGCAATTATTTCCCTCCCCAATGTCTTGACTTATGCCACCGATTTGGTGACGAACGGGTTTAATCCCTAGGCGGAGTATATCAAATTTCCTGATCACGGAGTTCCAAAACAACCCATAATAGCCGTACTTCCTGTTGGCTGGGCTAAAAAGAAAATGTGCAACAGGATATATGAAACGAGTGAGATCTATATGTGTACCGATTTTTCAGATTAATCATGCAAGCGTGTTTGATATACGGACGAGTTTTCGAATCCCCGTTCCAGGTGGCGGCTGGTCGAGCCCCACCTGCCCCGCCGGCGGGTACCCTCTTCAACCGGCCCTGATGGCGCGCGGTTACTGACCCAGTGTGCAAAGTTTCAAGAGTTTTCGAGCACGTAAAGGCGCCCCAAAAGTGCCAAAAGTAGTAAAATAATAATAATAATAATAGAAAATAATAATAATAATAATAATAAATAATAAAAATAATAATAATAAAATAATCCTAAGGAAAACAATAGGGCCTCGCGCTTTCAAAGCAAGGGCCCGTACTAAATAATCCTAAGGAAAACAATAAGGGCCTTCGGCCTTTTTCAAGGCTTGGGCACTAATAAATAATAAAAAATAAATAATCCTAAGGAAAACAATAGGGCACTTCGCCTTTTCAAGGCTTGGTGCCCAAGGATAATAATCCTAAGGAAAACAATAGGGCCTTCGCCTTTTATCTAGGCTTGGGCCCTAAATAATCCTAAGAAAACAATAGGCCTTCGCTTTTTCAAGGCTTGGGCCCTAATAAACCTAAGGAAAACAATAGGGCCCTTCGCCTTTCAAGGGCTTGGGCCCCTAATAATAAATAATCCTAAGGAAAACAATCGGCATTCGCCTTTTCAAGGCCTTGGGACCCTAATGAACCTAAGGCAAACAATAGGGCCTTCGCCTTTTCAAGGCTTGGGCGCGCCTAATAATGCCTAAGGAAAACAATAGGCCTTTCGCCTTATCAAGGCTTGGGAGGGGGGGCCCGTAAGAAACAATATTCGCTTAAATACATGACACAAGGCAAATTATCATGTTCTAGTAACTTGACCGTCATGCTGCATTAGACACAGTCGATCACAACATACTTCTCGACAGCTGAACACTGGGTCGGGCTTTCTTGCCTGGAAAGTCTAAAAGGTTCAGGTCATACTTAGAAGGGAGAGGTTATTATGTGACTCAAGGAGAGCATACTTCGGAGTGGCCAATCCATGACATGCGGAGTCTCTCAAGGCTCAATTCTTGCAGCCACTCCAATTTCAACCAGCACCTGCTCGCCACGGAGACCAAATAATGAGAAAGAACCAAATCTCTTACCACAGCTATGCAGACACACACTGCTTCTACTTAGCCCTATGTCGCCTAACGATTACAGCCCCATATTGACTCCCTTATTCCAAAGCAATGAAGACGTACACAAAACCCAACAGATTGGATGAGCCAAAAACTTTTCCCCAGTTAAACAAAGACAACACTTAAGGTCATTGCGTTTGAAACCAAAGCAGCAGTTCACCAGGGCCAGCAAAACCTTCAGTCTAGGGTACAAACAACAAAAAATCAAGTCAGAAACTGGGAGTGTCTCAAAGTCAAACCTAAAGTTATTCAGTTAGTCCTGTCACCGCAAAAACTAAATCAGCATACACTCATCCAGAAAAATATTGCAAGAATTATATGCTTTTCTTCTTTCCGTCCAAGACTAGCGAAACATGTTGTCATGCTTTCATCACCAGTCAGTTGGATTACAGTCATGGACTCCTCACTGGCCAATCCCTACAAAGAACCATTACCAGTTGCAGCTCATACAGACGCTGAGGCAGAACGAGAACCTTGAACACACACATCCATCCACAGGGCCTTTAAGACATGGCTGTTGCCAGTTACTTATAGAATTTGAGTTTTAAAAGAAACTATAGACTGGAAAATAAATCGATTCAATGGGCCCTATGACCCTCAATACATTGCAGATATGCTCACTGAATATACACCCAACATATCACTCAAGAACACTAGGATTCACATCAGCTAGAAATACCACGAAGGGTTTCACCTAAGCATGGTGAGTGTGGCTTTTAGCTACTAAGCGCAGCCGAAGCTGGAACCAGCTTCCAGAAATATCATATGTGGCACCTAGTCAATCAAGTCCATGATATTTTATAAAGCGCATTACACAATAAAAATTGCAACAAAGGCAGCATCACCGTATCAATCAAATAACATAACAATTTGTTTGTTTTCTTAGATGGAAAACACCACTTTTGGAATGGGCTTATCACTTGTATAATGCTTGGTAATAAATGTTGAATACCCCAACTGAGCAAGCCAAAGCAACAGTGGCAAACAGTCCTACATAGTCATCATTCTAAATCCAGACTCAAACCACCTCTGTTATACCTATGCATATAACTGAATGAGCACAGTGCCACGGCTCGTCCGCTGATTGTACAGTAATTTTATGTAATGTATTTAATTATTCTGATTTCATTATTTGATTATATCTGTATTTTATCTTTAATACAAAACGTTTATAAATTTTTCTGACTTCTTTTGTTTAATTTCTTCTATGTAAAGCACTTTGAATAACCAATTTATGTATGTAAAATGGTCGCTCTATAAATAACCTTGCCTTTCCTTGCCTGCCTATTTACGAGTTGTATAAAGTATTTACCTTGGTTATTAAGGGCAATGATTAATGGTATAAATTCAATCAAAGTGAATTTGTGATATTTTATTTTTTGTGTTAAGAAGTAGCTCCCAGAAAGCTGTCAATAAAACCTTTGTTCCTGCTGGACACAGGATTGACACCGTATGCTGTAGTAATGCAACGTTGCTTATTTTGTTTGAATAAGACTTTAATTCTGATTGAATATAAAGAAAGAATAAGAGAGAATGAGAAATGTTTGGAAACAAGAACAATAATAGCATCTCCTGAGATTTAGGAATTTTTACAATTTGAAAATCAATAAAATAATGTGAGACATTGTTAAAAGTTATAAAACATTATAATCAGTATAAGCACCTGTGGCGCACAAAGAAACTTATATGGTTAGACTAATTTATAGAATTGATTTATTTTAATAATTGGCTCAGGAAGCAACACGTTGCTCTTAAAGTGTTGAATAAATATTATTAAATATTTAACTGCAAACGAGATTAAAATATTATATTTTCTTGTCAGAAGAACGTCTAAAATATGTTATCCCTTTTCCCTGGAGACAGTGTGAAACATCTGATCCATGCAGAGATTCCTAAAAGATTTTGATTATGTTAACAAAGATAATTTTAATGCATAGTGCATGTGCATAGATGATGATTGGGTGACCAAGTAAAATAGAAAATGTGATTTGAACAGGTCAGATGGGCCCAGACTGCTCTGTGGTCAGATGGCCCATTCTGTTTGAATGGACCAATGGCCCAGTCTGCTGAGGGTTGGGGTGGTCCCTCCTCTGCTCTGAATTGGCCAGATGGCCCAGACTGCTATGATTTGACTACTCTGCTCAGATTGGCCCGGATGGCCAGGCTGTTGTGATAGGTCTAACTCTTGCTCATGAGGAACAGATGGCCAATCTGCTTTGATATGGTCTACTCAGCTCTGAATTGACCAATGGCCCCCGTCTGCTGTGATTGGTCAACTCTGCTCTCATTGACAGATGCCCCAGTCAGTCTGCTGTGAGATTGACCAGATGGCCCAGTCTGCGCCGATTTGACCAGATGGCCCAGTCTGCGTGTGAAGGTCTACTCTGCATCTGACTGACGCAGGATGGCCCCGTCTGCTGTGAATGGTCCTACTCTGCGCTATTACCAGATGACACAGTCTGTTGTGATTGGACTACTCATGCTCGGTGATTGACCAGATGGCCCAGGTCATGTTGGGATTGGTCTACTCATGCTCTGAATGACCAATGGCCTATCTCTTATGGATTGGGACTACACTGCTCTGATTGACCATATTTAGAACCCACTCTGTGATTGGTCTTCTCCTGCTCATGAAGGACCAGTATGGCCCAGGCTGTTGTGATTGTTTTACAAACAACTGCTCTGATTAATCACGATGACCCAGTCTGTTGTGGATTGGTCTACACTGCTCTGCATTGAACAGAAGGTCCCCAGTCTCCTGTGATTGAGTCACTCTGCTCTGATCGACCACTGGCCCAGTCTTTGATGATAGGTCCTACTCTGCACTGATTGATCAGATGGCCCCAGTCTCTGGTGATTGGTCTACTCTAACTCTGATTGACCAAAGGTCCCCAGTCTCTGTGATTGGTCTACTCTGCCTGATTGATCAGATGGCCCAGTTGTTGGTTGTGAATGGTCTAACTCTGCTCTGAATTACCAATGGCCCAGATCCGCTGTGAATTGAGTCTACTCAGCTCTGATTGGCCCAGATAGGCCCAGTCCTTGTGATTGGTCTACTCTGCTCTGATTGAACAGAAGGCCCAGTGTGTTGTGATTGGTCACTCTCTCGCACTGATTGACCAGTGGCCCGTCAGCTGTGATTGGTCTACTCAGCTGCTGATTGACCAGATGGCCCCTGTCACTTGTGAATTCGTCCTACTCTGCTCTGAATATGACCAGATGGCCCAGTCTCTTGTGAGAGGTCTACTCGTGCTCTGAATTGAAACCAGCTGGACCCAGTCCTGCTGTGATTGATCTACTCTGCACTGATTGACCAGAAGGCCCAGTCTGCTGAGGATTGGTCAACTCTGCTCTGATTGACCAGATGGCCCAGTCCTGCTGTGAATGGTCTACTCTGCTCTTGATTGACCAATGCCCAGTCTGCTGTGATTGGTCTACTCTGCTCTGATTGACCAGACTGACACAGTCTGTTGTGATTGGTCTACACTTCTCTGATTGACCAGATGCCCAGTCTGCTGTTGATTGGACTACTCTGCTTGATTGATCCGATGGCCCATTCTCTATGTGATTGGTCCAAACTCTGCCTGGATTGTCCAATGGCCCATTCTGTTGTGATTGTTCTACTCATGCATCTGAATGACCATATGGCCCCAGTCCCTGCAGTGATTGGTCTACTCTGCTCTGATTGACCAGATGTCCCAGTCTCTTTTGATTGGTATACTCTGCACTTATCGACCAGATGGCCCAGGCTCTTGTGATTGGTCTACTCTGCTCAGATTGACCAGATGGCCAGTCTGTTGTGAATGGATCTACCTCTGCTCTGAGATTGAACCATATGGCCCAGTCCTGCTGTGATTGGTCTACTCAGCTCTGATTGACGCAGATGGCCCAGTCTGTGTGATTGGTCTACTCTGCTCTGATTGACCAGATGGCCCCAGTCTGTTGTGATTGGGCTACTCTGCCTCTGATATGACCAGATGGCCCAGTCTGCTGTGATTGGTTTACTCTGCTCTGATTGACCAGATTGGCCCAGTCTGTTGTGATTGGTCAACTCTGCTCTGATTGACCATATGGCCCAGTCGCAGTTGATTGATCTACCTGCTCTGATTGGCGCATATGGCCCATCTGTTGTGATTGGTGTACAGCTGCTCTGATTTTAACATGATGGGCCCAGTCACTGATGTGGATTGGTCAACTCAGCTCTGATTGACCAATGGCCCAGTCCTCATTGTGATTGGTCCTACTCTGCTCTGATATGACCAGATGGCCCAGTGTGTTTTTTGATTGGGTCTACCTGCTCTGATGGTCAGATGACTGCCAGTCCAGCTGTGGAGTGGTCCTCCTCAGCTCTGAATGACCAGATGGCCCAGACCTGCTGTGGATTGAATCTACTCTGCTCAATGGCCCCAGATGGCCCCAGTCCTTTTGTGATTGGAGTACTCGCTCTGATTTAAACAGATTGCCCATGTCTGCTGTGATTGCATCTACTCGCTCTGATCAACCAAATGTCCCAGTCTCTGTGAATTGTCTACTCTGCTCTGATTGACCAAAGGGCCCCAGTTCTCTGTGAAAGGCTACTCTGCTCTGATGGATCAGATGGCCCAGTGTGTTATATTGTTCTACTCGCATCTGATTGGTCAGAATGAACCCAGTCCTGCTGTGATTGTCTATCTGCTCTGATTGACCAGATGCCCAGTCTCTTGTTGATTGTCTACTCTGCACTGATTTGACCAAATGGCCCAGTCTGTTGTGATTGTTCTACTCAGCTCTGATTGGTCAGATGGCCCAGTCTGCGGTGATTGGTCTACTCTGCACTGATTGATCAGATAGGCCAGTGTGTTGTGATTTGGTCTACCTGCTCTGATTGACCAGATGGCCCAGTCCCCTCTTGTGATTGGTCTACTCTGCTCTGATTGACCAATGGCCCAGTCTGTTGTGATTGGTCAACTCTGCTCTGATGACCAGATGCCTAGTCTCTTATGATGGACTACTCTGCTCTGATTTGACCAGATGACCCACTCTGTGGATTGGTCTTCGCCGCACTGATTGACCAGATGGCCCAGGCTGTTGGATTGGTTTACACTGCTCTGATTAATCAGATGACCCAGTCGTTGGATTGGTCTACTCTGCTCTGATTGAACAGATGGCCCAGTACTCCTGTGATGGTCTACTCTGCTCTGATCGATTCCAGATGGCCCAGTCCTGTTGTGATTGGTCACTCTGCTCTGCTCGGATTGATAGATGGCCCAGTCTCCTTCTTGTGATTGTCTACTCTACTCTGATTGACCATATGGCCCAGTCTCTTGTGATTGGCCATGACTCGGCTCTGATGATCAGATGGCCCAGTGTAGTAGTGATTGGTCTACTCTGCTCTGAATGACCAGTGGCCCAGTCTGCTGTGATTGGACTACTCTGCTCTGAATTGACCAATGCCACGAGTCTCCTTGTGATTGGACTACTCACCTGACAGCGTCTGATGAACAGAGGCCCAGTGTGTTTTAGTAGATTGGTCTACTCTGCCTGATTGACCAGATGGCCCAGTCCTGCCTGTGATTGGTCTACTCTGCTCTGATTGGACCAAGATGGCGCCGTCCTCTAGTGATTCGTCTACTCTGCTCAGATTGCCAGAAAGCCCCAGTCTCTTGTGATTGGTCTACTCGCTCTGATGGACCAATGGCCCAGTCCTGCTGGTGATTGGTCTACACTCGGCTCTGATTGACCAGATGGCCCAGTCTGTTGTGATTGTCTACTCTGCTCCTGATTGACCAGATGGCCATCTGTTGAGATTGTCTACTCTGCTCTGATTGGACCAGATGGCCCAGGTCTGCTGTGATTGGTCTACTCTGCTCTGATTGACCAGATGACACATATCTGTTGTGATTGGTCTCTCCGCTCTGAAAGATCAGATGGCCCAGTCTGCTGTGATTGGTCTACACTGCTTTGATTGATCAGATGGCCTGTCTCTGTGATTGGTCCTACTCTGCTCTGAATGACCAGATGCCCAGTCATGTTTTGGTGATGGTCTACTCTGCTCAGATTGACCCGAATGGGCCCATCTGCTGAGATTGGTCTACTCTGCTCTGATTGACCATATGGCCCAGTCTCTCTTGTGATTGGTCCTACTCTGCTCTGAACAACCAATGGCCCAGTCGTCAGTATTGGTCTACTCTGCTCTGATTGATCAGATGGCCCAGTCACATGTGATTGGGTCGTACTCTGCCTCTGATTGACCAGATGGCCCAGTCCTGGTGTGTGTGGTCTACTCTGCTCTGATTGACCCAGATGGCCCATCTGCTGTGATTGGTCTACTCTGCTCTGATTGCACCAATGGCCCAGACAGTTGTGATTGGGTCTACTATGATGCTCTGATTTACCAGATGGGCCCAGTCTGTTGTGATTGGTCTACTCCTAGCTTCTATTGACCATATGGCCCAGTCTGCTGTGATGGTTTACTCTGCTCTGATTGACCAGATGGCCCAGTCTGTAGTGATTGGTACTACTCTGCTCTGATTGACCAGATGGCCCATCTGCTGTATTGATCTACTCTGCTCTGATGGGCCAGATGCCCAGTCTGTTGTGAATTGGTGTACACTGCTCTGATTTAACAGATGGCCCATTCTGCTGTGATTGGACAACCAGCCTCAGATTGCCAGAAGGCCCAGTCTACTTGTGATTGGTTCTATAACTCTGCTCGATTGAACAGATGGGCCCATGGTGTATGTGAATTGCTACTCTGCTCTGATTAGGTCAGATGACCCAGTCTGTGTGATTGGTCCTACTCTGCTCTGATTGACCAGAAGGACCAGTCCTGCTGGTGATTGATCTACACTGCTTTCTGATTGCCCAGATGGCCCAGTCTGTTAGATTGGTTACTCTCTCTGATTTAACAGATGGGCGCAGTCTGCGGTGATTGGTCTACTCTGCTCTGATCAACCAAATGCACAGTCAGCTGTGATTGGTCTACCCTGCTCTGATTGACGAAGACCCAAGTCTGTTGTGATTGGTCTACTCATCTCTGATTGGTCAGATGACCCAGTCTGCTGTGATTGGTCTACTCTGCTCTGCTTGACGCCGATGGCCCAGTCTGGTTGTGATTGGTCTATTCTGCTCTGATTGACCTAGATGGCCCAGGTCTCATGTGATTGGTCTACTCTGCTTCTGATGACCAGATGACCCAGTCTCTTGTGATGGTCTACTCTGCATTCTGATTGCCAGATGACCCAGTCTGTGTGAAATGGTCAACTCCAGCTCTGATTGGTCATATGTACCCAGTCCTGTGATTGGTCTACTCTTGCTCTGATTGACGAGATGGCCCAGTCTGCTGTATTGGGGTCTACTCTGCTCTGATTGACCAGATGGCCCAGTCCCTCATTTGATTGTCAACACTCTGCTCTGATTGGTCAGATGGCCCATCTGCTGTTGATTGGACAGATGGCCCAGTCTCTTGTGATTGGTCTACCACGCCTGATTGACCAAATGCCCAGTCTGGTTTGTGATTGGTCTACTCTGCTCTGATGGTCGATGGCCCAGTCTGCTGTGATTGGTCTACTCTGCTCTGATTGAACCAGATGGCCCAGTCTCTTGTGATGGTCCTACTTCTGCTCTGGATTGAAACCAATAGGTCCCAGTCCTCTTGTGATTTGGTCCTACTCTGCTCTGATTGGTAAGATGACCCAGTCTGTTGTATTGGTCCTACTCTGCTCTGATTGACCTGCTGACCCAGCTGTTTGTGATTGTCTACTATGCTCAGATTGGATCAGATACCCAGTTACTGCTGTTGTTTTGGTCATTAATCTCAGCTCTGATTGACCAGATGCCCCAGTCCTGCTGTGAATGGTCTACTGGGCTCCTGATGTGATCAGATGACCCAGTCTGTTGCTGATGGTGTCTACTCTGCTCCGTGAATGACAGATGACCCATCTGTGTGATTGGTCTACTCTGCTCTGATTGACCAGATGGCCCAGTCCTGTTTGTAGGCTGGGCGATATTAAACCAAAATCTTATCTCATGATCCTGATAATTATAATATATCACCATATAGTAACTTTTCAGTAAATTCAATCCTTAAAGAGTTTATATATATAAATATACCAAAAGGTGAAGACAATTTCATTTTCTACATTCAAAGTAAATACTCAAATTACTACATTGAAATTTTTTTCTACCTTTTATTTAGAACTCCTAGGTCAAATATTTGATTAAGAATGAAGAAATAAAATATGAGAAGAAATATAAAACAATTTACAAAAACCAATGATTACAGGACCAACTAAAAATAATGCTATAATAAAATGCCAAATAATAAACATTAATAATAACATTATTTTGATCCGTTCAGTTAAAATATTTTTATTTTGGCAGTCAACCAATCAGAATTCAAAATACAGACTGTACAGATGTGATATTGAAGCATTGCCTTTACCAACGTGTGAAATGCCGGATGCTAAGCGTCAAGTCCAATCATAGGTGGTCGCAATGCAATAATGGCTGTGGCGTTATTTTTTTTTTCCGAGGATAAACTGGATGTGTCTACTAACGTGTCAAACATTAGGGCCTACATTTCAGTGAAAATGAATAGCAGGTACTAATGCCGCTTGCTGTGTGTATTTTGAAACCGTGAAAATTGCAGTATAGTGAAGAACAAGGATTTCACACCATATCAAAACACCACACTAGATACGCTTCTGTGAACGGAGGAAACAGAATAACAACAACATATATAAAACTAAAAAACCGACACGCAATTCCTCAAATAATAACCGATAAGACAATTAAACGCCGGGGCCCACTGATAGTGGCCGGGGGCGTGGTCAACACAGAGCAAAAAAAGGCCGGTCCCTTAGATTAAGGCCGGGGAAAAAAATGTGGATAGGGCAATCCGCCTAAGTGCCTTTCATATAATGACACGTACCTACCGGTATTCAATTTTCCACTAATATATCCTCTTCATCTCATCATTATGGACACATTGTGCAGCAAGCTGACCACTATACGAGAGCGGGATTGTACAGTGACTGACATAACTCCATTCAATTACAAACTGTGCCTATTCATCACAATTAAGATCAGTGTTTTTGTAACCACATAAAATGTTTATTTTAGGTTTCAGACATTTAAATACCATATTAATTTTATAGCAAAACAATACCTTTTTAGTTTTGTAAAATACCCTAATGGTGTCTACGGAAGCAGCAATAACAATATTCCCTTCAATATAGTGTAATAGTGAAAAACAACACACAGTGTAAGAACTACAAAGTTTACTCTATTCCTTCTTCTCCCAGTTTCACACGGGCACTTACTTTCTATGTATATAGGGAATACTAACTCACAACAGAAAGGAATCTCGTTGAACTGCGGCCCCAAACGAAACATCTCACGTTACAATCAAGATCATTTATAAAGGTTTTACCACAAACAAAACAAACTCACTTATTACAGCATGAATTTGAGAATCGGATTAGTAGATAGTTTGATTGACTGGTAAGCAAGTTTGTAATATTAGAAATAAAGCGCTACATCTGGTCATATACAGGAGGGCTAGTTGGCTGAGTGGTGAGAATCACGAGTGCCAAGCACTGGGACCATATAACCACGGATACATGGCGGGAGCTGGAGATTGCGATCGTCTATCCCCTACCCGATTATTTATCAAAAGATGGAAATAAGAAATAAGACCACTGCCGCAACAAAAGCCTGCTTCATAAAAGCCGTTACCTACTGCAGTTCATGTAAATAAAGGCCCCGGTATTTATTTGAGGACTTATTACGGATATAGCCTTAACGCGAAATATAGTCTAATTCTCACTTACATAAATACGGATTACAAACGAAAGGAACGCTTTTGAGTTTCCGTTCAATGGACGGGTCCAATTTCACGGAAAGGAAAACAGAACGGCAGAAAAAGAATCCTGCTTGATTTCTGTATATTAAAAAGAGCTTTACAGTTTTGAATAATGTCTGCTTCTATCCGTATGACCATAAATTATGGAGGAACAGTTCCTCAAAGACAAAACTCTCCCTGATCGCGCGCGGCGCCTCGTGCAATCTATTCTAGCCATTGCTAACAAGTTCATTAACGACCAGTACCTCAAGGCGGGCGGTTAAGAGTTTCATCCATCCAAATGTGAAAAGTTTTGCCGAAAACAAATGTATTTTTTGCGACACCAGAAATATACGACAGAGCATAATATGAAACATAGACATTCCATCCGATTTATATCGTTTATATATCGCACAGCCCTATTCTGTGAATTGGTCTATACCACAAACATAGTGGCCTGTCGGAAGCTACACACCCAATACTATAAAACAATACGTCAGCTTTGCTTCCTCAGTCCTCAGAGATTGTACACACTATAAAGACAGTAACAATGATATCGTTTTAACCAAATCAATCTGAGCGCGAGTCCGATGATGAAATATTAGAATAACTAGTTTATTCCACCTCGTTGCAAGGACGACTGAGCAGGATGTTTCTTAGTGATACTCTACTCAGTTTGAGGTACAAAATAGAGGATGTACATGTAATGCCCACCATCAGCATTAATAAAGTTATTTCCATCAACAAATGGAAATTTCAAATTCCTCTTTATTGAGTATATTTTGGCATATAAAATACAGAAAGACAAAGACACAATAACAAACAACAGACATCAGAGGACATCATTGCCATTGCCATTGCCAATGCTAAACAAATCAAATTATAAATTTTGCTCATCAAAGTAATCTATACAAAGTTTGCCTTACGTTGAATAAAAATATTCAGACTATCCCCCTCAACAAATAATTAATTTTCTCCAATTTCACAATGAAGCCATTATGTGCCTTTCATAGGGCTGTAGTGAGGCAGGGGCATTTTCCTGTTTCCAACACAAGAGAATCAATCTCCCCGCGCCATCAAAGGTCACAAAACAAACCATGCGGTATATTTGGTGGCCGAAAGTTTGACATTTGGGAACCCAGGCTTCACAACCAAAAAGAGCCCAGAACGTTCTGGCTTAAGCTGTTTATTTTGGAAAAGGGTTTGAAATATATTGTTGCTTATTTTCAATGCTTTTCCAAGAAATTAACTTGGCCTCAATAAAATATGACCTTTAGTGACTCCCAGAAGGGTGGATTTTGTGAATCAGTAGTGTACATTGAATGATACATACAAAATTTTATATATTTTATTACTTTCTTCTATATCTTCTTTGTATTGAATGGTATGCTGATTATCAAAACGTCCACGTCCTCAATGGTTTGATTATGTCCATGAGCTAAATGCACAGATTTGATGACTATGAAATCTGTACAACCTTAGTGTTTCATAATTGGCAATGTTTCATTCATTCGTAATGAAGTGAATTTACCGACTATTAAAAAGAAATCATTCTGGTATAGAGTCTGATGAACTGGGGAGTAATAAGAATAATTGCCCGTGTTGTTGGGGAGCAGGTTCTCCATTGATCTATAATGTAGTATAAGTATTCATAATTTTCTTAAACACTTTTTGCTATTTTAGTCACAGTAACCGGTCTACGTGATGGACCTATCCAGGTCAAATCAAGGCCCTAAATTAAAATGTCCCCCAATTATCAGTTGAGTGAGAGTCCATGTCGGGTATTTGATAACAATGAGTTTAAAATTGTTCCGTCAATCAACGTTGGGCGCGAATACGTTACTAATTTGAATCAAATGTATCATAAAAGTTACCAGTGACAAAGATGAATCTGCCCTTGAGAGACCGTAATTATCTTGGAAGCAGATAAACGTGACTGATTTTTTTTTAATTAATATATCGTATAACCCCTACTCTTGCACCAAAGTTTAGAATGAAAAATCTGTCCAATAACCATATTATTGCTTAATCATTGGTGATCTTGATTTATCAAGTTTTTCTTGTAAGAAAGCCGATAATCCATATCTAGTTTTTTTTCAAATGCGCTAAAATATTACTTTTATGGCTCCATTAGAGCCCATTGCAATTCCAATTCACAAATTTGACCAAGTTGTGCGGACTTGTTTTTAGCCAACAAGGGTGTTAAGAACCTAGTCCAGATTTAAATAATAGCATGGAGTGAAAACTGTCTTGTACCATATATCCATGAAGTAGACAGACAGTCTGACAATTGAACTATCTTAACATCCCTAAACAAAACATGCTAGGTAAAACAAAGAACAAAAAAAGATCTTACATAAAGAACCATAAGTTCCTAACCCTAAGTCCCACAAGGACACTTATTACTAATATAACTCTGGGTCAGATCAACTTTGTATTGGGCCACCACTTACTGAATAAAAGTAAACAGAAATCAAAGTCTAGTTTATAATTACATTCCCTCCTTATCCCCTTTCCCTAAACATGAAATATAAATCAATGTTTTCCCATCCCCCTTGTAAAAAAAAAATAGAAAAAAAATAAAAAACAACAATACTTATTATTTTAACCAACCTTGTAAAACAAAACTTAGGGGTAGGAGAAGAAATAAATAAAAATAAATAAATAAATATACTATTACCTACATACCCGTATAGAATACACACACCCTTTCCACACTCTCCTCTAATCCACCCGTCAACACATCAATTATTTCTTCCCCCTCCTTTTCTATCTGTCAAATCACCCATTATCCAATATCCGACTAAAAAGCCATGTGTTACAGGCAAAAGGAGAAGTGTCTTTTAATGTGTTTTTCCTTGGTGGCATCACAATTGTATATGAAGGAAATACTCAAACATTTATGCCACTACTACCTGTACAGATGGAGGCCTGGGATTTGATAAAGTTTTTTCAGCTCCCGTGGTCAGTGAACGAAGTTTGGTGTGTGTCCATCGTTTATGATAAACTTTGCAGTTAGTACAGATACTGGTAAGTTATTCCAGCGCTTTGCGTAGTTTCACCTTAACCGGTTGAAAGAAGCTAGCAGCTTGCTGACCTCTGGACTCATACTCTGACAGATATGTACCACCCTAATCCTTTGTAGAATAGGTTCCGTTTTGCTCCTGGACAGGCTCAGAATCTTCTCCCTGGTCGGTGTGGTAAGTAGGCGAGCTATCATCGCTCTCGGGTCGGGCTCTCGACCTGCTCGGGTCTTAGGGGGTCGCCCGGGTTCTATGAGCTCGATCTATTAAATTGGTGATTTCAAATAGTTCTTTCTCGAGCACTCTTCTGAAAAAAACTACGCTAGGAAGCGGCTCGGATTCCCTGCCTACTATAATCTTCGCTAATTCCCCCCACACGTAGGTTTTTGCCTGCGACTTCTGTTCTCCAGGTCCTGTATTTTTCCTGGCATTTTATTGTAGTCTTTTCTGTAGGGTTGTGCGTTGTGCTTTGTCCTTGGCGGATATTTTGTCCGAAACCAACACAAAAGAGATCTTATCCATCTCTTTTCTTGTGTGTCCGCTGTTTCCGCTTTTAATTTATCATTCATTAAATTTTCCGCGGGATGTGCATGTAGCTCGCTTTCGAAATATACCCACAGAGAAGCTGTTCTTCATTCCGCCATTGCGCCTTCGTCCTTGTGGAGCAGGCCGAGCTTCACTAGCTGGAGAGGTGTCAGTTGGGGGCTTTGTTGGTGCCTGAGGCGCAATAGCATTCCGCCGTGCCAGTTGAGACTTGGTTAGCCGAGAGACATTTTAACCGGAGCAGTGCCAACCTTCAGGTGTATGCTTGTAGAGATTTTTTTTGTGTGTATTTACCCGAGGAGTCCCGACATATCACATATTGTTCTAAATTATTTTTTATAGGTGAGTTGCTGAAAGAGGGTGATGTTCTTGCCCAGGATAATTTTAAATCTTGCAACATTTGCGAGCTCCCTAATTCGCAGCTCCACACCTCCCATTCGTCCGGAAGCGGAAGTCTCCCCAATATATAAATTCTAATTTACTGCGGTGAACATATGGGAACTGAATCAATAACGATGAATACGTTAATCGTAGCTCTAGCGTGAAATGACCATGTAACAATAACTTTGTAACGTATACATTAACAAATCGTTGCTCCATCCTTCATCTCACGTGAAAGAAGTAGAACGAATGTGTATACCATGTAGTATTTGGACACGAGCCTTGATAAGTATCATTATTTCTTTTAATACAGTCCTAATGCATTAAGCCAGTTCGTGTATTAGAACGTCCGCCGAGGACGCGGGTTTTCGTCCGACATATTCACGTACAATAGAGTCCCATTTCAATGGCTGTTGGCGCCTACCCAATAAAACGGCTAGTATGAACAACCCCCGCTCCGCCCCCCTTTTTCCTCTCGCCGCCACAGAGTTACAAGTGCACAAGTTAGTTTTTTGCATCTAATAAATCGCGAAAAGAGTAAGCAAAAGACAAGGTCGCGAAATTGAAATTGCAGTGAACAGATATGAGAAGTTGCAAGTACCTACTTGAGCTTGTCCGGCAAATGTGATGTAAGAATAAGTGCAAAGTAAATATTTCAGTTTATGTGTCAGTCATTGTATTTTCTTTTTTTTAAAATCTTCTTTTATTAAACATTTTAGTTATTTCAAATAAAAACGAACAAAAACAAAAATACAGCACAGAAAAATGATATTAATAACCTATCAAATGGCATGTGGACAATTGACCATTTTAAATACAGCATCCGTCATATGCTTGTACATACATTTATATCCAGTTTTGAAGTTTAGGAACCATTTAATCTTCAGACACTTTAAAAATGTTCTGCCATTGTTAAAACCAGTTTGTAATTTACACATGGGAGAAAAAATACCCCGCCGATCTTTCTAGAGTTACAACTTTCAGGAATCAGAGAATTTCCATCATCTGACTAGAGGGGGCGTCGCTACCTACCCATTTGGCCCAATATAGCCTTCGAGCCAGCATCAAGAGAAACTGAACATCTCTTTGCGAGCTCTCAGAGGGTCAGGCCAGTAAGGCACATTAGTGGCAGTGTGTGGGCTGTCTGTTCCTATCACCAAACTGATTTCACTCGCTACCATCCTGCCAGAATAAGCCTTGATGTTCCTGCACTCCCAAAGACAGTTGATATCTAGTGCCTTTAGAGCTGAGTTACATTAGGACAAGTTTCGGAGAAACTCATGGAAGTACTTACTGTATAATATAGTTGAATGTAAACATTAAGTTTTTAAAGAAAATATTGAACGCATTCTTTGTATCTAATCCAATTGATATGCTCGCGGGGGGGCAGTTATTACTAATTAACCACCCACTAGACAATTGACATTTTTGAAGCAGCATATTCCAAGATGTTCGTAAGTGTATCAGTTGTCTATACCGTTAAGTCTGTAACTCAGAATAGAATCTAGACACAAAACGTCCATGTATCCGACAGTCCAGTAGATTTTTGTTCAAGCAATTACAGTTCGTTGGTAGCTCAAGATCCATCTTTGATTTTACGAAATCCTGTTCGGAGATACTTGAAGAAATCTTTGCAGTATATTATATAGAGATCTTATATCTTCAAATGTCTTGAAATTACCTTTGTCCCACAGGATCAACATTCTCCAAATCCCAGTTTTCTTGCCATACTTGAGATTGAGACCAGCGCCCTCTTCCGGTTAAATCTGACTGGGTATCTACCCAGAATTGTATACTTTCCCCTAATGGTTTCTTCAAAATACTCATGTCTTGTAACATTATATAATTAGGTATGTAATTGCTTTAACAGCCGTGGACAAGTTCTCTTGCAACGATTATTTAAGATCTAATAGAGGTTTAATCAACAATACGGTTGGCTAATTACTTTTTCAATCTCGCAAGCCAAGGTTCACATCATGTTCGAGTCTGCCCACACTGAACCAATTCTAGCATCATCGACACTACCATAGTTCTCATCTTTGGTAACCCCACCCACCCTGTTTGTTATTGGAGTTGAAATGTATCCATTTTAAGCTTAGGTTTTCTGCCTGCCCAGATAAAGTCTGATATCAGTTTTATATTTAATGTCCATAAGATCATTTGGATTTAAAAACACAAAAAGCATTGACACTGGATAAGACTTTTTGTGAAGTATTACAATTATAGCAAGGTTAATCCAACCAAGCTTGATAAAGGGAAGCTTTTTCCAACTTGTACCTTTTTCTTTTATGTGACTAATTAAAGATTGATGTTTTCCGCATACGAGCTTACCAACTATGGGTGTGATTTTTATTCCTAGATACTTAATTCCCTTTAGTGCCCAGCGGAAAGTTGATCAGGCTCGACCTGACCACTGTTTGGTAAAGCATTTACTTTTCTGACTTTCAAATTTTACCTTATACCCTGATATTTGTCCAAAATCTTTAAAAACAATCATCCAATGCTGGAATTGATTAATCGGGATACATGGTGTAAAGTTAAAAGAATATCATCGGCATATAATAACATGTGTGCAGTTGTTCCCTGTTAAAATCCTTTCTATATTTATAATCTGTCTGACAGCTATCGCAAGCGGCTCTATAGCCAGGAGAACAGCAAAGGAGATAAAGGACTGCCCTGACAGTACCGCGAGTAAGTTTAAATGATGTTGACAAAAGACCATTTTGACAAGGACCGAGGCTACAGGCATATTGTACAAGAATCTTCAACCAATCTATAAAATGGATTTAAAACCAAATCTTTCTTAGCACTTAGAATATGTACCCAAATCGACATGGTCGATAGCTTTTTCGGCGTCCCATTGAAAACAATGGCGCCGGATATTTGATGGTATATAAGATGCTCCGCTAAGAATTAATCAAGCATCTGTATTGTTTGAGGAAAGACGACCCATTATAAAATCCAGTCTGGTCATGCTTACATGTCATGAGTACAACCCGCACTAATCTATTAGCCACACCGTTTGGACAATATTTTCCCATGTCTACACCTACAAACCATGGGCCGATAGGAAGAAGGCAGTTCTGGATCCCGGGGGGGGGGGGGGGGCCTTATCCCTTTTGGTATGACTGTAATATTGAGGCAATATACATAGTTCCCGGAACTTGAATGTGAAAAGATGCATTAAATACCTTTCAAACCTAAAAAAAACTCAACGGGGATATCCGTCAGCTCCAGGCGATTTGCCCGATTGGAGGGATGAAATGGCTGTATCAAATTCTAACAATAAAGGACCTTTCCAGAAGTTAGCCTGGACTTCGGTTAGTCTAGGTATATTCAAGCTGTTTAGAAAGTGACAATCTTTAATATGTCAAATCAGTTCTACAGAACTATATAGTTTCCTCAGAACATTGTCAAAAAAACGTTCATTAATGTGCTTAATATCCATATGACGCTGACCATTTCTCATCCCTAACTGCCCGTAAATAAAGAAAATGTTTTTTTATTAGGGGGATCCGATTGTTTTGCCAAACTCCTCGCCAAGAATTTGGTTTGGTTATTGCCACAATCAAATAGATGCTTGTGTAAATAAACATATCCTACACAGCATTCTGGCCACTAAGTCACTGACGACATGTCGCCAGGCTGTCTTTAATATTCCTTAAAAGTACTTCATCTGATTTTGCTGCATAATAATCTTCTTCCAATCTTTTAGTTTTAATTTTTAATTTCAAGGGTGCATTTTGTAATATTGATTATTCCTTCTTATAAAAGCGTGTATATGAATTATAACCCCTCTCATATAGGCAATTATAAGCATACTCCATACAATGCAGAGAGGGTCAGCGAGCCTCTTTGTCATTGATGTTTAGATACAAATCGTCTGTTCTTCTATTAGTTAAATAAAATTTGGGGGTCCATCAAACAAAGTTATAAGCCTTTTAACTTCCAGTACATAGTTACTTTAGTGGAGTCAGGGTGGCTGAGCATCTTAAACAAACAGGAGCGTGATCAGAAATGGCAAAAACTCCTATACTACTTCTCCACTAATGAGCCAAAATGTCTGTGAAATTAAATTATTAGTCAATGCGGGGACCTTGATGAAATGAGGTAATGAGTTGAAATGTAAAGCTTTTGTGTAGAAGGGTTAAAATATGCCCCCAAATAACTAACCAGGCCGATTCCCTTAAATGGGCCGTTTTTAAGCGAGTCTTGCACATTTAGACTGACTGCTCCGAGCTGGACTCCTTTCCAAAAAAAGTGACAAAGAAGCAATTACAATACGCCTCCTATCAAAAAAAATGTTGGAGGGAGTCCATCTCAACCAGCCGTCCCAAAAAAATCAACATCATTTCCATTAGACTAAAAGGGGAATGCGTATCACAGCAAAATTATTTTCCCCCATAAAGCATGCCTTGGTTAAAACTATTCTCCCCTCTGTAACCTATAGAGTGTCTGTAACAACAAACGGCAAGTATTTTTGTAGGTATCAGTATTAGTACCCCCTCCTACTTGTATTGAAAAAGGATAAATAATAAACCTGACCAACCCAACTCCCTGAGATATTTCTTATGTCATTGTCCTGAGGTGTGATTCCTGTAGAAAGGCTATTTGATTGTGCCCTTTTTTTAGGGATAGGGTTAGGATAGCTTCCTATTCACAGGATTACTGGCTCCCTTGACATTCCAATACAAATTCTAATACTAAGTACTATTCTAAACAGCATTGTACT
Source organism: Meda fulgida (assembly GCA_030578275.1). NCBI lineage: Eukaryota > Metazoa > Chordata > Actinopteri > Cypriniformes > Leuciscidae > Meda > Meda fulgida. Next base: position 188,438 of record CM060630.1, on the reverse strand, counting down.
ATCTTAGGTTTCTGGAAAGCTGTTTTTCCAGTCAACTGTGCAGCGCACAGATAAACTTTGGGATTATATTGATAGAACAGTATTTTAAATAAATTTTAACCCATTCTAAGTTTGTCAGCCTTAGAAAGGTTCCAAACCTAAGAGTTAAGAGGAATAATTCACTTAAAATTAAAATAGTCCCTAAATTACTCACCCCTCAAGGTATTAAAAACCCTGTATGAATTTCTCTGTTCTGCGAACACAAAAGAAAGATCTTTTGAAGAAAGACCGTAAGCCAGACAGTTTGATGTACCCCATTGACTAACCAACTAGAAGCTGAGTTAAATTATGAACAGAATTTTCATTTTTTTAAAGTGAAATAATCCATTAAGCAAAAAACCGCATCTTTTAGACATAGGCAAGCAGCTTATCCAGACTCATCGTTATTGGAAAGTGGATACTGTTTAAAAAAATAACTCCCTCTGGAGAGGACTTTTGAGTCTTTGTAAATCTACAGATGTTTTTTATTGCTCGAACAGCAACATTACAAACCCACTAACAACATTGAAAAAGTGGAAAACAGCAATAGGACCCCCTTTAAGACTTCCATTGGTTCACTTCAGCCGGAACGCACCTTACACAAGCTGAAAATTTTCAAAGACTGAACTGAGCAGATTTGAAACACCGGCTGTGAACACCGACTGAACACGACTTGGCTCGTTTGGGCATGATAAGTCATAAGTATCAAATTGCATTCATATTCAGCCTTACAGTCGTTAAGTGCGTCCCCAGCTTTAGTAGCATGTAAAACAAAACAGTTATTCTAATTGGGAATAAATTATGTACCGAAAGCGAGCAAAGAATGTTCCCCATCACTGAAACGGTCACTGACTTTTTTCGATCAATGAAGCTGACTACACTGCACAATGAGTCTCTTACAGCGCATGTGGCTTAATTTACACTGCAAGTCTTAATGCACAGATTCGATCATTTTGGCCCGACTGTTTACACTCACTTTAGACAGGACTTGTTTCTGATATCTGTGTTTACATTAATTCCCGCCCAATATAATTTTTCGTGATCGTTTTACCATCCACATAGATAGTAGAGCCTGGTTTTGAATGGCCAAAATATTAAAATTATTTATATAATTCATGTTGGGTGGTCATGATTATTTTCCAGCATGGACAAGATAACAACTGTCATCATGACTCATGAATGTTTTGCAGCGTGAAATCTGATGAAACAGATATAGACCTAGTCAATAAAAACGAAACAATTTTTGTTTATCTACAGCTCAGATCTAGAATTCTGAAGTGAAATAAAGTAGCCCAATATATATATTTATTTTCTTTACAAAGATAAATATAAAGTTCCCACCTCGATATAAAGCTGTGAGTGAGCGCACACAGGCACGTCTGTCTCATAATACATTAAAAAGCTATCTTTGTAAATATAAATGTGTGGTCCTCGCCTTGTGGTGGCTTGAACTCAAACTGGAATCGGATATGTGTTTAGATGGAGGTCGGATGTCCAGATATCGGATATGTATCTGATTTAAAGCCATATTTGGAAAAGGCTCAGATTGGATTTTTGTTCATTTTGGTGGTATTTCCTCCCATGCCCATACATTTCCAACCCTGATCTACATCTTAGACATGGCCTCTCTGCAATCCAATTAAATCCAACTCAATCCAATTGACGTAGCGACTGAGAACTACAATCCCCACAATCTTTAAAGACATTGTAAACTCAATTGGAGTTAGACAACACGTGTCAGGACCGACTCATTGTCGTAATCATACTCTAGATCTAATATTATCACATGGAATAGATGTTGATGCCGTTGAAATTCTGCAGCAGAGCGATGACATCTCAGACCATTATCTAGTCTCATGTAAATTACATTTAGCCAAGGCTGCAAATCCGACTCCGTGTTATAAATAATATATATCAATATAATAATATCAATATTCTTCCTAATCAGTTTCATCATCTCAGCATCCCGGATAGCTTAGAAGAACTTGATATTGCAGCAGAAACTTTTAACTCTCTCTTTTCCAGCTCTTTAGACACAGTTGCTCCGTTGCGCTCAAAGAAGATTAAAGAAAATAGTCCAACGCTGTGGTACAATGAGCACACTCAAACACACACACACACACACACACACACACACACACACCGAGAGGGAGTCAAGTTAATGGCCCTTAAGTTAATAACTAATTATCTTCGCAACAGAAGTGAATCAATCAAAACTATCTTTAGTTGGACAATAACTTTATCATAGAGCTGTGGTAAAGCCTAATAAAATGTAACGGTAATTTCTATTATCACTGTAAAGCTGCATACTGTTAAAAGCGCTTTATAAATGGTGACTTAACTTAATTTTTCAGCATACCAAGACATTTTGGACAATTTCATGCTCCCAACTTTGTGGGAACAGTTTGGGGATGTTCCTGTTCCAACATGACTGTGCACCAGTGCACAAAGCAGGTCCATAAAGACATGGATGAGGAGTTTGGTGTGGAGGAACTGGACTGGCTACACAGAGTCCTGACCTAAACCCGATAGAACAGCTTTGGGATGAATTAGAGCGGAGACTGAGAGCCAGGCCTTCTCGTCCAACATCATTGCCTGAACTCACTAATGCGTTTCTATCGTAGAAGAATGCTACAAAATTCTCATAAACACACTCCAAAACCTTGTGGAACGCCTTCCCAGAAGAGTTGAAGATGTTATAACTGCAAAGGGTGGGCAACTCCATATCAGGGTATCTGCACACTTTTTAATGTAAAATTCAAGGCTTTTTAAGACCTTTATAAGACCCTAAGAAATCTAAATTAATACTTTACATTAGGGGAGCGCAATATTGACTGAAATATGTCTCGATATTTTCAACGTTTTGTTGTTACTAATTAGATAATATTTTTCTGATAGTGTTTGTGTGCTGGTACCATGGCTAGTTTAGGCCTGTTGTTGACAGCTGACTCACGAAGATATTCATATTTTTCATATTCTATGCAGTGGTCAATTCACAGCAGTGACAGAATTTTTTTTTTTTTTTTATTAACGGACAATATTAAAATGAAAATAAATTAAAACCTTAAATTGATTTCCAGCGGCATTTTCACCTATATATGGACTTTTTTTTTTTACTTTTTTTTATGCATCACCTTTTATGTCAAATTCTAACATTCAAATTAAATTATATTAGAATAATAACACAACACCACTGTTACTAGTCAAATGAAATCATTAAATCAAAATCCATCTTTGCAGTGCAGAGGAGACAAAGAAGCGGCATCAGAACTTGCATTAATAAATTTACACTCCATTTACAATTGCATAAATAAAGCTATCAGATTTTTTTTCTAATTCAATATTAAAAAAATAAGGAACTGATTTCTAATTGTAACATTTTGATTAAAGGGTACTTTAAATGTAGGCCAGTAGGTGGCCGCAAGTCACTGTCTTGATAAGTGAGTTGAGGGAGTCATTCATTCAACCGATTCGTTCAAACGGCTGATTCATTCAGGAAAAATTGTTCATTGAATCGTTAAAATGATTAGTTCAAAACGCAGATTTCAGTAAAAAAAAAAAAATCATCGCTGTCTGTTGCATTGAGACTCTGCCACGGTTTCATTTTGAAATTCTCATCGGCGAAATACAGGGAAAACAAACAATATTGACAATATTGTTTAATGTAACTCACAATGTTCATTTAACTGTTATATAAAATAAATATCACATTTGCTATTGTGTACGGGAAAAAACGTCCCTCTTGCGGATGTGATATTGTATGATAACAACATAATATGATATAAATATAAGACAAAAGCTCATTTAGGGACATCCCTATAACTGCACTGACACATCACGCAGGGAAAGCAAGCATGAGAGACAAATGCGATGTCAGGTCGCAGTGCCTCGTACATAGTTAAAAGTAAAGCAATGATTACAATATCATCATAGACAATACACATCGCACACCACTACCCACATTAAGAATTAACTTACAATTGAACTGAAATTAACCAGCTTGCTTCTTCTCTCCTGCTGTTTCGCGTGCAGGAGACACACGTAATGCTGGCGCGAATGTGACGCGAAATGTCAGGTGAACAAGCAAATCCACAAAGAAAGAATAATAAATAAAAAAGTAAGCTAATTGGATAGACATCTCAAAAAAGTCAAATTGCCATCTAAAATTTAAGACCTTTTATAAGTAAAAATAAGACTTTTTACGATTTTTTATGGCCTTATATGTAAAAAATCTAATTTAAGACATTATGTCTTAAATTTATGTTATGTATAAGACGGATGTCATTAATGTTCATGTGCATGTAAAGGCAGACATCCCAAAACTATTGGCAATATAGTGCATGTTCAATCGGACCACAAGGAGGCAGCGCACTAGCCAATGACTTGTGCTGCATTCACATATCTGAGCAAAGTATGTTCCTAGCCCAATACCTTACACATTTAAAGCGTCCCTATTATGCTTTTTCGGATATGACCTTTCATATAGTGTCAAGTCAAGTCAAGTATATTTATAAAGCGCTTTTCACAATATAGATTGTAATATAGCAGTTTGTGAATGTTATTGTCTCCTAAAAGAAATAATAGATTATGGACTGCCAGAAACAAGTCGCCAGTAATTCCAGTCTCACTTTCTTAACAAAGCTATGTAGATTTTTGACATGTTTACATAATAGCAGCCTCTGGTCTTGATTAGCTCTAACAGTGTCTCTTTGCCCCACACTCAAACACTATAGTTGTATCTGAGACTGGAAGAGTTGGTGTTGTTCATGTCGAGAAGACGCTGTTTTCTGCTGCCAAAGCAAATCCACTTTGATGAGATTGATACGGTAAAACCCACGCCATCGTTACTATTCGTATCACTGTGATCAAGGGCTGAGATTCAGATATGATAATAAGCGTTTGGTTTCTGACCAATCCCAGCAGACTGGGCCATCTGACCAATTAGAGCAGAGCAGTTCTCGGGAAGGAGGGGTTTAGAGAGACTGAATCTTCAAACAAACCGTTTCAGACACTGAGAGGAAAAAGCTGATGCTAACAGTGGATATCATGAGAAAATTATAGTGTTTTTTGATCTTGGATGCATGTAAATCAGAGACTCCAAAACAACATTAGGAATCTTTACATTAGCATAATAGGGTCCCTTTAATAGTGAAATTCCTAACCTGATACTGAACAGCACATTTGTGAACTCACCATATCCCGCAGCGGTTTCATTACACCCCACACTTTATCTTCTGTGACGTGGATTCCCAGCTCCTCACCAGCTTCTCTGAGAGCCGTCTCTACCACAGATATGTCCGACGGGTCTTTCTTTCCCCCTGCAAAACTGACACAACAGGGATGAGAAGGACATTCAGCAGAGGGCTGACATGTGAGCTGCTCTATACAGCTTTTAGCATTAGAAACGAGCTTAAGGTGACCTTTTTACCTGACATCCCCTTTGTGCCGCCCCTTCAGCTGGGCCGATCTGAGGGTGAACAGGAGTGCGGGATCCCCGCTCACAGCACACAGACACACCAGCACTGCCGCCCAGCTCTTCCCCTCCCGCTCGTACAGAGCAGCGCTGGCCTGGAGGGAGCGTCGGCAGCGAGCCTCGTTCCCCGCGGACAGACACCGGCCCGTAACACCGCGAGCCTCGTTCCCCGCGGACAGACACCGGCCCGTAACACTGTGCTGCTGGCCATCTCTGTGCAGCCCACGGGTCTGACCCGTTCGCACTGCAGAGCGGCCCGCGGGTTTACAACGCCTCGTCCACAGGCCTGAGCCAATGTCGGCCAACCACCGGGAGCTGCCTGCGCTGTGTGTGCTGCATGCTTGTCTTTTAATATGGCTTTCAGGAGAATGTTGGCATTTCTCCAGTTTGCTGTAGGTCAGAAGGCCCTTGCTGCGGTTAGTGGAGCAGTGGGATAGAGATCCATTGAGGGAGGCGTGTAAACACAGAACAAGAGTCTGTGGTGTGTGTACCCAGTTAATCATGCTAAAATCCATGTGTGGTAACAGAAAATGAGTGCTGATGCATATCCGTCTTGTGGCCCGTGGACCCACGTGTTCGGAAGAGTCCAGAACGACAGAGAATCCTCTAGAAACGGAGCAGGGGGTGTGTTTTTCCCACAGGGCATGTGAAGAGCGGCTGCAGACGTGTTCATGTTGGACTTGAGCGTCTCTGAGCATCAACTGCAGTCTGTAAAACCTCAGCTGATTTACACAAGTCTTCATGTGTGGAGTCCTGAACATCCTGTGATAACACAGTTCAACATTAAATTAGCCCATGATTTACTCACCCTAAAGCCCTGTGTGTATATATATATATATATATATATATATATACCTTAGGACATTCTTCTTTCAGACGAATACAATCGGAGTTATATTAAAAATTGTCCATGCTCTTCCAAGCTTTATAATGGCAGTGATTTGCTGTTTCTGTTTTGAAGTCCATAAAAGTGCATCCATCCCTTATAAAAGTAATCCACATGGCTCCAGGGAGTTAATAAAGGCCTTCTGAAGTGAAGCGATGCGTTTGTTTAAGGAAAATATCCATATTTAAAATTTGATAAACTATAAATACTGGCTTCCAACAGACGGCCATACGCATCGATGTACGGTGGAAGAGTAACCCCTGACCCGACACACAGCGTAATGATGAACGCGGAAGCACAGAGGAAAGAGCAAAACAAAACACTGGTCATGAATTAGCAATTTTGAAGAGAAATGTTGGAGGATATCTATAATAGAAGAGGAGCTTCAGTTTGTTGCACAGCCCTATTTGTTTAAACTGCGAGATGCGTCTAAGCTTACGATACTCCTGCATCATACATGCGCTACGGGTCACTCTTGTGACAAACCCCCCAAGCCAGATTCCCAGTGAAATGCTCTCAGAGAGCAAGTGCAGTGAGTTTGCTTCTTTCTTCTCTGAGAAAATCAATAATATCAGAAAGGTGATCAGCTCATCCTTGAGCCGCACTGGGGTCAGACAGATCAGAAAACAGCCTGAGAAAGTAGTCACTATGTCTGATTTCAAAGAAATTGATGGCAAAATTTTGGAAGAAATCGTACAGCACCTTAAAACATCAACCTTGACGCACTTCCCACATCTTTCTTCAAAACTGTGTTACACAGCTTAAAAGTGATCTCCTAGAAGTGGTAAATGCCTCACTTCTCTCTGGGAGTTTTCCGAACTCCCTGAAAACTGCAGTTGTCAAGCCCCTCCTGAAAAAGAGCAATCTGGATAAGACCATATTAAACAACTATAGACCGATCTCAAATCTTCCTTTCATAGGAAAGATCATTGAAAAAGTTGTCTTCAATCAGCTGAACAAATTCTTAAGCTCGAATGGATACTTTGACTACTTTCAATCTGGTTTCCGACCGCATCACAGCACAGAGACAGCGCTCATAAAGATAATAAATGATATTCGCTTAAATACTGACACAAGCAAATTATCAGTTCTAGTACTACTCGACCTCAGGGCTGCATTTGACACAGTCGATCACAACATACTTCTTGACAGGCTGGAAAACTGGGTCGGGCTTTCTGGGATAGTCCTAAAATGGTTCAGGTCATACTTAGAAGGGAGAGGTTATTATGTGACTATAGGAGAGCATAAGTCTGAGTGGACATCCATGACATGCGGAGTCCCTCAAGGCTCAATTCTTGCGCCACTCCTATTCAACCTGTACATGCTCCCAATGAGCCAAATAATGAGAAAGAACCAAATCTCTTACCACAGCTATGCAGACGACACACAGCTCTACTTAGCCCTATCGCCTAACGATTTCAGCCCCATTGACTCCCTGTTCCAATGCATTGATGAAGTAAACAATTGGATGTGCCAAAACTTTCTTCAGTTAAACAAAGACAAAACTGAAGTCATTGCGTTTGGAAACAAAGATGAAGTTCTCAAGGTGAACGCATACCTTCAGTCTAGGGGTCAAACAACTAAAAATCAAGTCAGGAATCTGGGTGTGTCTCTAGAGTCAGACCTTAGTTTCAGTAGTCATGTCAAAGCAATAACTAAATCAGCATACTATCATCTGAAATATCATCATTAGATGCTTTGTTTCCAGTCAAGACTTAGAGAAACTTGTGCATGCTTTCATCACCAGGAGGGTGGATTATTGTAATGGACTCCTCACTGGCCTTCCTAAAAAGACCATTAGACAGTTGCAGCTCATACAGAACGCTGCTGCCAGGATTCTGAGCAGAACCAGAACATATGAACACATCACACCAGTCCTCAGGTCTTTACACTGGCTGCCAGTTACATATAGAATTGATTTTAAAGTATTATTACTGGTATATAAATCATTCAATGGCCTAGGACCTCAATACATTGCAGATATGCTCACTGAATATAAACCCAACAGATCACTCAGATCACTAGGATCACATCAGCTAGAAACACCAAGGGGTGGTTTCCCGGACAGAGATTAAGCCTAGTCCAAGACTAAAATGGCCCTTTAAACCAGATTAACAGAAATCTGCTTTCTCTGTCATGGCTTTAAATAGTCCTAGATTTAATTTAGTCCAGAGTTTAATAAGCTGATTTCCTGGAGGAAGACTAGAGTTACTCCAGGACTAAATTGAGGCTTAAATTAAACCTACCAGGAGGCAAGTTTAACTTCAGATTACACACACACACACACACACACACACACACACACACATATATTAATAAATCATTTAAACATTTCATTTTGTTTTAACACCATTGTATTGGGTTTCTAGTTCAAATGTGATTGGTGTAAACTGACTTGAAATGGTCACTCTTTGTCTTGATGTTTTTTCATTTTGAAATATGTTTCAATAGTAACCCAGTCATACAGGACATTCACTTCCCATCATGAAAACGGACAGACTGTCACGGTTTATGAACTCACTGTCTCTCTCTCGTCTCGCGTGCGGTTGTTGTTGTTGTGTGTGTGTGTGTGTGTGTGTGTGTGTGTGTGTGTGTGTGTGTGTGTGTGTGTGTGTGTGTGTGTGTGTGTGTGGGCGTGGTCACTGATCACTGCTGATCAGCAGCGCCAGCTGGTTTCAATCCGTTTGTCCCTTTATAAGTTCTGTAACTGGTGTCTCATGTTGTCAGATCGTTGTGGTTTCCCTGGTGTGTTCCTGTGTTCGTGTTGGATCGTGGATTTCCCTGTGTTCTTCGTCTCATCTGGATTCTTCACCTGCACTGGATTACCGCACACTTCACTGGGTCTTCACGGGAGATCACCAGCCGTCCACCGAGGTCCCTGTGTCACCTTCCACCGAGCGCTGATCGTCTGACCTGCACCTGTGGAGATTACCTGTGTTTTGTGTTTACTGCGTGTCTTGTGACACTCAAATAAAGAGTCTTTGCTGTTACATCCGTCTCTGTGAGCCATTACAGAACGATCTGACCATCATTATGGATGTAGCAGAGACCGCAACCTGGGACGAGTTCGCCCCTCGAAGCATCTCGAGGATGGATTCCCAAAAGGAGACCATCGCCAATTCAGGTCGGGCGATTCAAGCGCTCGTGACACAGGTGTCCGAGCTCACCCAGCAATTTCAACAACTCAGATTTCCCACTGCGCCACCCACACCGCCTGTACAAGCCATTCCACCGGAGCCGCACCAGCAACGTGAACCTTGTCTTCCCACGCCTGAGGGCTATGCAGGTGAACCTGAGTACTGTAGAGCCTTTTTGACTCGGTGTTCGATGTATTTCTCGTTACAGCCACTGACGTTCAGCCAGGAACTGACGAAGGTGGCCTTCGTTCTCACCCTGTTGTCTGGAAGGGCGGCTCTTTGGGGGACGGCGGTGTGGGAGAACCAAGACCCATGCTGCACCTCGTTCCTGGCACTCTCCGAGGAGATGAGACATGTGTTCGATCGATCAGTAGCGGGTAGGGAGGCGGCCAGACTACTCGCTGATCTCCGCCAAGGTAACGGCTCGGTGTCAGAATATTCCATTCAGTTCCGCACCCTGGCTGCAGAGTGCCGTTGGAACGAGGAGGCGCAGTGGGACCGATTCCTGCATGGGCTGGCTGATCGTGTCCAGAGGGAGATATATATGCTCCATCTTCCCACAAGCCTTAATGGACTAATCGAACTGGCATTAAGAGTAGACGCACGACTGGATCGCATGGGCCGCTTTCAGCAGAGGAACCCATTTCGCGGCATGGAGACTCTGCGCGTCGACAATCTGGACACGGTCAGCCCCGCTTCCGATCCTGAACCCATGCAGGTGGGTAGGCCTCGGCTTTCCCGGGAGGAGAGAGAACGGCGGAGATCCCAGGGACTGTGTTTGTACTGTGGGAAAGCGGGCCACTTCATCTTCGCTTGCCCGGTAAAAGATCAAGCCCGGTAGTAACAATGAGGCTACTATCGGGTGGGATCTCCGCTGGGAAGACCTCATCGTCACCATCATCATCTACTCTCCTTCCGGTAAGACTTGGATGGGCTACTCATACGCACGACACTAAGGCTTTGGTGGATTCGGGAGCTGAAGGTAATTTTTTGGACTCTGGACTGGCTCAACGGCTTCATCTTCCCATCTCCAGGCTCACACACACGATTTCCGTTAACGGTCTCAATGGACAACAACTTCCTCAGATTTCTCACACCACTGAACCCATCACACATTTAAAACATCTGGCAACCACACTGAGACCATAACATTTCTACTCCTGGACTCCCCACTGGCACCCTTGGTTGGGGTCACCCCTGGTTACGGCAACACAATCCCAGAATCGATTGGGGTCACAATTCTGTTTCCATGTGGAGTAATGTGTGTCATGAGTCTTGTCTTGTGTCAGCGTGTTCGTCTGTTCCTGTGTCTGTGTTTCAGGAGGAGGCGGTGAATTTGTCTAACGTGCCCAAGGAGTACCAGGATCTGAAGGAAGTGTTCAGTAAGTCTCGGGCTGCTTCTCTTCCTCCTCATCGTCCCTATGACTGTGCCATAGATTTAGTGCCAGGTCAGTCTCCGCCTAAAGACAAGTTATATTCACTTTCTGTTCCAGAGAGGGAGGCTATGGAGAAATATATTTCTGATTCTCTAGCTTCCAAATTCATCAGACCTTCCTCATCTCCAACGGTGGCGGGGTTCTTTTTTGTGGGAAAGAAGGATGGATCCCTGCGACCGTGTATTGATTACCGAGGGTTGAACAACATCATGGTAAAGAATACTTATCCTTTGCCGTTGATGTCTTCGGCCTTCGAGCGGTTACAGGAAGCATCCATTTTCACAAAATTGGATTTACGTAACGCTTATCATTTGGTTCGCATAAGGAAGGGCGATGAATGGAAGACCGCGTTCAATATCCCTAGGGGGCACTTTGAATATTTGGTCATGCCGTTCGGGCTGTCCAACTCCCCAGCGGTCTTCCAGGCACTCGTCAATGACGTGCTGAGAGATATGGTCGACCAATTCATTTATGTCTACCTGGATAACATTTTGATTTTTTCATCTTCTCTCCAGGAACACGTTCAGCACGTCAGACGAGTGCTTCAGAGGTTGCTAGAGAATGGGCTTTTTGTCAAGGCGGAGAAATGCGTTTTTCATGCACAGTCTGTTCCTTTCCTAGGGTACATCGTCTCATCTGAGGGAATGCGTATGGATCCAGATAAGGTTAAGGCTGTGATAGATTGGCCTAGCCCAGATTCCCGTAAGGCCCTACAGAGGTTTCTGGGGTTTGCCAATTTTTATTGGCGTTTTATTCGCAACTTCAGCCAACTAGCCTCACCTCTGACTGCCTTGACCTCCCCCAGAACGACGTTCAGGTGGTCTGATGCAGCTGAGGCTGCATTTACCAAACTCAAGAGCCGCTTCAGTTCGGCTCCCATCCTCATTGCCCTTGATTCATCACGTCAGTTCGTGGTGGAGGTCGACGCGTCAGAGGTGGGGGTAGGAGCAGTTCTCTCTCAACGCTCTCCTTCAGATGACAAGATGCATCCTTGCGCGTTTCTTTCTCATCGTTTATCACATGCTGAACGTAATTATGACATCGGCAACAGAGAGTTGTTGGCAGTCAAGTTGGCACTGGAGGAATGGTGTCACTGGTTAGAAGGGTCAGGGGTACCTTTTATCGTTTGGACCGATCATAAGAACCTAGAATATATCAGAACCGCTAACAGACTCAACTCTAGGCAGGCTCGGTGGGCACTTTTTTTCAGACGTTTTGACTCTTCTCTCTCGTACCGCCCGGGTTCTAAAAACATCAAACCCGATTCCTTATCTCGTATTTTTGACCAATCCGAACGCCCGGCTACTCCCGAGTGTATTTTACCTGAGACATTAGTGGTCTCCACTCTCAGATGGGAGGTCGAATCGAAGGTCATGAAGGCCTTAGAAGGGGTAACGCCTCCGCCCGATTGCCCACCGAATCGTTTATTTGTGCCGGAGGGGTATCGGTCCGACGTCATCCGGTGGGGTCATTGCTCCAGTGTAGCTTGTCATCCTGGGGTCAATCGCACCAGCTTTTTGGTCAAACAACGATTCTGGTGGCCATTGATGGCTCGTGACATCCACAGTTTTGTTTTGGCTGGCTCGGACTGCGCCACTGGTAAGACTTCCAATCGACCCCCAGATGGGTTACTCCAACCGTTGTCTGTCCCTTCGAGACCCTGGTCCCACATCGCGCTAGATTTTATTACCGCCCTCCCGCCCTACCAGGGCAAGACGGTCGTGGACCGATTCTCGAAGGCGGCCCATTTTATTCCCTTGCCTAAATTACCCTCCGCCAAGGAGACAGCGGTAACTGTCGTAGATCACGTCTTTCACTTACATGGCCTCCCGACGGACGTGGTCTCCGACAGGGGTCCCCAATTTGTGTCCAAATTTTGGCAAGAGTTTTGTAAATTACTGGGGGCGACTGTCAGTCTTTCTTCGGGTTTTCACCCCCAAAGCAATGGTCAGACCGAGAGAGCCAACCAGGATTTGGAGTGTTGCGATGTCTGGTTTCCAGGAATCCTTCCTCCTGGAGTCAGCAACTCTCTATGGTGGAGTACGCCCACAATTCATTGCCGTTTGAATGTAGTCTAGGTTACCAGCCACCAGTTCTTGCTAGTACGGAATCCGAGGTTGTGGTCCCCTCCGCTCACGCCTTTGTCCAGAGGTGTATCCACACTTGGAAGAGAGCCCGTGAGACTCTTCTCCAAGTGGGGGCGCGCACCAAGGCTAAAGCCGATCGCCACCGGTCGAAGCTTCCCGTATACGTCGTGGGTCAAAAAGTGTGGCTTTCTACTAAGAATATTCCTCTCCGGTCCGTATCTAACAAACTTGCTCCCAAATTTATCGGCCCATTCCCTGTCACCAAGATCATTAGTCCGGTGGCAGTCCGCCTCAAACTCCCTCCTGCGTACAGGAGAATTCATCCCGCCTTCCATGTGTCTAAGATCAAACCTGTGTTTCATTCACGAATGAATCCGCCGGTCCCGGTTCCCCCCCCCCCCCCCCGCCGCGTCTCGTAGATGGGGAACCAAAGTATTCGGTTAATCGTATTCTGGACTCGAGAAGGAGGGGACGCGGATTTCAGTACCTGGTGGATTGGGAGGGTTACGGTCCGGAGGAGAGAAGTTGGGTTCCTGCTAGAGACATTCTGGATCACTCCCTTATCGATGATTACAATCGACAGGTAAGGCCATCGGGGAACGCCAGGAGGCGTTCCTAGGGGAGAGGGTACTGTCACGGTTTATGAACTCACTGTCTCTCTCTCGTCTCGCGTGTGTGTGTGTGTGTGTGTGTGTGTGTGTGTGTGTGTGTGTGTGTGTGTGTGTGTGTGTGTGTGTGTGTGTGTGTCTGTGGGCGTGGTCACTGATCACTGCTGATCAGCAGCGCCAGCTGGTTTCAATCCGTTTGTCCCTTTATAAGTTCTGTAACTGGTGTCTCATGTTGTCAGATCGTTGTGGTTTCCCTGGTGTGTTCCTGTGTTCGTGTTGGATCGTGGATTTCCCTGTGTTCTTCGTCTCATCTGGATTCTTCACCTGCACTGGATTACCGCGCACTTCACTGGGTCCCTTCCACCGAGCGCTGATCGTCTGACCTGCACCTGTGGAGATTACCTGTGTTTTGTGTTTACTGCGTGTCTTGTGACACTCAAATAAAGAGTCTTTGCTGTTACATCCGTCTCTGTGAGCCATTACACAGACTTGTTAATGTTTAATGTTCTATTATTATGATGGTATTTAAAAGTTTCTGTTATGTTAGTATATTTGGGGGTTACCTTTGTGGTGAAGTGTTGAGCCTGTCCTTGGACCGAGGACCTGCAACTGATAATTGTGTTTGTATTTATAATAAAGCAACCACTATGGTATATTGCTTCTAGACTAGCAACACTGAGCACCACGTGTAAAGAAATGTTTACAAACAGATTTCCTGGCATTTCTTTTCTTTCATTACATAGCTGGTGTGTGCAGATTCTTTAGCTTGCTAAAAAAAATTCTCTTGTTAGTATTTTTTGTTTTTTGAATGCAGTCTTTTTCTGATGCCATTGTTTTCCATGGATTTGCTTCTCAGTTCCATGCAATTTTAAGCTTTTCTTGGTTCATTCCATGTTTTATAGTCAACCTCTGTCATGCTAATTCAGATTAGCACAGTTGGTTTTAATTTAATCTGATTTATTTTAGTTCAAGACTCCATAGTCCAGGTTTAACTAATCTGTACTTAATCTGTGTTACAGAAAGCCATTTTTCAAGACATGATTAACTATTCTAGATTAAGGCCTACTCCAGGTTTAATTTAAACCCTGTCCGGGAAACCGCCCCCAAGGGTTCACTCTAAGCATGGTGAGTGTGCTTTTAGCTACTATGCCAGCCGCAGCTGGAACCAGCTTCCAGAAGAGATCAGATGTGCTCCTACAGTAGTCACATTCAAATCCAGACTCAAAACACATCTGTTTACCTATGCATTTACTGAATGAGCACTGTGCCACTGCTCGTCCGACTGTTTTTACTGTATTTTATTTAATGTTTTAATTATTCTGATTTCATTTATTTCTGTATTTTATCTTTTATTCTAAACTGTTTTAATTTTTCTGATTTCTTTTGTTTTAATTTCTTCTACGTAAAGTGCTTCCAATAAACAAAGTGCAATCTCTTACTGTAACAAATGTACATACTAATATACTTACAACTGTAATTTCATGGCTTATTCGCGGGGTTTGCAGCTTTTCGATGATGTTCACGTCGCGTAATTACGTCACTTCATAACATTCCCATGGCAACAGGGGGACGGCTGCTCTTGTGAAGCAAACGCAACATTTTCCAACTTTCTGCTAAGATATGTGACTTTTTATGCGACGAAAATGCGGGGATTATGAAATCATGCAAGCCCCGCATATTTTGCTCGGAAATCAGCAATTTATCAGGCGAGATTGCGGAGTATTTGAAAAAGTGCGCCCCCCTCATAAATATGAGGACTTTGGCTGATTATGCATTGAATTCAGCGATCGCAATAATTTTCTGGAGGGACTGTATAATGGATAGATGCACGTTTATGATGATAGATGCACTTTTATGATGGACAGATGCACTTTTATGATGAATAGATGCATTTTTATGATGGATAGATGCACGTTTATGATGGATAGATGCACTTTTATGATGAATAGATGCACGTTTATAATGGATAGATGCACGTTTATGATGAATAGATGCACGTTTATGATGAATAGATGCACTTTTATGATGGATAGATGCACGTTTATGATGAATAGATGCACTTTTATGATGAATAGATGCACGTTTATGATGGATAGATGCACGTTTATGATGGATAGATGCACTTTTATGATGAATAGATGCACGTTTATAATGGATAGATGCACTTTTATGATGAATAGATGCACGTTTATGATGAATAGATGCACTTTTATGATGGATAGATGCACGTTCATGATGAATAGATGCACGTTTATGATGAATAGATGCACGTTTATGATGAATAGATGCACGTTTATGATGAATAGATGCACTTTTATGATGGATAGATGCACGTTTATGATGGATAGATGCACGTTTATGATGGACAGATGACGTTTATGATGGATAGATGCACTTTTATGATGGATAGATGCACGTTTATGATGAATAGATGCACTTTTATGATGGATAGATGCACGTTTATGATGGATTGATGCACGTTTATGATGGACAGATGACGTTTATGATGGACGTTTATGATGGATAGATGTACGTTTATGATGGATAGATGCAATTTTATGATGGATAGATGCACGTTTATGATGGGACTGATGCACGTTTATGATGGACAGATGCACGTTTATGATGGACAAATGCACGTTTATGATGGACGTTTATGATGGATAGAGGCACGTTTATGATGGATAGAGGCACGTTTATGATGGATAGATGCACTTTTATGATGTATAGATGCACGTTTATGATGGACAGATGCACGTTTATGATGGATTGATGCACGTTTATGATGGATTGATGCACGTTTATGATGGACAGATGCACTTTTATGATGGACGTTTATGATGGATAGATGCACGTTTATGATGGATAGATGCACGTTTATGATGGATAGATGCACGTTTATGATGGACGTTTATGATGGCTAGATGCACGTTTATGATGGATAGATGCACGTTTATGATGGATTGATGCACGTTTATGATGGATAGAGGCACTTTTATGATGAATAGATGCACTTTTATGATGAATAGATGCACGTTTATGATGGATTGATGCACGTTTATGATGGATAGATGCACGTTTATGATGAATAGATGCACTTTTATGATGAATAGATGCACGTTTATGATGGATTGATGGACGTTTATGATGGGATAGATGCACGTTTATGATGGATTGATGCACGTTTATAATGGATAGATGCACGTTTATGATGGAGAGATGCACGTTTATGA
Organism: Meda fulgida; assembly: GCA_030578275.1. Lineage (NCBI taxonomy): Eukaryota > Metazoa > Chordata > Actinopteri > Cypriniformes > Leuciscidae > Meda > Meda fulgida. The sequence continues at coordinate 171,560 of CM060630.1, read as the reverse complement.
CGGAGAGATGCACGTTTATGATGGACAGATGCACTTTTATGATGGATAGATGCACTTTTATGATGGATAAATACACTTAAGATGAATAGATGCACTTTTATGATGAATAGATGCACGTTTATGATGAATAGATGCACGTTTATGATGGATAGATGCACGTTTATGATGGACAGATGCACTTTTATAATGGATAGATGCACGTTTATGATGGATAGATGCACGTTTATGATGGATTGATGCACGTTAATGATGGATAGATGCACGTTTATGATGGAAAGATGCACGTTTATGATGCACGTTTATGATGGATAGATGCTAGATGCACGTTTATGATGGATAGATGCACGTTTATGATGGATTGATGCACGTTTATGATGGATTGATGCACGTTTATGATGGATAGATGCACGTTTATGATGGATTAATGCACGTTTATGATGGATAGATGCACTTTTATGAAGAATAGATGCACGTTTATGATGAACAGATGCACGTTTATGATGGATAGATGCACTTTTATTATGGATAGATGCACGTTTATGATGAATAGATGCACTTTTATGATGGATAGATGCACGTTTATGATGGATAAATACACTTATGATGAATAGATGCACGTTTATGATGAATAAATGCACGTTTATGATGAATAAATGCACGTTTATGATGAATAGATGCCCATTTATGATGGACAGATGCACGTTTATGATGGACAGATGCACGTTTATGATGAATAGATGCACTTTTATGGATGGACAGATGCACGTTTATGATGGACAGATGCACGTTTATGATGGACAGATGCACGTTTATGATGGACAGATGCACGTTTATGATTGACAGATGCACGTTTATGATGGATAAATACACTTATGATGGATAGATGCACGTTTATGATGGATAGATGCACGTTTATGATGGATTGATGCACGTTTATGATGGATAGATGCACTTTTATGATGAATTGATGCACGTTTATGATGAATAGATGCACTTTTATGATGGATAGATGCACGTTTATGATGAATAGATGCACTTTTATGATGGATAGATGCACGTTTATGATGGATAGATGCACGTTTATGATGGATAGATGCACGTTTATGATGGATTGATGCACGTTTATGATGGATAGATCCACTTTTATTATGGATAGATGCACGTTTATGATGAATAGATGCACTTTTATGATGGATAGATGCACGTTTATGATGGATAAATACACTTATGATGAATAGATGCACTTTTATGATGAATAGATGCACGTTTATGATGAATAAATGCACGTTTATGATGAATAGATGCACATTTATGATGGACAGATGCACGTTTATGATGGACAGATGCACGTTTAAGATGAATAGATGCACTTTTATGGATGGACAGATGCACGTTTATGATGGACAGATGCACGTTTATGATGGACAGATGCACGTTTATGATTGACAGATGCACGTTTATGATGGATAAATACACTTATGATGAATAGATGCACGTTTATGATGGATAGATGCACGTTTATGATGGATTGATGCACGTTTATGATGAATAGATGCACTTTCATGATGAATAGATGCACGTTTATGATGAATGAATCCATTTTTATGATGAATAGATGCACGTTTATGATGAATAGATGCACTTTTATGATGAATAGATGCACGTTTATGATGAATAGATGCACTTTTATGATGGATAGATGCACGTTTATGATGGATAAATACACTTATGATGAATAGATGCACGTTTATGATGGATAGATGCACGTTTATGATGGACGTTGAAGCAATAATCAGATGATCAGCGCAATCATGTGGTTTTAATCAACTAATTTTCTAATTAAGTAAACACTCCTCCATTCTTCAGATTGTGACAAAAACAGATGTCATGGGACTTTTTAAGTTACCGATTCACACACCAGCAAATGGTTCTTGGACTTGGATTAAATTACCGAAGCCAGAAGTGCCCCCGCGGCGTTTTTCGCTGATAAGTAATCACAGGGTCCTCTGTCTTACCACATGTGACCCAACAGGGGCGCCTCTCTGGCCGGAGATCCCGTGGTGTCCCCTCTGCAGGACACCTCACAAACACAGACAACCTTGTGTAATGAACCACACTGGTCATTGTAATCCAGACTTAAAACTCATCAATTCAAAGAATACGCACACACATATCATTGGCCGGGAGGGGTTGAGCAAAAGTTCACCACATCTTCACCGCTGAATGACCCGGCCATGTCCACAGTACACACACACACACACACAAGAACTTTTCTCCAATCTCCTCAATTGAGAGACTTGTACTATGATATATTCGATATGTTTTTATGTTTGCCCATGTTCCATTGGGGTTAGATGTGATCGTATTATAATTCTAAATGAACAGAGGTGCTTTTAGATGCATTTTTAACGTAACTGTGTTTTCCTATAATGTTTGTATGTCGTTCTTCACACCTTTAGAATCCTCTTGATCTGACCAAACCATATATATATGGGTGCAAACCGTAAAATGTATGTTACTTTGTTTTATCATCTCTGGAGTAAAATTGAACGCATTTTTACATCACGGTCATGAAACATGCAAAGTCGATCTCGAGGGAACAAAGGAACACTTATCCGCACACTTTCCTCCCAGTTGATTGGTGCATTCACGCCAGAGGAGGCGTAAACAGAAGTGTCTTTAAAGAAGACCACCAAGCACCTCATCTTAGAGAAGTAAGGAGGGGGAAGGAAGAACTGCATCCAGAGAACTGCATCTTAGGGGGAACTCCCTTCTTCGAGGGAACTTCGACTTTTGACTGGACTCTTCTCTCTCCTTCGATCCGATGTAGCCATCATACTCGTGATCCCCCGCCCTGGGGGATCTTTCCTCTTCTTTTCTTTTGCTTAAGTTTGTTTTTCCTTTGTTCATTTCCCCAGAAATGAACTTAGTCTGAATTATTTATTTGGTTATTTACGTCAAAGACCTTTAAGCCTTCTTTGAAACTGCGCGCTCCAGACCGCAGCAAACCACGTGACGCTCCAACGGAACACACAAAGACCAGCAGCTCACACACGCCGCAGGGCTCAGACACATGAGAACTATATGCAAGTATATTTGAGTTACCAAGATTTTAGAGCAGTAAGACTGTTTTTCCATGTTGTCTCTTAAAGGTTTAAATGTCCAGGTGAATTTTGCCAAACTGTGATCCTACGGATCTCTCTCTCTCCCTCTCTCTCTCTCTCTCTTCCCAACTCTCTCTCCCTCTCATTTTTATCTTCCTCTCTCATCCTATTTTAATTCGTGTTTGTAATGTTTTTCGTTTTGTTTGTTTCGGGTGTATATACATATATTCTGTGTGAATTGTAGTTTGATGTATTATTAGTCCAACTATTAAAATCATTATATTCTTGATTGCCTTCTGTCTAAAATGCTCATTTTACAAAGTCAATGAGATCTCGACCCTAGCTACAAAGCTTTCATTATTGACTACGTTGCGTAGTCTAATTTTATAAACACAGGAAAATTAATGTTCACGGCCAGAAAATTGATATTTCTTGGAGTTTTATAAGAAGGGATAACTTTGAGAAGTTGAGAAGTTAATCTTACGGCTGTTTGCTGGACAAACAGTTCGATAGCTAAATTAACTCCATTAAAGGTTATCTCATATAATCGATCTGAAAATGGACCATTGACATGAATGAGGAATTATAATTCGTTGTGATTGATCATTCGTGTGTACAATCAATCTATTTTCAACTTCGATAATTTAACTGTGATATGCAATATATTAATCATATTCATGATTAATTATTAAAATTCCCTATATATAATTTGAGCTAATTTAATGTAAAACTAAATGTTGTTACAACGTATATGATGGATAAATTCATGTTTATGATGGATAGATGCACGTTTATGATGGATAGATGCACGTTTATGATGGACAGATGCACGTAAATGATGGATAAATGCACGTTTATGATGGATAGATGCACGTTTATCATGGATAGATGCACGTTTATGATGGACAGATGCACGTTTATGATGGACAGATGCACGTTTATGATGGACAGATGCACGTTTATGATGGACAGGTGGACAGATGCAGGTTTATGATGGACAGATGCATGTTTATGATGGATAGATGCACGTTTATGATGGATAGATGCACGTTTATGATGGATAGATGCACGTTTATGATGGACAGATGCACGTTTATGATGGACAGATGCACGTTTATGATGGACAGATGCACGTTTATGATGGACAGGTGGACAGATGCAGGTTTATGATGGACAGATGCATGTTTATGATGGATAGATGCACGTTTATGATGGATAGATGCACGTTTATGATGATAGATGCACGATTATGATGGATAGGTGCACGTTTATGATGATAGATGCACTTTTATGATGGATAAATACACTTATGATGAATAGATGCACGTTTATGATGAATAAATGCACTTTTATGATGAATAGATGCACGTTTATGATAAATAGATGCACGTTTATGATGAATAAATACACTTATGATGAATAGATGCACGTTTATGATGATATAAGCACATTTATGATGAATAGATGCACGTTTATGATGAATAGATGCACTTTTACGATGGATAGATGCACGTTTATGATGGATAGATGCACGTTTATGATGGATAGATGCACGTTTATGATGAATAGATGCACGTTTATGATGAATAGATGCACGTTTATGATGAATAGATGCACTTATGATGAATAGGTGCACGTTTATGATGGGACAGATGCACGTTTATGATGGACAGATGCACGTTTATGATGGACAGATCAGGCCCGGTTCTACGGGGGTGCTTGAGGGTGCTAAGCACCCTCAAACAAAAGTGAAAGCACCCTCAGATGAAATTATTAATAGCACACATGTAAACGAGATTTCGCCGACAATAGAATCACAGACGGATTTCACACACATACAAAATAAATCCATTAACACGATTTTTCAAATCAGAATTTATTTAATTATGCTTTCATGTTTAATGCATGTGATTGGTTGTGTCCTTTGCGATCGTGATACGCATAGGTGAAGCTGTCTCTTAAATTGCCCACTTTGCTTGCGTGTGTGCGTCCCGCTCAGGAAATTAGTTCGTTGACTTTCTTAAACGGGGCTTTAGGTAGCCTAAAAATATGAATTGTCCATTTTTCTTCATGGACATAAGATATTGGCTCAAGAAAGCTCAAACCTCTAGTACATCACAAGAGGAAATGACACCGCCTGCCAATGACAGCAGCGAACCCCGCCCTACAACCTCACTCTCACCGCTTGACACCCCTGCAAACACCGGCGAAAAACCAAGTGTCACGGCCGATGGCGCCGTCGCCGCCGAGTGACCTTAATCTTTAAATCAGCTGTTTCGTTCAAAAGGACTGATTCATTCTCGTCAGAAACTAAATGTTTAAAATGTAAGTTACTTATATTAACTTCAACTCGTACAGGGCATTCCCCCCTATTTTGAATTTTGACCATTCTAACTGCATTTAAACCATGCAGTAAATCACTCTAAATGCATCCCCGGTCTCCTTACTATTTTCAGACTGATGACGATTGGGAGCCATTTCCTATGTTTATGTAAGCAGTAAGCACCCTCAGTGATTTGGTTCTAGAACCGGGCCTGGGACAGATGCACGTTTAGGATGGACGTTTATGATGGATAGATGCACGTTTATGATGGATAGATGCACGTTTATGATGGATAGATGCACGTTTATGATGGATAGATGCACTTTTATGATGGATAGATGCACGTTTATGATGGACAGATGCACGTTTATGATGGACAGATGCACGTTTATGATGGATTGATGCACGTTTGTGATGGACAGATGCACTTTTATCATGGACGTTTATGATGGATAGATGCACGTTTATGATGGATAGATGCACTTTTATGATGAATAGATGCACGTTTATGATGAATAGATGCACGTTTATGATGGATAAATACACTTATGATGAATAGATGCACGTTTATGATGGACAGATGCACGTTTATGATGGATAGATGCACGTTTATGATGGACGTTTATGATGGATAGAGGCACGTTTATGATGGACAGATGCATGTTTATGATGGATAAATACACTTATGATGAATAGATGCACGTTTATGATGAATAGATGCACTTTTATGATGGATAGATGCACGTTTATGATGGATAGATGCACGTTTATGATGAATAGATGCACGTTTATGATGGATAGATGCACGTTTATGATGCACGTTTTTGATGCACGTTTATGATGGATAGATGCACTGTTTTGGGCTTCAAATTTTCACCTGCCATTCACTCCCATTATAAAGTTTGGATTAGCCAGGACATTTTTTAATATAACTCCGATTGTATTCGTCTGAAAGAAGAATGAAATATACACCTAGGATTGCTTGAAGGAGAGTAAATCATGGGCTAATTTTCATTTTTGGGTGACTATCCCTTTAACAACAGAGCAGATTCCTCTGGTTTTATCTGAAGCCTAAACGATGGATACCCCGGCACATATTATGCCCCTTTCACAAGATGTAATATAAATATATGGTGTCCACTGAATGTGTCTGTGAAACTGCAGCTCTAAATTCCCCTTGAATTTATCATTTATTATAGCTTGTCAAATTTGCCCCTTTTTGGGTGTGAGAAAAAAAGTGCCGTTTTTGTGTGTCCCTTTAAATGCAAATGAGCTGCAGCTCTGATTCCGTCCAGAAGAGGGCGGAGTCTTCACACGAGCTTCAGAAACTCCAGCAATAACAAAACAGGCCAATCACCACACACACACACACACACACACACACACACACACACAAACTCACTCATCCAGAATCCCAGAATAACCAGTAGCGAGTGCAGCCTTAGACTCAGAGCTTCACTTTTACATGTTTCTGAATGGTTACTGGAGACATTTATGTAGTTGTTGTTAGGACTGTGACCGTAGCAGTTTTTTTTACCACCGTTGTGGTAATGGACCAACCACTGGCAGTGGCGCGGTGTTTGGGGGGTAAAATTTCGTAACAGACATGCGTGTTTATTTGAGCACTTCCGTCAATGAAACAACACACTAAAGCCTGTTAAGGGTTGAACTAAATATCAGTAAATAATATTAACTTAAATAATATAATAAAGTTAAATACTTAAAAAACATTTGTTTTATAGTTCCACATAAAGACGCGTGATAGAGCCTTAAGCCTGCCGCTCTGCACTTTGAGAGGGATCAGGGATGTGGCACATGAGCAGGAAAGAGACCGTTGATCTCTTTTCTGATATCTTCATGTTTTCTACTTGTTGTAAAAGCTCTGAAGAGCACATTTTATCCTCATAAACATAGTTTGTTTGATTTTGCGCTGCTAAAGAAAACAAAACTAAAATCACTCGCGTGTGTGAAACGCACTTTAGAAATCAACTGCACAAACTGTTAAAAAGAATTTAACGTGCAAGTAAAAAGATAGGCTATCTTTCCTACAGCATTTTTACTTTACCACAGTAAAGAATGCGAACATAATACTAAAAGCGAACCAAAGGAAGAAACGTTTATAATCCCCTTAGTAAATGGGTGAGACGCGAGTGAAGATTTGGGAAAAGAAACAAGAGATTCCATGTCCAGTGGAATAACTAATGGAATATTGATAACCTGCTGATAACCAGGGGACCACATCGCAAGCCAGAACACAAAGCCGACAACGCTTAAATGTATGGGCTCAACTCTCTCATTCGGCACCAATCCAAATGTTTCCATGGCTGCGATGTAACATTTAACTTTTTAATTTAATTGCTAACCTATTGCACTCATTGATTAACATGCACGCGGAAAAAAATACGCGCCTGCCACGCTTGCGGAGTGTAACGGCTGTAATTCACGAGGTTTCCTGCATGTGCGTTCCGTGTGCGCGTGTGATGCTGATGCTGCGCGATGTTAATCATGCGCCGCCCGAGTGCATTTGACCGCCATAAACTGACCGGCCGGTCGCCGTTCACGTGAAAAATCGGCCAGTTCCGTTCACCAGCCGATCAATCGGGGCATCTCTAGTCATAATATTCATGTAAAACAGCATTCACATACAGAAATGTGTTTTGGCGGACCAGCGCCAGTGCTACACATGCTTGCAGAGAAAGGCTTAACGAAGCAAAGTTACTGGGTTTCACTTGATATGTTTTCTGGGTTGGTGGAAGCACCGCAGACCCGATTATCGCACTGAAACACGGGAAAAGTCAGATTGTCATGATATGTCCCCTTTAACAAACTCATCCAATCCAATGATGCGGATCATCAAGGCCCTGTCCCTGGCACCTTAAGCACACGCAGTCTTCCTCGGAGTCCGCACTTTGGTGCCGTAGCGCCGCTTTGACTGGCGAGAAGACCTGAAATCACAAATGGGACATCCTACGGTCTCACGGACTTAATGCGCACGCGGCAGCCATTGTAAGGCCACAAGACTGAAAGTGCATATGAAGTGTGCCATTTGGGACAGAGCCCAACTCTCGCAGGGTTCTCAAGTCTCACGCATCGGCCGTGAGACACACGCAATTCAACCAGTTCACACGCTCACACGCACCGTGTATTTCTCACGCTGAAAAGGCAATGCCAACCAAGTTGTCCTGCAAGCTTTATATATAACATTGTATACGAGGCGCAAGCACACAGTGAAGTTTCCTGCCGCAAGCGCGTATCTCCATAGTCTATGCGTATCTCGGCCAGATTGCGTTCGTTACTAGGCAACACAGATGCGTTCATTACTAGGCAACACAGATGCATTCATTACTAGGCAACACAGATGCGCTCGTTACTAGGCAACACAGATGCGCTCGTTACTAGGCAACACAGATGCGCTCGTTACTAGGCAACACAGATGCGTTCGTTACTAGGCAACACAGATGCGTTCATTACTAGGCAACACAGATGCGCTCGTTACTAGGCAACACAGATGCGCTCGTTACTAGGCAACACAGATGCGCTCGTTACTAGGCAACACAGATGCGTTCGTTACTAGGCAACACAGATGCGCTCGTTACTAGGAAACACAGATGCGCAAACACACGGAAGTTGACGGAACATTCTCGGCCACCGTACGGTCGTTGCTAGGCAACCAACAACATCTCGCAAACACACGTCGTTATGGAGAAGGTAAGTCGGAAGAAAGCTTGTCAAACATTTTTAGGCTAAAACATTTAATATATAGCCCATCATATACATTATTATTGATGCAGTCAAAAACTCTACAACGACTCTGCAACCAGACCAGAAGCTTTGGCTCAGTTTGGCTAGATTACGTTATCTGAAACTAACGGAAATGTTAGTGGGTATGGGAAGAAATTAAGATGTATTTCTTCATTTTATTTTAAATTATATATTATACTGTATTAATAGTCTTTCTAGTTACATTAAGGCTACATGTATTAAAGCAGAGTGCTCTGGGTAATATTTTATATCCTGTCAAAACATAACGTTACATTAATCTTGCCATTACATTTGTATTTTGTAATTGTTGTACATTTGTAATTTTGAAATATAACATTAAAGAGTATATTTGATGTGATAAATTGCTCTGTCATTTATCAGATTTACCTATTGTTATAATTTCAATTTGTGCTGGTTAATTATGAACAATGGGTAAAATTGGGGGCGGGGCTCCATTAGGGCTCCTCCCCTAACCCCATGTGATCTCACTCCAAGCTTGGGATAACCTTGAGAGCCCTGCCTCTGTCACCTCAGACTCAGCGTGTGCGCGAGTGTGACGTCAGCAGTGAACAGCCAATCACACGAGAGAGTCAGCGCCATACACTTCTCTCTTCAGATTAACACATTTAAACAGCAAAAACAGAAGAGTTGTCCTGAAAAGGGGACTATTAAAAGAAAACACTTATCTATATTAATGCGCGTGAAACTAGTTCATGTGTATATTAAATACTCTTCTGTAGTTCAACAGTATGTTTTGGGTTTTTGTTTTTTTATTTTAGAACGTCAAAAATGTTCTGCACAATATCTGTATTTAAAATGTCTACACACCATTTAGTTTGAGTTCAGAAAAAGTAGAAACCAACCATTAGTTTGATGTTTGATTTGCTTTACGCATATCTATGTGGAGTCAACTAATAAATGAAAGATGAATAAGTGAACGTGAATCATATAGCAGTAATAACAGATAACAGTGATATGTGACATAGCTGATGTGAGGCGCTAAGCCTGGTTAAATCACAGACTCATGGTCATTATTAGTTAGTCTGAAGCGACACACTCTTAGACTCAGACACACACTCTTAGACTCAGACACACACTCTTAGACTCAGACACACTCTTAGATTCAGACACACACACTTAGACTAAGACACACTCTCTTAGACTCAGACACACACTCTTAGACTCAGACACACACTCTTAGACTCAGACACACTCTTAGACTCAGACACACACACTTAGACTCAGACACACACACTTAGACTAAGACACACTCATAGACTCAGACACACACTCTTAGACTCAGACACAGACACACACTTAGACTCAGACACACATACACACTCTTAGACTCAGACACACATACACACTCTTAGACTCAGGCACACATACACACTTTAAGACTCAGACACACACTCTTAGACTCAGACACACACTCTTAGACTCAGACACACACTCTTAGACTCAGACACACACACACTCTTAGACTCAGACACACACACACTCTTAGACTCAGACACACTCTTAGACTCAGACACACACTCTTAGACTCAGACACACACTCTTAGACTCAGACACACACACACTCTTAGACTCAGACACACACACACTCTTAGACTCAGACACACACTCTTAGACTCAGACACACACTCTTAGACTCAGACACACACTCTTAGACTCAGACACACACTCTTAGACTCAGACACACACACACTCTTAGACTCAGACACACACTCTTAGACTCAGACACACACTCTTAGACTCAGACACACACTTCAATCACTGGAGCACTTCTGCTGATGAATGCAGAGAACAGTCCAAAGAAATACTGTGCCTCGATGTCTTTAAAAGTTATTCATCATTCTGCATTATTATATTAGACTAAACATCTGAAATTAACTCAGACCTTGTGGCATGTAATCCAAATACTTCAAAATGATTTATTTATTGGTACAGATTAGCAGCCTTTATAAATTATAATAAGGTGTTAGTTGAGAATAGAGACAACACCAAGCAAGTTCACAGATAAGTGTTGAATAATCAGTCATTAAATATATTCGTTTAAATATACGTGGGAACTGAATCATTATAATCCAAAGTGATATAACCAAACATCTGTTTTAATTGGAATAAAAGATAATAACACATTTAAAAACTCACCTCAAAATCACCCAAAATCAGTACTATGACGTTGCCCGAATGTTGTGACAGAGACAACTTCTTCTTCTTCTGTGTTTGAAATGTTGTTGAGCAGGCGCGTTTCGCCACCTACTGGACACACACACACACACACACACACACACACACACACACATACACACACACACACACACACACACACACACACACACACACACACACACACACACACACACACAAACACACACAAACACACACACACACACCACTGCTCCTTACACAAGCAGTGAATAAACGAACACATTAATTAATTATATTACGGTAAATTATTCAAAAGAGCATGTTGTGAAGTAGTCCATCCCGACTCACAGCAAACTAACACAAAAAGACTTGTGCATGCTAAAGCTTTCATGGAAATAACATGACAATGATACATGTTCATTTCAAATATGTTCTTTATTTTTCTGTGCTTTAAAAATGTTTAAAATCTGTTTTTTTAATTCAAATATATTTATTTAGCTTTTTTTAATGTATTAATTTCATGTTTTATTTTGAATATTGACCGTTTTCTTTGAGCATCGATTAAAGTGTCTAGATCAGTGTTTCTCAACCTGTTTTCAGTCACGGCACCCTTTGAATCTTGCAGAAATGTGCGGCACCCTACACTAGTGTAGATACTACGATACCTTAGTTTCGATTTCCAATACCACAGGAAGAACCGCCTGCTGTCATATCGATATTTTTAATATTATCAAAAACAGTTGTCCATCTATTGGAAGTCTAGGAATCAGTGATTTCTTCTGAAGAGATCTCTTCATATGATGGCTTTTATTCATATTTAAACATTGCTCAATTACCATTGCTAATCTCACCTAAGTGTGTGCTCACTCAGTGCATTTGTGTATTATATTGGGATAATTCTGTTGTAAATGCGCAAGATTGCTTGTTTTTAATATACGTTTTTATTATATTTTATAATGTAATCATTTCACAGTTAATCTCCAAATTAATGTAGAAACAACATAAAGACAGTATATTTGAAATAATTGTTGAATGGCATATTTATATAAATGAAGGCCAGCTACTGAAGTCTTCAATGATTTTTTTAAATTTTAGACATCAATTATCGCCATTCAACATTATAGTGTAATTGAAAGCTATCAAAACATAAATGTGACTAGAATTGCCATCCCAGTTTTGAGTGACTATGGCAGGAGTTATTCACCAAATATTAAAATTGCTCAGCCTTCATTATTAATTAGTATTTTTAATTAGTATTTGGACTGAAAATATTTTAGAACAAAGGGGGCGTTTTGCCCCAGCGGTGGGTAAAATACCTCCTTTCTTACCCAGCAGTTTCCTTCATAGATCAACAGCAAAATGAACAGACTATAGTTTTTAATCCCTAAGTAAAAGGCAAGTTGTGTATCGACATGTATTAATATTTATTTCAGGAATGTCCAAAATAGCCAATTTTTTTTACATTTACATTTATACATATAACTAAGCCATGCAAACAAATATGTTGTAATTATATAATTAAATATAATTGTAATTGATAGACAGAAATATGTTGTTATTATAGTAATTATGGGGAGGGGGGGGGCCGTTTTACTCCACATGACTTTAAAAAAAAAAAAAAAAATTTTTTAAATATAATTATATTCCTTATAAATAACATATGCTCTCAAACTACAGACTTCACTATTCATCTATCATACATCACTGTGATATCCTGCAGAACAATATTCTCCTAATTGTTTACTAATTTCTGAAAATTAGCACTTGCCATGTAATGCTCTTCTCTTCAAATAACTTGCGTCGCTGGTGTCCGCTTCCGTGGAGGTTTCACCGTTGCCAACGTCGTGCTTAGCAACAGCAAAAACGTATCTTGACTCCCTCTCGGTGCCTGAGTGTGTGTGTGTGTGTGTGTGTGTGTGTGTGTGTGTGTGTGTGTGTGTGTGTGTGTGTGTGTGTGTGTGTGTGTGTGTGTGTGTGTGTGTGTGTGTGTGTGTGTGTGTGTGTGTGTGTGTGTGTTTGAGTGTGCTCGTTGTAGCACGGCGTTGGACTATTTTCTTTAATCTTCTTTAAGCGCAACGGAGCAACTGCGTCTAAAGTGCTGGAAAAGAGAGAGTTAAAAGTTTCTGTTGCAATATCGAGTTCTTCTAAGCTATCCGGGATGCTGAGATGATGAAACTGATTAGGAAGATTATTGATAAAGCAATCTTTAGTGGCAGAAGTTATAGGTCTAACATATTTATAACACGGAGTCGGCTTTGCAGCCTTGGCTAAATGTAATTTACATGAGACTAGATAATGGTCTGAGATGTCATCGCTCTGCTGCAGAATTTCAACGGCATCAACATCTATTCCATGTGATAATATTAGATCTAGAGTATGATTACGACAATGAGTGGGTCCTGACACGTGTTGTCTAACTCCAATTGAGTTTATAATGTCTTTAAAAGCCAATCCCAATGCATCTTTTTCATTATCTACATGTATATTGAAATCACCAAAAATTAGTACTTTATCTGCAGCCAATACTAACTCTGATATAAAATCTGCAAATTCTTTGATAAAGTCGGTATGGTGCCCTGGTGGCCTGTATACAGTATCCAGCAGAAATCTCAAACGTGATTGATCATTTACACTATATATTGTTATATAGGTTTCTGTCAAACACAGCACTTCTAGGTTATAGTCTGTAATCATATCATTAACAATAAGTGCTTTTGAGGTAAGGGATCGAATATTCAGCAGCCCAAGTTTTATCATTTGCTCACATGATTTTGCATGTTCTTAAGCTCAGCAAACTTTTCCTTCAAGCTTCTCTTTAGAGCATTTGCCCTCAGCCTCTTCTGCAAACTCATCTGCGTCTCTGGCCAGACTTTCAGAATCCTCTTGGATGTTTTTTTCTTTTCTTAATTATAATAATAACAATAATGTTTAACCCTTAAATACCTAGAACATTTTTGGGTTGTCTGACTTGCCTGTACTTGTCTTTGTTATTCTAAAGCATTCTAGCAGTCAGCATCAAGTGCCAAATATCATTTTGAACAGGATAACTTTAAGTTTTAATCTAGCTAAATTAAAATCCCAATTTAACATTTATTTTGGATGGATTTTGGGTGAATGAATTTACCAAAATTAAGAATAAAACGGCAGCAAAATGTTGGATTTTTTTATTTTTTATTTTTTTACTGTGAACTCAAACAGAACCTCCTGAAGTTTGGATTTCTCTTCCCTTTAGAAAGTTATACTTGGATGTTCTAGATTTGCAGTTGAAATTGTTTACATCTAACAATCCTTTAGCAAGTTATAGCCATTTACTGTATTGTTCCGAATATAAGACAACCCTGAATATTACAAAACTTAACACTTGTCTGTGCCAATTATCTCTGCCTGGGTGAGGGGCTGTGAAGTTTAAGTGGAACAATTGTGTGTTTGATCGGTCCATTCGTTGCATACAATACTAAAATGATGTAATGCTTGCTTATAAATAAAACATTAACTTGCTTTGACACGCTTCAGTAAGTCCTGGGCTGTTGCATGCCTCGAGAAATGGGACCCCACGTACCTCGACTGGAACTGCTCGCCGGCCCAGGAACACAGGTCTCACTGCTTGGTTTTGCCTGTTTGATTTGGGGTGTACTCACACTAGGCACGGTTGTCTTGACCCCACCGCATGTAATGTTCAGTGCCGGAGCACGCTTATGTCATTCATCATGCAACATTTTGTTTTGAAGAAAACAGGAAGAAAAGCGCTTTCGCTGATGGATTGCTTAATAGTGTTCACTTTGTTGTGCTGCAAGTATCAGGAGATTATTACGGAGGCAGCTGACTTTGATGGAGGAATTAGCAGGTTTACTCACAAACTACAATTCCTGTTCATCAACTAGGTGATACCCAGACCTGTTATAAACCTAAATCTACTAAAATTAATTCAATAAATTGAAAAGTGTAAAAGTGTCGGATTAAAGTAGTGATAGATGTTTGTTGTGGTAATGAAGACAGTAGTGCACAGCTGTTGGGGTTAGCGATCGCGGGAACCGGGCTCTGGTCCACCTCTTTCACACGGGCCAGGGAACCACACCCAGGTACCTCTTCCACACGGGCCAGGGAACCACACCCAGGTACCTCTTTCACACGGGCCAGGGAACCACACCCAGGTACCTCTTTCACACGGGCCAGGGAACCACACCCAGGTACCTCTTCCACACGGGCCAGGGAACCACACCCAGGTACCTCTTCCACACACCCAGGTACCTCTTCCACACGGGCCAGGGAACCACACCCAGGTACCTCTTCCACACGGGCCAGGGAACCACACCCAGGTACCTCTTCCACACGGGCCAGGGAACCACACCCGGGTACCTCTTCCACACGGGCCAGGGAACCACACCCAGGTACCTCTTCCACACGGGCCAGGGAACCACACCCAGGTACCTCTTCCACACAGGCCAGGGAACCACACCCAGGTACCTCTTCCACACGGGCCAGGGAACCACACCCAGGTACCTCTTCCACATAGGCCAGGGAACCACACCCAGGTACCTCTTCCACACGGGCCAGGGAACCACACCCAGGTACCTCTTCCACACAGGCCAGGGAACCACACCCAGGTACCTCTTCCACACGGGCCAGGGAACCACACCCAGGTACCTCTTACACATAGGCCAGGGAACCACACCCAGGTACCTCTTCCACACGGGCCAGGGAACCACACCCAGGTACCTCTTCCACATAGGCCAGGGAACCACACCCAGGTACCTCTTCCACACGGGCCAGGGAACCACACCCAGGTACCTCTTCCACACGGACCAGGGAACCACACCCAGGTACCTCTTCCACACGGGCCAGGGAACCACACCCAGGTACCTCTTCCACACGGGCCAGGGAACCACACCCAGGTACCTCTTCCACACGGACCAGGGAACCACACCCAGGTACCTCTTCCACATAGGCCAGGGAACCACACCCAGTTACGGGCCAGGAAACCACACCCAGGTACCTCTTCCACACGGGCCAGGGAACCACACCCAGGTACCTCTTCCACACGGACCAGGGAACCACACCCAGGTACCTCTTCCACACGGGCCAGGGAACCACACCCAGGTACCTCTTCCACACGGGCCAGGGAACCACACCCAGGTACCTCTTCCACACGGGCCAGGGAACCACACCCAGGTACCTCTTCCACATAGGCCAGGGAACCACACCCAGTTACGGGCCAGGAAACCACACCCAGGTACCTCTTCCACACGGGCCAGGGAACCACACCCAGGTACCTCTTCCACATGGGCCAGGGAACCACACCCAGTTACGGGCCAGGGAACCACACACGGGTACGGTACAGAGCAATCACACTAGTCAAACCAACCCAACTCTGGGGGTCAAACGTGCTCGGGCACAGTTCAGATCGTCTAGTGTGAGACACACTCAGACGTTTGTTGAAACATAAGCACGAAAGAGCCCTTATTAACTTTTGAGATGAAAAAAATAAAATCTGCCAATCCAAACTGCGTAATGTACGATATCTTGTCCTTTCCTGTTATGGAAAGGTAAGACCCAAAAGTGAAATGCAAATAACAATCTCTTTAATTATGAGAGTGAATTCAGTCCAACAGAAATAGGGATGTCCCGATCAGGTTTTTTTGCCCTCAAGTCCGAGTTCGAGTCATTTGATTTTTAGTATCTACCGATACCGAGTCCCGATTCGATACTTACATAATACATAAAAAAAGAATAAAGAAGAGAGAAAAAACAGATCCAGGATGTTCCTTATTTTTTATTTAATTCACCTTATTTTAACATTCAACAACTCTATTAACAAACAGAGCACTTCTGTGAGGTAGCTTGAACAATCAAGTAATACATAACATAAAATCTTCACTTTTGGACTTTAGTGCAACAGTAAATATAGAAAAAGTCCAATATAAAAACAAATAGCACCTCAACTTAAAATACCCGGCAGGCATGTAAACAAAAAATAAAAATGTTTTAAAAGTGTATAAAAAAATAATGAGAATATATATATATACATTAGGGGTGTAACAATTCACAAAATTTGGGGTTCGGTTCGATACGATACAGGAAAAAGAAAGAAATGCCAGAGAAATTTCCTATTTATTCCTTTTTTTCTTTAAAAGAAAAACTATTTTTAAAAAGTTTGAGTTTTCCTACATCTTGAAACTCTCAGGTTTATAAATGGGGGTAATCTTTGAAGGATGAACAAATAATATTTTGGTAATCACATTAAAAATAACATTTAAATATATATTTATAAATTTGAGTTTTGAAGTGCAACATTAAATCCATGTTCATTCACGGCACAATGTGTCTCCCGGTTCCCACGTCAGCGCTGTTTGATCTAATAGAGATCTACGGTTAATAACGGAGAGATGTGAATGCTTCTTGCTAGATCTCGCAGCGATGTTATTACTTCAGTGGCGAACTCAAATGTTTTCTTCACTGGATCTCTTAGCGCTGTGTTGCTTGATCTCGCGCTGCACAGATGTTGCTGGTCCGAACTGGTAAATGGTCCGTTAAGCACAATATAATGAGTAGCGCAGTTTCGTTCCGCTTTCATTACGTTTGCCATTTGATGTTGCGCAACGTTGTGGTGATCGCGCCAGCGCGGATTTTGTCTGCAGGAAAAATGGTCCTAGGAATCGTTCGGTTTGTTTGCGTACCGAACCGGAAGCCTCGTACCGAAACTGTTCAATAATTACGAATATATGTACCGTTACACCCCTAATTTACAGATATCGGAGTCCTGATCGGAAGGCAACGTCTGATTCCGATCGAGTCTGAAACCACGTGATCGGGCCCGATTTAGGATCGGGACATCCCTAAACAGAAATATATCTTGAGATAAATAACAGAAAAGCAGACATTTCCACACGAGGCTGGTTGCAATTAGTCGTTGTTACCGGTGGTAAGCCACACAATGTTTACATCACTTGCCCACCGCGGGACCAACCCCACCGTCGTTTTGATATTTTTTTGTAATAAAAATCATTTAGTTCAGTTAGAGGACAGACACTACAATTAAAAGCTGAACGTGTGTGCTCAATGCAGCGTGAGCCGTACGAGAGTCCCAGCAGGAGTCAGATCTTGCCTCACTCTTGACTGACAAAATGACAGCGGAAGATTTGGTTTCAAAACTAAATGGAAAAGCGCCTATTTAAACAAGTTTGTCATTGTACTGTTTTGTTGTGTTTATCATTAAGAATAATAATAAATTCACCATTCAAGCAACTGCCGGACCCAAATTGGTGCTTGTGCATTCATAACAGTGTGTTTCCACTGGCGTGGAGTGAGTGTGTGTATGTGTGTGAGTTTGAACCATTATGAATGCGCATTTTCCTTTCGGTTTTTGAATTAGCAATTTAAAAGTGAGGTGCAAAAGAGGGAAAAACTCCAATGCCCCGCTCCTGCCCCCGTTGATACCGATATTACCAGTGTTGTCACATGTCAATTAAAATCCCTATTCCACACTTGAAGGTTTTAGCGATGTCAGAATCAGGGAACATAGTTTGAATCCATTTTGAAATGAGTGATGTTTTGCTTTCGTGTGTAAAGTAAAGAGCACCTCCAATATTAATGTTGGCATAGATCCAAATGCCATCATTGGAAACCATGGAAAGAATGTCACAAATTACTTCCTCGTTCTCTACAACAGCTTTGCTGACTTCAAAATGAATGACTTGTCCAGGGGATTTCTAACAATCTCTTGAGATACGGGCAGATCTCTGACAGATAAAATGATGGCTGAAAAACAAAGTCGGGACCCTGACAAGTCAAAGACTCTATTGGCACAAGGTTTACTTTGAATTACATGTATGTGTAACATTCACCAGTGAGAGTGCCAGAGGGTACTCCAACTTGGACAATCACAACACATCCACAGGCTCCATTCCCCATAATCCTTTGCCCACACCATCATCCATTATCACTTTCACCTGTGTCTCATTATCTTGTTTTACTCACCCTATAATAGCCTGGTTTTCACATTCATTCCCTGTGAAGTCATGTTTAATGTTTGTTCTGCAATTCTGAGTGTGTTTTTGTCCTGGTTCTCTTGATCCTCTGCCTGTTCCCTTGGATCTATCTCCTTGCCTCAGCCCTTTCCTGTTATTGTTTGTTTTGTGTATGACCCTTGCCTGGATTTGGACTACATCTTTGGATTAGCCTGTTCAATAAATACTGCGCTTGGATCCTCAATCTTCGTGTCTCGGAGCAGTTCGTAACAGTATGAGGTGAAGCTGTTGGTTATAGCAGTGGATGTAGGGAATATGCCGGCCCAACCTTTGTTGCAGTAAAGCCTGGACACTCTTCACTGACGCTCCATCATAACAAGGGCTCAGTATACTGGCAGCTCTGAATCAAGTGTTGTCATTTTTCCGTAATCTAACCCTAACCCAGATGAGAAGTTTATCTGTGTATCATCTTTTTACTCTTTTAATTCCTTTTATAACTGTTTTAGTTTTCATTGCTTTTATTTTGTGATTTTAATTACTTTTTTGTGTAAAGCACTTTGAATTGCCATAGTGTATTAAATGTGCCTTGCCTAACTTAGCATAAAATAAATGTATTTCAAATACATTTAGTATATTTATTTTTCATTTGGGCATTTCTGTGTGAAATGTTTTACAGAACGAGGGAATTGCCCATGTAGTGTGTTCCTCCTCATTCAGGCTGTCAAGTCTAGTTTTAAACCCTCTTTGCTAATAGTTTTGGCGATTACTTGCGTATGTGGCAGAACCTCAATACTATATTAGGAAAAATAGGAACTGACTAGCAGGCACAATGTGACGCATTATTAGAACTGTTTCATGACTTCACACATAACATCTTTATGTCATCTCTTTGCTAGTTGAACAGATGCTTTTCAAACCCTCCAGTCCCTGACCAGATAGACAGGTTTGTCAGCCTTCCTCTCATTTCTCTCCTACTATGTCATTTTGGCCATGGCAAATGTGTGCAGTGCTTTTCTGGAACCATCTAAAGAACCTGTAATACTAGCTTAAACCACACCCGTTTAGGTTTAAAAGGAAATGTACCTCAGTCAGCATCTGTACTTTACCTTGGATTGTCCAGTGTCTCCAGTGTATCCAGCCTTGGATTGTCCAGTGTCTCCAGCCTTGGTTGTCCCTCTCCGG
The DNA here is from genome assembly GCA_030578275.1 of Meda fulgida. Taxonomy (NCBI): domain Eukaryota; kingdom Metazoa; phylum Chordata; class Actinopteri; order Cypriniformes; family Leuciscidae; genus Meda; species Meda fulgida. Next base: position 151,068 of record CM060630.1, on the reverse strand, counting down.
TATATTCCCAGTGCCATGGCTTCAGCTGCGTGGGCTCCGGAGGCGTTTGCGTGCCCGATATGCTTGGAAACACTGAGTGACCCTGCCACCCTTCCCTGTGGACACACGTACTGCCTCCTGTGTATCCAGAAGCACTGGGACCAGCCCTCGACCCCGGGCTCCTGTGAGTGTCCCCAGTGCAGACGGCGCTTCACCCCGAGGCCCATCCTGGCCAGAAGCAGCGTGCTGATGGAGGCGCTGGAGCAGCTGAGGCTGAGCGAGTCTGAGCACTCTGTCCCTGTGTGTGCGGGAGCATCCCCCCCGCCTGGCCTGTATCCCGCTCTTCCCTTGGGATCGCCAGAGCTCTGTCCTCTTCATCAGCAGCTGCTGGAGCTGTACTGCTGCCACGACCAGCAGCGCATCTGTGCCGAGTGTGGCCTTCTGGGACACAAAGGCCATCAGGTGGTGCGTCCGGATGAACAACAGCACAAGATTCAGGTGCGCGACTGCATTTTAATGTTTTTTTACAGCGAAGTATGAATCATACACGTCATAATTTACCCCAAACTTTAAAAAAGAAGTACATCTGTAAGGGATGAGGTGTATTCTCACTAAAAGGCCTGGGCGGGTCACATAAACACTGTCTTAAGAACTAGTCTGACCAAATAGCAGTTAGCCACGAGGAAATCGTACTTCACAGAGTTAAGAGAGACCAGTCTACGTTTCTATCTAACTAATCACCAAACGACTGTAAGTATCATTCATATACTAATATGTCTAAGAACTCTCAATAGATTAGGGCTGAACGATCATATATATTTAATCTTTTTGTTCCCTCACTATATTATATCAATACTTTAGGTCTTTGCATCAATATTTTTGACTTTATGTATTCATCAGTGATCTCAATCATTGCGCATTAAAAAATAATTATTCCTGATGAAATGGAAAGTATGAAGTCAGCTTATGGTTTAGCGGTGTAAACGACAGTGATGTGCACCAGAAGAGCTTTTCTCTAACAGGAGTGACCACATCTGCTGATTGAAATCAATATAATACTTCTGTATGAATGTGAGGACTTTCAAGTTCCTGATCTTAAGTGTGACAATGACACGAGAAGCAAACGTATCTTCAGAAGTGTCAAGAAGAAATCAACTACTGAAAACTGCACTGCCATATTGCTGTGTCCACATACAACTTCTGAATAGGGAATCATCTGAATTCAGAAAACATTATTGATCACTAGCTAAGTTTACATGGACACTTTTTGTTTCAATCAAAATGAAATGATTGACTAGAAGTAGAGGTTTAGATACACTGACTATATATGTGTTTCAAATACGAGGCTTCATCATGAAGTAGTTGTAAAGTTTATCATGAATGGATAAATCCTTCCTAGCCTATCCCAAGATTCATGCTCTGGTGATCACTGAATCTTTTTTTTAAAGAAAATGCTGAATTACACTTTTAAATGCAACTAAGTTTGAACTTGCTCAAATATCTAACGATACGAAAAGAAAGCTATTCAAATGTGGACATATCTTAAAGCTGCCGTCGGCAACTTTTTTTTTATCATATTCAGTGAAATCGACACTATAATCCGACAGAATAACATAAAGTGGTTTTAGAAAAAAACCCCGAGCTTCTAACTCCACCTGGAGCATGTTATTTGTTTTGCAAAAATCCACCGCTCCTGGTTCATCGGTCCAATCAGCGCAGGGGGGTGTGAGATCTGACTGTCAATCACAGGTCGTGCACACGCCACCCCTCGCGCACGTTACAATCACATGCACACGCCTGAAATTTGCGCAGTAAGGAAGAGTGATGGCGGAAAAGATTCCAATTCCTCGTTTAACCTCAAGAGCTAGGAGGTCAAAAACAACACAGGAAAAGAGAACACCTGCTGAAAAGAAAGAAGTAAAGAAAGAAAGCGACCGTGCCCGTAATAAAACCAGGATCAACATCGGATCGGCATTTGAAAGGTGGAGAGATTTACGTGATTTAATTGGGTTCAAGCTGGATGCAGAGCTTGCAACATTTCTTCTCGACAGGTAATTTTGCTTTATCAACCAGTTACTTTATTTCTTAGTGTTATGTTAGTGATCTAAGTATGTTTGCCCAAATGTGTTGGTATGGATAGCTAACGTTAGCACTTGTTGGGCAGGTTCATTAGCTTTGTTTGCACTGAAATCCGTGTGAATGTAAGCTCATTTAGAGTATAAATGATGTTAGCAATTGCAATCTATGGGTAGATTAGCCAGGGCAGCATACCCCCAAATACTCCATGGTGTTGATGGATGCTGATGAGACTGGCGCGTTCACAGAAAATCTTGTGCACACACACTGACGTGCACGAACTCGTTGGGAGGGTATTCGTTGATAATGGGGGAGGGGCATGAGAGTTGTAAACATTCACAATTCTGCCTAAGTCAACTCAATCTGGTCAACTCAATCTGCCAGACTTGCCGACTGCAGCTTTAACTACGTTCACACCGCCGCCGATGAGAGCGTCAAAATTCGCTTTCGCCGCTCTGCCAACGACGCCGTAGAAAGATTCGTGGACGCTCTGATGCTCTGACGTAGATCGAATGCTTGGTCTTTTTTTTTAAAATTTATTTAAAGGGGCCGCAAAGTAAACAAGCATGTTGATCGTTATTTGTGCAGACTGACCAAGTAGGGTATAAATTGACCTCATGGAATCTTTTAAATGTGAGAGTAAGAAATTGATCGATGTAAAGAACTTAATTATATTGACATGTTTGCAAACGAAAAATAAACCAATTAAAAGCCATTTGTGGTGTGTATTTTGTGTTCATGGTTAAATGCTAATATAATTTGCATTCCCGCTGAAAAACAAGCATTCTAGCATTCTGAAAATGTTGCCTATAAATAGTGTTGTGCGCAAATTCACATGATCAACCTCTCCTCTATTTTGCTTGGGAACTAATGTGGGTGGAACTAAAGCTTACTTGACTGCGTTCTCTGGAATCCTCTCAAGCGGAGGACTTCTACATTCCCATCGGTTGCCGCCGAACCGCATCGTAGCTCATCACCATAAAGTTGACCTGACTCAATGTCCTTTTAGGCAGGTCATGCCACTCGGCCATCATCTTGGCAACGCTTCCGGGCAGCTTTTTTGGACTAACAAGACCAGGCTCCTATCTAAATGAATGGGCAGAGAGTCAGAACTGCAATTTCACTGGTCACCGGGACATAAAAACTGCATATATAGATATAAATACATGAATAGAAACCGCAGTAAAATATAAAAATCGCTGAAAAAGTTTGACTTTGCCCCAAAATAAGGTTTAAAATGCCTTTTCCCCACAGATTATACTTTTACTACGCATGCGCAAGGGTTCTCGTCTCCGCTGTCGCAAACCTCACCTGTGCGCATGCGTCAGTGGAACCAGACGATAGGCTTACATGTTTCCCGACTTGACTTAAAAGCTGACAATTGGCTTTCCAGTGGGAGGGGCGGGACGTTCATACAACCGCCATCTTTGGCGTTATGGGTTTTCCCTATATAGTTGTATTGAGGGTTGAGGAAGTGGCATGTCTCTATATAAATTGTCTCTGCCTGACTTCAACTCTTTACTCCGTCCAAGACGCGTAAGATGTGATTTGTTTAGTTTATACATGAATGGATAACATATTTAGACAGGTTGTGGACCCTGTTTTGTTTTCAGACAGTTGAATATAACTTTCAAAAGTCCAGTACAAACACCACTGCCGCTCGGCAACGCTGGCTGTCACAGTTGCTAGGCAACAAGAGCAATCCTCCATAGACCGTCCCAGTAACCAACACACTCTGTTTCAAGCATCACGGCCTGAGAAGGAACGGCCTTTGAATGGGGAAACGGCCTAAGTTCAACAACAACCGCTCGTTCCGTGCTTCATTACGTAGTTTTTACATCATTGCACATGCGCAGACCTTTCCACTGTTGGTTTGAAATCTGATCTGTTTACATGTACTATCAAACGGATTAGAAAGGGTTTAAACCACCCCTTACAATCCCAATTAAATTCCAATGGAATTTGGCCAATTCATTCCTATAGCTGTGGTTACATGTGACTTTTTTTTTTACTCCGACGTAGCTCTTGAATTGCCAGTTGATGAGTCTGATCTCTATAACTCTTTAGCATATGCTTCATTCCTTCTTTTGTAACTTTCCCACACTTCTCGACGTCCTCTTTTCTGATATACATTCACTGATATGCAGTAGCAATTGTGCTTGTTTTATTAAAAGTTGCACACACAGCCAGGTACTTATAGTAGATTGTTATAAGCAAATACTTCAAGTTTACACTGAAACTTCAATTTCAAAACCATTTACTGCTGCTTGACTCTTATAATAAGATTGGCTTATGGCTATTTTTGTTTTGTGTGTGTGTCTTGGACTATGGTACATTGACAATATACTGTATATCTTTGTGATTATACAGCAAGAGCTGATAGGATTGAATGCCCGGATTCAAGGCAGCATTGCAGACAGAGAGAGGGTTCTTCAGAGCCTTCCCCAAGTTCCTGAAGCGCACAAGGTAAACACACGACTCAATAACCGTGTAGAAGTTCCTGAAGTGCACAAGGTAAACACACGACTCAATAACCGTGTAGACGTTCCTGAAGCGCACAAGGTAAACACACGACTCAATAACCGTGTAGAAGTTCCTGAAGCGCACAAGGTAAACACACAACTCAATAATTGTGTAGACGTTCCCGAAGCGCACAAGGTAAACACACGACTCAATAACCGTGTTAGCACACAAGGTAAACGCACGACTCAGTAACCGTGTAGAAGCTCCTGGAGCGCACAAGGTAAACACACGACTCAATAACCGTGTAGAAATTCCTGAAGCGCACAAGGTAAACACACGACTCAATAACCGTGTAGAAGTTCCTGAACTACACAAGGTGTAAACACAACTCGATAACCGTGTAGAGGTTCCTGAAGTGCACAAGGTAAACGCACGACTCAATAACCGTTTAGAAGTTCCTGAACCACACAAGGTAAACACCTGACTCACTAACCGTGTAGAAGTTCCTGAACCACACAAGGTAAACACACAACTCAGTAACCGTGTAGAAGTTCCTGAAGTGGAGGACAGGCTCTGTGACAGAATGTGTGTGACCTCCAGATGTCCCTGGAGCAGCTGATCGAGGACAGCCAGGCCGTGTTCGTGGATGTGCTGAGGAGCATTGAGCTCAGCCGGTCGCAGGTGCTCGAGCTGCTGCACACACACCAGAGCTCGTCCTCCACACACACCCAGGCCCACGCACACCACATGCAGCAGCAGATCCTCCAGCTACGCCAGAAACAGGAGCAGCTCAGGGGCCTGGAGCGCATTCAGGACCCCGTCTCCTTCCTCAATGTAAGTGCGCACATTCACCTTCAGTAATGGCAGATGTTAATAGAGCAGGTGTGTAACATTACTCTGTGTAAACAGATGCTAGTCTATGAAAAGATTGCTCTGTTTTGTTTAGTTTAAAATTGCTACATCTGAAGCAAAAAATATATATCAATACAGTACTGTTTAAATGCTTGGTCTCTTCTGCGTTTATTTGATAAACAATACAGTAAAACCAATGAAATATTATTCCAGTGTAAATGAGCTGTTTTCTATGTGAATATATAGTAAAGTGTAATTTATTCCTGTGATCAAAGCTGAATTTCCAGCATCATTACTCCAGTCTTCAAGTCAAGTCAAGTGTATTTATATAGTGCTTTTCACGATATAAATTGCATCAAAGCAGCTTCACAGTATCAATCAAATAACATAATGTTTGTTTCTTAGTGGAAAAAACATCCACGTTTGGTACGGCTGATCAATGGTATTAATGCTTGGTTAATTAATTTGAATATCCCCAACTGAGCAAGCCAAAGGCAAAAGTGGCAAGGAACCGAAAAACTCCAAGTGACCTACTGGTGTCCTAAAACTCCAAGTGACCTACTGGTGTCCTAAAACTCCAAGTGACCTACTGGTGTCCTAAAACTCCAAGTGACCTACTGGTGTCCTAAAACTCCCTCAAGTGACCTACTGGTGTCCTAAAACTCCATCAAGTGACCTACTGGTGTCCTAAAACTCCATCAAGTGACCTACTGGTGTCCTAAAACTCCATCAAGTGACCTACTGGTGTCCTAAAACTCCATCAAGTGACCTACTGGTGTCCTAAAACTCCATCAAGTGACCTACTGGTGTCCTAAAACTCCATCACATCAGGTGACCTACTGGTGTCCTAAAACTCCATCAGGTGATTTAATGGAGAGGAAAAAAAAACCTTGGGAGAACCCAGGCTCAGTCAGGGGCCAGTTCTCCTCTGGCGTTTATGAACCAGAGGCCGGATTTACAGTAACTGTAATTTGATACAGAATTTTGTTTTATTTTATCACTTCGGGGTGGGTACGCGAACCGGAATCACAACGTTTTATCTGTAGAGTGGGAAAGGGTCCCTCCATAGGGAAAGGCTAGTTGGCACTGCGTTGTCATCGGGTCCAGGCGAAGGTCCTAATCAGATCTGGATACGGCCTGGATCCGGCAGGCTGCGGGAAAACCTCGGGATAAACAAAGACACTAAAATTAGCGTAGATGCCATTCTTCTTATGATGTAACGAGTACATCAGGATTTAAGGGAAGTGTTCCCGGTTCCGACTGACCTAATCTATGCAGCCTAACATTGAATTATAGAAGTCGATCATGTATTATGTGAATGCTAGGTCAAAGAGATATTTTTATTCTAGCTTTGAACTGACAGAGTGTGTCTGCTTCAGTGTCACATGATACTTCAGAAATCACTCTAATATGATGATTTGATGCTCAAGAAACATGATTATTATCAGTGTTGAAATCAGTTGATGCGTACTCTTATCGACAGTGAGACGGAAACACGGGCCTGTATAGTGTTGTTGGAGGAGGTCTCATGCCTAATGCATGTTCACGCACTCTACATTCATCAGTAAGAGTCGAGAGTGAAGGTTGAATTAGCAGAGCAATAGGTGTATATAACATATTGCAATCCACACAAAATAATGGGAGACATATCAGAGTTCCAAAGAGGACTTATTGTTGATGTCTCGTAGGCTCATCTGAGACCGGGGTCCGTTCTTCGTACGTCGCTAGCTCAGTTAGCTGCATCTGATTGTTATTGGCCTCTCTTATATAGTTAATGGAGATGAAACCATAGACATTTCTGAGATTATGCTTGAATTGTATACCGGTTATTTAATTTGTGCTGAAATCACAGGCTTGTGTGGCAAGTATTATAAAGGTGAGTATTATTATTGTGAACCTGCCTCTGCGTATCTATCTATCTTTATCTGTTTTCACTTAACCATGGTATAATTTCTGAGGCTCATAACCTTCTGAAAATCCTGTAGTAAATGACGTATTGTCTGACTACGTTTCTCATACTTGAAGGATTGATTATTTCTCATATAGTGATAGTGTTAATCACCTTAGGCATGTGATTATGATTGTGCATGTACTGGTTCCTCAGGCGTTTGCGGCGGTGGACCGTGCATATCCTCCAGTGAGTGCCGTGACGGAGATCTGGACCCCGCAGGCGCTGATCTCAGGGGTCAGCTCGTCTCTGGACGCTTTCAGACAGGCGCTGCAAGACCTCACCAAAGCCAGCCTGGCCCGTGTCTTCAGAGTCGGTGAGCCGCTGCTCCAGCTAACTGATCAGCTTCACCCTTTACTCTGTTTTAAATCATTCTCTTCAGACATTAATCACTCGAAGCGACAAACTCTCTGCAGTCACATAACTTTGGTAAAATCACAGCGCATGCTCTTTCATAGCTCATTGATTTTAGAGAAGTTAAATATAAGTACTTTAATATGTAACTACAATAAAGTTTATGGTTGCCAAGCAACATTTTGCAGGTTATTACAGAATATGCTTCACACACATTTATATTTATTTGTGTTTTACTATAGCAGAATTTAGTCTGAATTCCACCGAATGGGTGACGTTTGCCTGTTGTAAGTTTTAAAAATGAAACACATTTTTTTTTCTTTTTTTCAACACTGAATCTAATAACACTTATATTTCACTGTTCAAAATGTATATTGGTCAATCATTTTTTTACAAGGTTTCAAAGTGGTAGATGGATGCATTTTTCTTAGTCCTGTTACCGAAACTTATGTGTCTTTTAAAAAGCATGTCAACTCATTTCTTTGTTTTCCGCTCACAAAAGTGTTTATTTTAAATAAATGGTTGCTTGCATGTTTAAATTATATTTTTCACTAAAAATCACTATATATACACACACACACACACACGTGTATTTAAAAACACTGCAAAGCCATTTTTTCATTTTAAAGGAGACCCAAACCTCAAGTTTATTTATATATATTTTTTTTTATCATGGAATTAATAGATGCAACTAAAGACAGCCATCTCTCTCATGTGCTACAGTGCCGTGACACTAAGAGTGAGGCTTTATCCTGACACAGGATTCAAATTAATGTAGTTGTGAATTTGACTTAAAGGGGCCATGACATGTTTGTTTTGTTTTATTATTTTCCCTTATGTGCAATTATAGTATTACTATAGTTTTTTTGTACAAAAAACTTTCAAAATGTAGTGATTTATGACCTTTTCCCACCCTGTTTCTCCCACTCTGATTCAAACAGTCTGTCTTGGAGGTGTTTCCCCTTTAAGATCCCTCTGGATCTTTCAAATCATGTTTGTCCAAAGCCAGGAACAGCACATCTGCGTGGCATCGCAGTCATCTTGTAAACAGACCCTGCACGTCAACGCATGTGATGGATGTCAAATGAGGCGTAGTTGTCTTGCGCTGGAGGCAGTCAGATGCGAACGACTGGTGCGTCACTTCGTACCGTGACATCACTAAGTTCAGAGGATCTAGAACAAGCTGTATTTAGAGCTTGATTAAATAAATGATTTGTTTATACTGGGGAGGACGTCTTAAGCTATGAGACTTGCAGGAGGTTTTAATGGTACAAAGACCTCTTAAATACCAAAAGATCAAGGCAAATTTGGTTTCTCATGTCATGACCCCTTTAAACAGATTTATTAGTGATCAAGTGATATAGTGATGATATAGTGATGTATCCCATGTTCCCCTGCAGTGAACGATGCGGCTGCTCTGGCACAGTCATCCAGTCAGTCATGTGACCCAGGCTTCGTCTCCAGCCAATCACAGCCGCCCTCACTAAACCCAGGTAAACACACACTATCCTCAGTGGACAATGAACTCCTCTTGCTAGATTGTTGATTTTGAAACCGGCTTCTTCTCAGCTTTTCAGATTACAGAAGTAAAGCCTGACTCTGCGAAACCGGATGTTAAACCCAAAGTCAAAGCTTCTTCTGCAACACAAGAACATCACACGAATCCAGGCTCTGCCAATCCTGGTAAATAATCAGGAGTACTTTTACTAATAATGAGAAATACAAAAACAAACTCTGGGAGGGGGTGATTTCTGTGAAGTTTTTGCTGCATTTACACGCTCAGACCAGCATGTGGTGTTTTGAGTCCTTTGAAACAGTGAATAATTTTGCGAAAAAAGCTTTGGTTCACCCATCGCTACCTAAAATATGCATATATTATGCACAGTACACACAATTTCTGTAGGCGTGAAATGTGACCTAGACATGTTTTCCTGAGATTTTCCCTATTAAACATTTATTGTGTCTCTACAGTGGAGGGATCAGCATCGTGTTGTCTGGCTAAACCAGCACCTAAAACTCGAGAGGAATTGCTTAAATGTGAGATCAGCTGTTAGTGATTTTGTACAAATGTTCTTTCTCTTTCTTTTCGTAATGTTAAATGTTGTATTTTCTTTCAGTCCGCACCAAGCTTACTCTAGATCCCAATAGTGCTTTCCGTCAGATCTGTTTGTCTGATGGCTATCGCAAGGCGACACTGTGTGCGGAGAGCCAGAACTACCCGGCTCACCCAGACCGCTTCGTGTTCTGGAGGCAGGTCATGTGTGCGGAGCTGCTGGCTGGGAGCCCGAGCTACTGGGAGCTGGAGTGGACCGGGCACAGGGTAAATACAGCGCACTGTAAATCAAGCGTAGGGTCAGTTCTGGCAGATCACGCTAGTCAAGCTCGCCTTGTGACTCTCAGCTGATCCACGTCTACCTATAGGAATACGACACTATCACTGTATTCATATATAAGCTCCTTCAGTATTATCAGCAGTGATCACGTTTCTCAGGAGCGAATTACCCTCCTGCCTCCCCAGCTCCACCTGTCTAAGTCAGGATTTGGCATTCTGATTCCCCTTGAATCAGAATAATTTCTCAAATTATGTTGTACTTTAAAATCTTTAATTAATGATATCTGCAAAACATTCATGTTGGTTCTGTTCTGTTTACCCTAAGGGGGGTTATTGCTCCTCTTATCCATGCTAGGCTGCCCAAAACTGTATGCAATTGCCAATCGTATTTGACGTATGTCCTGATAGAACTGACTATTCACATATTTAGATTTATATTTCTAACATTATTTCGTTTTTGACACACAAAAGCCTTACTGTCCATAGGGTCAATATGAACTATTGTTTGTATTGGGAAAATGTACCATTTTTAATTTTAAAAGTGTACTTTTATTTCTTTATCATATGCGTACAGTGCGCATAGTCAAGTAGATCAACAATACAGATGGTTTCACAGCAGCTTTACAGTGACAATAGGGAATTAAAGTAACAGATTGTTTTGGCTTTACAGCAGCTCCAGAATCAAGTTATTGTCCAGATAAATTATCATTTTGATTGATTCACTTCTTTGCAAAGATCATTAGTTATTAACTCAGGGGCCGCTTACACGACATCGTTTTAATTGAAAACAGAATACTTTTAATGTGTTCTGGCTGTTCATGTCACCTTGTATCAGGTGCTGAGGAAGAGCTGAAATTCAGATGTTAATGGCCGTTTGGTTTCTGACACTTGGTGTAAGCAGTAGACCAATCAAAACAGACTAGGCCATCTGACCAATCAGAGCGGAGTGGACCAATTACACATAAATATTGCACTGACCAATTACACGAGCTAAAGGAGGCATGTATAGGTTAAAAAATAGAGGACCCAAAACTGGGCCTTGAGGAACACCACAAGAAATAACATGACACCTGGAGGTGTAGGTCTGCACCAGTCTAAGACAGCCCCTGATAGACTGATCCAGGTCTGCACCAGTCTAAGACAGCCCCTGATAGACTGATCCAGGTCTGCACCAGTCTAAGACAGCCCCTGATAGACAGACCCAGGTCTGAACCAGTCTAAGACAGCCCCTGATAGATCGACCCAGGTCTGAACCAGTCTAAGACAGCCCCTGATAGACCGACCCAGGTCTGATACAGTCTAAGACAGCCCCTGATAGACCGACCCAGGTCTGAACCAGTCTAAGACAGCTCCTGATAGACTGATCCCGGTCTGAACCAGTCTAAGACAGCCCCTGATAGACCGACCCAGGTCCGAACCAGTCTAAGACAGCCCCTGATAGACCGACCCAGGTCTGAACCAGTCTAAGACAGCCCCTGATAGACAGACCCAGGTCTGAACCAGTCTAAGACAGCCCCTGATAGACAGACCCAGGTCTGAACCAGTCTAAGACAGCCCCTGATAGACCGACCCAGGTCTGAACCAGTCTAAGACAGCCCCTGATAGACAGACCCAGGTCTGAACCAGTCTAAGATAGCCCCTGATAGACCGACCCAGGTCTGAACCATTCTAAGACAGCCCCTGATAGACCGACCCAGGTCTGAACCCCTGATAGACATACCCAGGTCTGAACCAGTCTAAGACAGCCCCTGATAGACTGATCCAGGTCTGCACCAGTCTAAGACTGCCCCTGATAGATCGACCCAGGTCTGAACTAGTCTAAGACAGCCCCTGATAGAACGATCCAGGTCTGAACCAGTCTAAGACAGCCCCTGAAAGTCAGACCCAGGTATGAACCAGTCTAAGACAGCGCCTGATAGACCGACCCAGGTCTGTTTCGGTCGAGTAGAACCTCATAATCAACCCTAAATTGGACTTACATTATAGTCAGATTTTCATCTAACTAGATCTAACTTCATCTAATCCTATCAAATGGACAATAAACAAATCTAAATCTTCTCGTGTAGTCATGAGATTTCTCTTCCTTCTTGCATCTGTGTAGGTGACGGTCGGCGTGGCATATAAACACATGGATCGCTCCTCGGCCGAGGACAGTGCCAGACTGGGCCACAACACACACTCCTGGAGCCTGTACTGGTCCGGCAAGGCCTTCTCCCTGTGGCACGCTGGGAGAGAGACGGCTCTGGCGGGTCCTAAAGCCAGGCGTGTGGGAGTGTATGTGGACCAGCAGGCCGGAGTGCTGGCTTTCTACCGCGTCTTACACAATCTGGCCCAGGAAATCTGCTGCATTCACACACACTTCCACGGGCCGCTGTACGCCAGCTTCCGCTTCTGGTCTGGAGTCGGCTCCTCCGTCACCATCTGTGAGCTCAACTAGGAGGAGAACAGATTTACTGACGGAGAAGATGAAGAACTCCTCCATCACTCTCCTCTATCAATCTCGGTGAACTCAACTGAAGAGAAGACCATCTTTAGAGACAGAAGATGAAGAATATCAGCTGTTAAACATGCATTTATGCCTTTCTATATCTGTTTCTCATCACTACTGGACTATGAAAATAAAAGCTAATACTATTGCATCACAAGGTTTTGTGATATATGATATATTTGTCTGTAACTTGGATTCAAATAAGAGCAGATGCATGTGATCATTAAGCTCAATTATCTTTACTCCACAAGTTTACAGTGATTTGTAACCTTTAAGGATGCTATAAACGAACTGAATGGTGTTAGTGAATTTGGTCGGGCTCTAACTATAAACAGGAGAGTCTTCTCAAAACATCAAGATGGCAAGTTCTTTCTCTCAAGGAGAGGACACTTCCGTCTAAATGGATAGTAAAGCTTTAACTGAGAAATGGTCCTTTAAACTATAGACTTCAATGACCCTGAGACCATAGTTGTCAGAGTACCCCAGAAAAGCAGATGTAGTGACGCATGTCAAAGATGTGTTTCATTTCTGGAAGCCGGAATAAATGAGCAAGCACTGTTACTGCATTCAGAAATCACATACAGACATTAGAGAATACATGAAATGAACATTTCAGTAATCACATTGGACTTAGATAACTGAGTAAAATCTCTTAAGCTTAGAGAAGTCGTTCAACTCATGTGATGTTTAGAAGGAAAAATATTAATACCTTGATAATAATCACTCATTATACATTTAAGCAGCAGTTTATTCCAGAATATCCTGCCTTCAATATAAAGGTATTTTTTGTTTGTAAAAAGCATCAAACTGCAGCCAGTCAGTTGAACCAAACAGAGCTGGATGAATCCCACATGCTTTTGCTCTCAAACTAAGTGTCTGTCGGTGTTCTTGTGTGGAGAAGCGCTGAGCTGAAGTCCAGCTGAAAACAGATCTGATCACGGACCTGGGTCAAACCTTCAGTATTTGTCATTGAAAACTTATTTTAGGATTGGGATCCCTTTGATTCACAAGATCAGGATTATCCGGATCCCAGCAGAAGGGTGGATGCAGGAACAAAAAGTAATAAAACTTTACAACCGCAATAGAACATTTATAATCGAGTATAGGCCTTCTTGCAATGTATTTGTTTATAGTGGTAAAGATGTACACATGCATTAGGCGTCATTAAGCCTTTCAGTAAAGTGAAAAAGAATCCCTCAAACAGATCTTAAATTAAACTAAAAGAATATAGTGTTTTTTTTATCATGGTGTATCAGAGATGAACCAGTCAAGAGTCGTTTCTAAGACTCGCGTCTCTAATGGAATGTGTTTGTTACGAGAACAAGATCTTGTAATATTTTCATATTTTTCCATCCCCATGTCTCTTCGGGTGCACGTTTGCTGATAAGCAAGCCTGAGGTAGGTAATATACACAGGAGCATTTCTCAGGTGAAGATCCATCATGGGCTGTAAAGCCCCGTCGTTCCCTGGAAGTAGAAAACTGCACTTTCTATGAAGCCCATGCTAATAATGAATCATAGCTGCATTGATAAGTATTACTATTCTATATAATTATAAAGACTCATTAAGACCTATACTGCATTATAAGAACAGTTATCGTTACATTTATATTATTTCTAAAATTATGTCATGCATTTGCTTTTTCTGCGCACTGCCTAACAAAAACTAACTCCTATCAGAGGAAATAGAGAGTTTTTGAGAGCTTGAAAATCTATTCAAAACCTATTATTCATTTGTGCAATATATTTATTATCTATCATGTTCAGCTGGATGTTATCATGTGACGTTACTTTTCTCGGCGTTTCTAATCATGTGCCATTCGCAGAGGAATTGACAGGCATTTATATTTGTTTATTTTATAGTCACAGATGAGACAGATTTCCGTTTGAATGTTAGACTAATGATCCAATCCAGAAGGAAAAGCGACGGCATGTATGTATTAAGTTTGTCGACGGTGACAGTCATAGATATTATAGAGAGTCTATAGGCTTGTTCGACTTCATGCAGCTCTGCGCAGACCGATCGGCGGCTGACTTGAAGCAGTGCATGCCGGTTCGAAATTTTGTCCGACTTGATACAGCGCCGACGTCACGTGACTGTGACGTATGCCATCAAAGCACCGCGAGAGCGATTCGAGAGCAGCCGGAGAACTCAGCCAGCGCAGCTTCTGAAGAGCGGCTGCACGAGCTGTTCCACGATTGGCCAGATTCAGTGCATGACAACGATCACGTGTGTTGCGTGTTAATTCGAACACCTTTAGTTCCTTTTAAAACCTGTTTAAATCTCACAAATCAGTTTTTTTTACAACAGTAAACACTCCTTTCATGTAGCTGCAATATTATATTGTTTCATTTTTATCAAATTAAAACTGATTAAAAAATGTAGACTTGATCTTTATTCTTGTCCAAACAGACGCTGTATGAAGCACAGCAGTACATTAATTATTGAATGAAAATGGCTCCTTAAAGGGCCAAGCATTAATAAATTTGATGGAAAAATGATTCATTGCTATTTTTGTACGTATCCAGACTAAAATGACACAGTTCATGCATTTTTTTTCAAAATATGACCTTTATTTTCTAAGTTACACTCTGTATCCCGAGATACATTGCCCATTTAGGGTAACATTTTGCAATGTATTCTTTTTTTATTATAGTTCATATGACAACTTTTAAAACATTTAATGAACAATTAATTAGCTAAATTTTTTCATGTCATCCATACAACATTAGAAAAATTGGAAAAAAACTGAACTTTTTCTCCCAAGATGCATTGCCTATGTAGGATATACATTTAACATTTCAAAACTTTTTAAACAGTTCATGTGCCGATTTTTAAAACACCTTTTTTCCTGTTTTTTTTTTTTTTTAATTCTACCATCTTCCCTGTGGTGCCCCACACCAGATATATTCTATGGGCAATGGAAGCTGAGAAAACAGTTACGAGCATTTTGTCCAGTGACCAGGCAAAGCCTCACTTTGCACTTCTGACACATGATGGATGTCTGCCCATCCCGGCACATCCAAAACCTTTATCCTATTCAGTATCTGTAGAGAACAGGCCTCAAAACAAGAATATCTGTGAGTGATCAGCCCTGTTAAATACCCTTATATGGGCAATGTATCCCCCAGAATACAGGCATTCAATGCCTGATAATCAAAGTTGTGAGAAGATTATTTTGAAAATATCAACAAGAACATGTAAAACTATCCTTAAAAAATTAATTTCTAAAACAAAATCACTCTAAAATATCATAATCGTGAAAAATATAAAAACACTATATAGCTCATGGCCAGTGTCTTTGTCCACGTATGCTGCCATTTTGTATTTTCATACAAATGTTTGGAACGTTAGCATAAAGTCGCATGACCGGATAACATGACCCTTCACCCCATCAGTGTTTCTCATCAACTGCAACCACATAATGCCCCTCCCCCTACAGCCTGTATCCCCCAAGATACAGAAACTCTTTAAGGGTTTCTGTATCTTCATCTGTGTATTATTTGGCAAATATTGCATTTATTTCACTTCAGCTGTGGTAAAGTATGCAAACACCACGTGAGCAGTCATACGGGAACCAGAAAGTGTCCGACTTCACGTCTCTGTTCGCAGCTCCTCCCGCCGGTCGCTTTCATTCAGCGCAGCCGATGCGGAACACACCTTTTGGTGACAGTGTCGCAGTACCGGAAATGACGAGGCTGATGCTGATGACACATGCGGATGTTTGTCTCAGCACGAGCACGTGACGCGGGTTGAGTTATGTCGATGCTCGAGTTGATAAAGAATGACTCTAAACATCTCGGAAATAAAACACACAAGCGATAGCGAAATACATCCCCGTTACTAGAATACTACAAGGTAAGAAGAGCTTTATCTATCTCTGACAGTTTTAGGCATCACTTTCTCAGATCGGTTGTGTTTAATTAGGACATTATGTTTCCTAAGTGTGTGTGGAATTAATCCGTTACAGTAGAAAACGAGCTGATGTGTTATATTATTATTATTATTAATAAACAGAGCGATATGAGAACTTCCTGTTTATACCTCTCTCTCTCTCTCTCTCTCTCTCTCTCTCTCTCTCTCTCTCTCTCTCTCTCTCTCTCTCTCTCTCTCTCTCTCTCTCTCTCTCTAATTCAAAATTGCTTTATTGGCATGACTGTACACAATACAATATTGCCAAAGCTTGGAATACATAAAGACATACAAATTATAACATTACTTAATCTAAATTTATAAATTAAATTAATTGTACTAATTAACAGTGTAACAAATAAAATAAATCAAAATAATTAGAACAGTTTAGGAACATTTTGAAATTCTGTGAATAATTTAGAATTCAGTGTGTAAGTGTATGTATGTGTGTGTGTGTGTGTGAGCGCATCACTGATTAGTCGTCGACTCTCTTTTTGTGACAAGCATCGATGTATCTGGCTGCTAGTATGATACAATCTCTTTTTTCACCTAATAAATGTTGAAATTGTGTTTTGTTGTCTAATTTTGTGAAGTTAGGGCAAAGTTTTTCAAATTTTGCATAAAAAGTCCCTCTAATGTCCTCATAGTTGGGGTAGCTGGTGAGGAAGTGTTGCTCTTTCTCCACTTCTCCCAGCTCACAGTACGGGCAGATGCGTCTCTCTCTCTCTCTCTCTCTCTCTCTCTCTCTCTCTCTCTCTCTCTCTCTCTCTCTCTCTCTCTCTCTCACTCACTCACTCACTCTCTCTCTCTCTCTCACTCACTCTCTCTCTCTCTCACTCACTGTCACTCACTCACTCACTCACTCACGGTGCGATTGTTGAGTGAGTGTGTGCGGAGCGTGGTGCAGACTGATGTGAGTGAAGTTTTTCTTTCTTTCTCTCTCTTCTTTTCTGCGTTTTTTTGTTGGTGGATTTGTTGTTTTGGTTTTTGATGGTTTGTTGTTTGATTTGTTTTTCAGTAAGTTAAGAGTGGTCGTTTTAGGGAGGGTTGTTGTTAACTCCCAGTCTGTGTACTGGGAGGATGGCTGCTCCAGGTGCGGAGAGTTTAGAGTTTTTGACAAGACGTCATGGGGTGAGAATTGATACTACCGCAAGTGTAGAGGAGTGTGTGTTGGCGGTGAGTGCTGTTGTTGGGCATGAGAATGTTCTGTCGGCGTCGCGGATGAACAGCGCTAATGTTCTGTTTGTTAAGACCATTGATTTAGCGAATTTGTTGGTCGAGAGTGGTGTTGAGATAGGGGGTAATTTTACATCTGTACTCCCTCTCTCCACTCCGTCCAAAAGAGTGACTCTGTCTAATGTTCCGCCATTTATTAAAAATGATGTTCTTGTTGGAATGCTCGCCAGATATGGTAAAATGGTCTCTCAAATAAAGATGATTCCAATAGGAAGTAAATCATCTTTTTTAAAACACGTGGTGTCTTTTAGACGATTTGTTTATATTATTTCTGAAAGAGAACGTTAATGAACTTGATCTGACCCTTAATTTTAGTCACGAAGGGTTCAATTATGTAATCTACGCTACAACTAACAATATGGAATGTTTTGGTTGTGGTGAAAATGGACATCTTGTTCGTGCATGTCCAAAAACTGCAAATAAGCAAACTGCAACTGTTGTTAATGTCACAACTGAGAAAGTAGCTGAAGTACAGGAGACTGTTGCAGTTGATGAGGAGATGCCAGGCCCAAGCAGGGCTCCTGAGGTCTCAAAAAGTTTGGAAAATGGTTCTGAGATTCCTACAGATAAAACAGCTGAAATAGAAGGAAAAGTTGTGGCTGAGGAGGAAAAAATCCGAAATGTGTTGGGAGCTGAAAAAGAGCTTTGTGAGTCTGATGACAGCAACAGTGAGGTTGAAGCTATGAATATTGTGAAGGTGATACAAGAAATGGAGGGTCCTGAGATGGAAGACAAAGAGTGTTTTCTCAAGACTCCCCAAAAAAGGAAATTGTTGAGATGCCACAATGTCAAACAAGCTAAACGACTGGATGGTAATTGTGACATCCAGACTGACAAAAATAGTGAGAATGAAAGTGAAACAGAGATGTCTGAATGCAGTATTAGCGCTAGTTCACCCTGAGTGGTTTCTCTAGCAGAGAATATACTGTTGAGGAAATACAAAACTTTCTAGATGTGACAAAAAATATGAGGGGAGTAAAAGTAGTGGAATATTTCCCTGACATAAAACAGTTCATTGAGAAAGTAAAAGTTTTCAGAAGCAAAACCGAGTTCACTGAGCAGGATGTTTTCCGGTTAAAGAAAATCCTCACAAAGTTAAATGGATAACCTAAGACATCCTATTTGGCTTTTTTGCTTTGGTTGCTCTTTTCTTCTCCTTTTAATGGAGGAAATAAATCTCGCCTCTTTAAATGTTAACGGAGCAAGAGATTATAGGAAGAGAGCACACATATACGAGATTTTGAGGTGTAAAACTATTGATGTGTTATTTGTACAAGAAACACACAGTGATGTCTTCAATGCTGCAGATTGGGCTAAGGAGTTCGATGGCTTAGTGATTTTAAGTCATTCCACTTCTTTAAGTGGCGGAGTTGGAGTTTTATTTTCTAGGAATTTCGCTCCTTATTCTTACACTATTGAAGAAGTAATAAAAGGAAGGCTCTTGAAAGTAAAAGCTTATTTTGAAAATAGCACTTTTATCTGTGTATATGCTCCAACTGCGGCTCTAGAGAGAATAATTTTTTTAAATACTTTGGGTAATGTTTTAAATGATTGTAATGCTGATGATTTTTTATTTGTGGGAGGGGATTTTAACTGTACTGAAAATGGCATTGACAGAAATCATGTTGAACCTCACATGCAATCAAGAAAAACTTTAATTCATTTAATGAAATCCCACAGTATTATTGATATATGGAGGAATTTCCATGGCACACAGAGGCAATACACTTGGGTTCATGCTTTTAATAACCAGCTATCAATGGCAAGGCTTGATAGATTTTATGGTTTTAAGCATCAACTAAGTATGTTTAGGGAATGCTCAATAGTTCCAGTAAGTTTCTCTGACCATAGTTTGGTCAAATGTATTGTGGCAAAAAACCACATTAAATCTAAAAGTGCATATTGGCATTTTAACAATAACTTATTGGGTGATTCTTTGTTTTAGAGATATTTTTAAAGAGTTTTGGAAAAACGCCAAAGCTTCAAAATCGTCTTGTCATTACAGCAGTGGTGGGATTTCACAAAGGTTCAAATAAAACAGTTGTGTCAACAATACACTCGCAACGCTACAAGAGACATAAATAAGTCAATGAGGTTTTTAGAAGAAGATTTAATGAGGTTGCAAGGGCTTGCGGACTCCACAAAAGATGTCACTTTTTTGGAGTGCATCAAAAAGAAGAAGAATTTTTTAAATGATATTTTGGGTTTGACAACGCAGGGTGCATTAACTAGATCCCGGTTTCAGGGTGCTAATTTAATGGATGCTCCCTCAAAATTCTTTTTTAGTCTGGAAAAGAAGAATGGGCAGAAAAAGTTCATTCACAGTCTGAAGTCTGAAACTGGTGTTTTATTGTCAAATCCTATAGAGATCAGGAAAAGAGCAGTACAATTTTATAAAGACTTGTATAGAAATGAAATTTTAGAGTTAAATGATGAAAGTTTAGGTTTTTTTTTTAATTTGCCGCAAGTTACTGAAAATGCCAATAAAGAGATTGGTTGAGCTTTGAGTTTAGGAGAACTTGAGGATGCACTTAAAAGAATGGAGAGTGGGAAAGTACCGGGCATTGACGGGATCTCAATAGATTTTTACAAATCTTTTTGGTTCGAGTTGGGTCCAGAATTGGTAGCCGTTTTTAATGAGATTTTGGAAAAAGGACAACTGCCACAAAGCTGCCGGAGAGCAATCATTACTCTGCTACCAAAAAAAGGGGATCTAAATGATATAAAAAAAACTGGAGGCCTGTAAGTCTTTTGTGTAATGACTATAAAATTCTCTCCAAAGCCCTGGCAATTAGACTAGGGGGAGTGCTTGAGTCCATAGTTCACCCCGATCAGTCGTATTGTGTGCCAGGTAGGAACATTTTTGATAATGTTTCATTTATTAGAGACATTTTAGAGTGTGGAAAACTCTTTGGTTTGGATTTTGGAATGATATCAATTGATCAAGAAAAAGAGTGTTTTAGAAGCTTTTGGTTTTAATTCGGATTTTATTTCTATGTTAAAAGTTATGTATTGTAGCGTTGAGAGTGTATTGAAGATCAATGGTGATTTATGCTCTCCATTTAGGGTGAATAGGGGTGTAAGACAGGGTTGTGCACTCTCAGGCATGCTGTATACCCTTGCCATAGAACCTTTGTTGAACAAGCTAAGAGCTAATGTACATGGACTGTGTATTCCCAACTGTGCTAATACTTTTAAAATTTCAGCTTATGCTGATGATGTCATTGTTTTAATCAGTGATTGTAATGATAGCAGTGTGATGTTGAAGATTTTAAATGATTTTAAGTCTCTGTCTTCTGCAAAGGTGAATTGGGGAAAAAGTGAAGCCATTTTAGTTGGAAAATGGTCAGAGTTTGAGCCAAGGCTTCCTGATGGACTGAATTGGACCAGAAATGGTTTCAAATATTTAGGAGTTTTTCTGGGTGATGATAATTATGCGAAAAAGAATTTTGAAGGTGCCATTGAAAAAGTCAAAGGGCGACTAGATAAGTGGAAGTTTCTGCTCCCTAAAATGTCCTATAAAGGACGTGTCTTGATAATTAATAATCTGGTCGCCTCTGCACTTTGGCACCGTTTGGCCTGTATAGACCCCCCAGTTGAAGTTTTAATAAAAATCCAGTCCATTTTAATTGACTTTTTCTGGGACAGAATGCATTGGATACCAAAAAGTGTGCTGTACTTGTCTAAAGACGAAGGGGGACTTGGACTAATACACCTGCAGAGCAGAACAGCTGCCTTTCGCCTGCAGTTTGTACAAAGATTCTTAAAGTACTCCGATGATTCAAGTTGGACTGGTGCTGCCTGTGCAATCCTTCGGAGTATTGATGGACTAGGACTGGATAAAGTCTTATTCTGGTCGGATCCTCAGAGGCTTAAACTGCGTGATTCTCCAATTTTCTACCGTAACCTTTTCAAAGTATGGTCTCTATTTCAAATAAGCAGAGAAAACAACTCATCCTCCTTGTTTTGGCTACTACAGGAGCCTTTGGTCATTGGCTCACGACTGGACTTAACGCGGGAGATTGCTTTTGCCATTCCTGAAAGGACTTTGTGTGATGCAAAGGTGGTACAAATTGAACACTTGCATCAAATAACGGGCCCTGCTTTTAAAAATGTGACTGCCATCACTGAGTGTTTCGGTATCAAATCACACCGAACAGTTACTAGAGCAGTTGAGAAATGGAGATCAGCCCTCACTGGAGAGGAAACAGAACTTTTGGATTTATACTCTAAGGGATCTATTCAACCTGAATGTAAAGATCCTTTTCCCAATTTGAGTCTGTCCCCCAGGTTAGGGGAGTGCAGTGGTGTACTGTTAGAGTGTGAAGAGTTCATAGTTGTGGGTCCAAACTCTGCACTGGGTAAGGACATGTATAAATGTTGTGTGAAGGCTTTTAACAAAACTTTTAAATAACAAATGTGACACTCCATGGCGTAAGGTTCTTAATCTTGATGTTAATGAAAAACCTGAATGGGGAGTATTATATAAATCACCATTGGTCAAGAAAAGTGGAGATTTACAGTGGAAATTGTTACATGGTGCCATTGCTGTTAATGCTTTTATTTCTTTGATTAACGATGATGTTACTGAAGCTTGTCCTTTTTGTTCACAAAAAGAGACGATTTTTCATGCGTTTTTGCACTGTGACCGGTTACAACCTCTTTTTAACATCCTGCATATGTTTTTTATTTCTTTTAATGTCATTTTCTCAATGAAAGTGTTTATTTGTAGTGTTAAATATGTTAAAAAACACAGTCAGAAGTCTCATTTGTTAAATTTCCTGTTGGGTCAAGCTAAAATGGCAATATATACTACAAGGAAGGAGAAGGTGGAACAGAATGTTTTTAGTAGTATAGAAGCTGTTTTTATTAAATTAGTCAAATCAAGAGTTTTAATTGACTATCATTACTACAGATTAATGCACGATCTTTTAACTTTTGAAGCAAATTGGTGTTTAAATGGGGTCATTTGTGAAATTGTTGAAGGAAAGTTATATTTTCCTTTTTAAGTAACGTTTTGTCTTTGGTGTTTTTTTTTGTTTTTTGGGGGGGAATTGTTCAGTATTGTATTTATTTATCTTGTTTAGTTTGTGACATGTAAATATTTGTAATAAAAAAGGGTATTTTAAAAATCCCCCAAAAAATCTCTCTCTCTCTCTCTCTGAGTGCATGCTGGGAGTGAACGGAGTGTGGTGAGTGCGAGCTGCGTGTTGTGACTGTGTGCTAACAAACTTTTCTATCTTCTATCTTTTTGTGTATGTTTGTTTTTATGTGTTGAATTTGTTCGTGTATTTAAATTGTAAAAGGTTTTGGGTCTGCAACCAGCGTTGTGCTGGGAGGCATGACGAACCAAAACACAATGAGTTTTAAAGATTTAACCCGCCGCCATGGAGTGAAGGTGGAGTCTAGAATTAATGTGGAGCAGTGTTGTTTAGCGGTGGGAGAGATTGTGGCACATGATCATATTGTCTCGACATCGCAAATGAACAGTGCAATTGTTATTTTTTTTTATTTTAAAACAGTTGAAAAGGCGAATGATGTTGTCCAAAGCGGCGTTGTGTTGAATGGTTCACTCGTAACCGTTTTAAATACTCGTGCAAGAGTTGTCTCGGTATGGAAAACTGGTTTCCCCTATAAAGAAAATCCCTCTCGGGTGCAAGTCCCCTTTAGTGAAACATCTAGTTTCGTTCAGAAGACAAGTTTTCATGGTTCTAAAAAATGGAGTTGATGAGATCGATCTGGTTTTTAAGTTCAAAATTGATGGGTTCGATTACACCGTGTTTGCAACATCTGACACTGCAATTAAATGTTTTAGTTGTGGTAAGATTGGACACCTTGTGCGTGATTGCCCTAGTAAGAAGGACAGTGCAGGTGCAAGCACGGGACAGGGCGTGTCGGTTGTTCCTCCGGCTGAGATCGCGAGTGACGCTGCTGACACCGCCGGTATGGCTGTGGTCGAGGCCGGTGAGATTGAGCTAGGGCCGATCGCAGTCGTGGCTGCCGAGAATAAATCTGATACAATTGAGATTGCTTCTGAGCCTAGTTGAAATGATACTCTCTCGAAGTCCGATGAGCAGCCTGAACACTCTGAAAACGGCTGTGTAACAGATGCAGATGAAATTGATGTGGATGGTGTTGAATTTGAAAAGGAAGCAAAATCTGTTTTCAAGATCCCAGTTAAAAGAAAGAAAAAAAACTGTGCAAAAGCTTTTAAACAAGTAAGAAAGGATGAGGGTGGTGTTAAGAATGTGGGATCAGACAGTGATAGAGATTCCTCTGATTCAAATGTGTCTCAATGTTCAAATATGTCTATAAGCTCTCAAAGTGAAAGCTTGGTTTGTTTGTTGGTATAGCGCCGATGATATTAGTACATTTCTGCAAGAAACAAAGGGATTGAAGGGTGTGCAAGTTGAGAATTTTTTTCCTGATTGTAAACAATTCATCAATGATGCGAGGTATCTAATGAAAGAGGGAGCCTTTCAAGATGTAGAGATTTATCGTCTTCGAAAACTTGTGAACAAACTAAAAGAAAAAAATTCTAAAGATGATGAGGCTGTCAACTTCTAAAATTCTGCCAAAAATTGTTTTTTTGGCAGCTCTTCTTCTTTTTTTTGTTCCGGTCTCTAAAACAAAAATGACAAATTTTAAAATTGGATCTTTAAACTTAAGTGGTGCCAGAGATGGTCATAAAAGAATGAGTTTATTTGAGTTTATTAGACAAAAGCAAATAGATATTCTGTTTTTACAAGAAACACACAGCGATTTTAAAAATGAGACCGACTGGAGAAGAGAATGGGACGGACAGATTGTCCTGAGTCACAAATCTTCTATTAGTGGAGGTGTTGCTGTTTTGTTTTCAAAGCATTTTTTACCTCTGTCTTGTGAAGTTGAGGAAATTAGTGGTCGTTTTTTAAAGATCAAAGTGAAATTTGAGAAAATCACCATGATGCTTCTGAATATATATGCCCCTACTAGAGGATTAGAGAGAGTTCTGTTCTTTGATAAGGTGGATGCTGTTTTGAAAGATTTAAATTCAGAAGATGTGTTATTTTTAGGTGGAGATTTTAATTGTACGGCCAATGATAAGTTGGATAGGAATCATATAGAACCACACGCTGCTTCTCAGAAAACACTTATACAACTAATTGAAACTCATGATTTATGTGATGTATGGAGAAATATGAATCAAGATGTTAGACAGTACACTTGGGCTCATAGTACTGAACATACTATCTCTTTGGCACGACTCGACCGAATCTATAGTGTTCAACATCAATGTAATCTTTTTAAATTTTGTAAAATTATTCCAGTGGGGTTTTCTGATCACAGTTTAGTTCTGTGCAGTGTTTTAATGAAGTCTGTGAAGTATAGGAGTGCATACTGGATCTTTAATACTTCTTTGTTAAATGATAAACTTTTTTTAGATGATTTCCTTTTTTTTTGGGAAACCTTTAAGCAGCAAAAACTTTTTTATACTTCTTTACTGCAATGGTGGGACTGTGGAAAAATTCTTATTAGAGATTTTTGTCAAAAGTACACTGTGAATGTTACTCGAGACATAGCCCAGTCAATGAAGACATTAGAAACGGAAATTATTGTTTTGCAGGATTTAGTAGCATCTAAGAAAAATAAAAAGCTTATTGATGACTTGAAGGAACAAAAAGCAGTTTTGATAGATCTGTTGGGAGTTAAAGCACAGGGAGCTTTAGTCCGTTCACTATTTCAAACTGTAACACAAATGGACGCTCCCTCAAAATTCTTTTTTAATTTAGATATGAAAAAAGGCCAAAGTAAAATTATCCATACTCTATGCTCAGCTACAGGACAAGAGCTAACAGAACCTGCTGACATACGTAACCGTGCGGTAGAGTTTTTTTCAGACCTCTATAAATCTGAACTGAGGGAATGGGGTGCGGATGCTGATCTTTTCTTTGAAGGACTGCCAAAGGTGGACGAAGAGTCCAACAATGAACTACAACAGACTTTGTCTGTACAAGAGCTATATACTGCCATGATGAGCATGGAAAACGGTAAATCTCCAGGAATTGACGGGTTACCTGTTGAGTTTTATAAGACTCTATGGCCCGTCATAGGAGAAGATCTGCTGACAGTTCTTAATGACAGTCTGGAAAGAGGAGTATTGCCACTAAGCTGCAGAAGAGCAGTCATCACACTGTTACCTAAGAAAGGTGATCTTCAGTGTATTGGCAATTGGCGCCCTGTCTCACTCTTATGTTCAGAGTACAACATTTTATCTAAAAGTTTGGCTATAAGACTTAGTAAAGTTTTAAGACAATTGATACATTCTGACCAGTCTTATTGTATTCCCAACAGGTCTATTTTTGATAATATTGCTTTAATTCGAGATGTTTTAGATGCTTCTAAACTCCTGGGAATTAACTCTGGGCTGATTTCTCTCGATCAAGAGAAAGCTTTCGACAGAGTTGAACATTTGTTTTTGTGGAACACTTTAGAGGCTTTTGGTTTTAGCCATTCTTATAGTACTGTAACATTGAGAGTGTTCTTAAGGTTAATGGTGGTTTGTGTGCTCCGTTCACAGTTGAGAGGGGAGTTCGCCAGGGATGTGCCATGTCTGGTATGTTGTATTCACTTGCCATCGAACCCTTACTTCAAAAGTTACGAGCTCATTTAAAAGATCTGATTTTCCCTGGTTGTAATAACTCTTTACATCTTTCCGCCTATGCTGATGATGTTATTGTTTTTGTAAGCGAAAATGAAGATGTCATTAAGTTAGAAAAAATTGTTAATGATTTTAAATGTTTCCTCTGCTAAAGTCAACTGGAAGAAAAGTGAGGCTCTACTAGTAGGAAATTGGAGTGGAGATCTTCCAGCTTTACCTGGAGGACTAATTTGGAAAAGAGGAGGTTTAAAATACCTTGGTGTCTATCTAGGGAATGAAAACTTCATTCAGAAAAATTGGGAAGGTTTAATTGAGAAAATAAAAGGTCGATTGGAAAAATGGAAATGGTTGCTCCCTGAGATATCTTACAGAGGACGTATTCTTAATGCATTGTGAAGGTTATCCATCAACGTTTTTTAAGTATCAAAACAGATACAGTATGGAGAGAAAAATTAGGAATAAATTCTGAAACCAAACCTGTTTGGCGAGCACTTTACAAACCACCATTAAAAAAGAAACTTGGTGATTTGCAATGGAGGATTTTACATGGAGCTATTGCTGTAAATGCCTTTGTGTCTATTTTAAACAAAAGTGACAAATGTCCTTTTTGTCTCGAACGAGAGACCATTTTTCATTGTTTTATGGACTGTAATGGACTTAACCCTCTTTTTGACTTAAGTGTGTTTTTAGATACTTTTAATATTTGTTTTTCAAAGCAAGATTATATTTTGGGTTTCTTTTACAGTTCAAAACAAAAGTGCAAATGTCAAGTCATTAATTTTATTGTGGGACAAGCAAAATTTGCTGTCTATATCACTAGGAGAAATAAGATAGAAGAGAAGCCAGGACGAGATGTTTTTACATTTTTTTAAAGTTTTTAATAAGTTTTTAAAAATATGGTAAAATCAAGAATTCTTATTGATTTTAACTTTCATAAATTGATGAGCACGATACAAGTTTTTGAAATGCAGTGGTGTTGTAATAATGCTCTGTGTTCAGTTGATGATGAAGAAATTGTTTTTGTAAGAGAGTTAAAGTTATGTATGTGTGTGTATATATATATATATATATATATATATATGTATACATATTTTATTTTTTTAAGGTGTGTGTAAAGTTGTATAAATGTTAACAATTTTTTTTTTGTAAAAATCAAATCTCTCTCTCTCTCTCTGGGCAGCCAGCCCTCTGTATCACACACACACACACACACACACACACACACACACACACACACACACACACTCACACACTCTCTCTCTCTCTCTGGGCAGCCAGCTCTGTCTGTATCACACACACACACACACACACTCACACTCACACTCACACTCTCTCTCTCACTCTCTCTCTCTGGGCAGCCAGTTCTGTCTGTATCACACACACATACTCTCTCTCTCTGGGCAGCCAGCTCTATCTGTATCTGCCCGTCTCTACAGTCAGAGTGTGATTCCTCAGTCTGTACCTCGTCTTCCTTCTTAGTTTACAGTCTTGCACTGTGCTAGGGTATTCTGCGGTGCTGTTGTCTCTATTTAGGGCTAAATAACATTCCAGTTTACTTTGTTTTTCTGTTGATTGAGTCCAAAAGGTCAGGTAATTCTCTTGCTGTTCTTTTATCATGTGGTTGGGCCGGATTGTGTGGATGAGGGTGTGTGTGTCCTGAGGCGCATTAGTGTTAGTCGTGTTCGTCTGTTTGTGGAGCCTCAGGACCAGCTGAAGGAAGGGCTCTTCTCAGTGTTCATCTCATGGTTTTTAAGGGCTTTAAAATGATAAGAGTTGGGGTCACTCCTTTTCAGATGTTTCCAAAATTTGATGGCTCGTTTCTCGATGTGTATTAAGAGAGGATATTGGCCTAATTCTGCCCTGCAAGCGTTGTTCGGTGTGTTCCTCTGTACTCTCAGGATACTCTTACAGAACTCAGCATGCAGGGTTTCAATTGGATTTTTGTCCCATTTGTCAAATTCGTGATGTAGGAGAGGACCCCAAACTTTACTGCCATATAATGCAATTGGAGCTGGAGCTGTATAGTGGAGTCTTGTAGTGTGAGGCCAGGAGCTGTATAGTGGAGTCTTGTAGTGTGAGGCCAGGAGCTGTATAGTGGAGTCTTGTAGTGTGAGTCCAGGAGCTGTATAGTGGAGTCTTGTAGTGTGAGGCCAGGAGCCAGGAGCTGTATAGTGGACTCGTGTAGTGTGAGGCCAAGAGCCAGGAGCTGTATAGTGGAGTCTTGTAGTGTGGGGGCAGGAGCCAGGAGCTGTATAGTGGAGTCGTGTAGTGTGAGGCCAGGAGCTGTATAGTGGAGTCTTGTAGTGTGAGGCCAGGAGCCAGGAGCTGTATAGTGGAGTCGTGTAGTGTGAGGCCAGGAGCTGTATAGTTGAGTCTTGTAGTGTGACGCCAGGAGCTGTATAGTGGAGTCGTGTAGTGTGAGGCCAGGAGCTGTATAGTGGAGTCGTGTAGTGTGAGGCCAGGAGCTGTATAGTGGAGTCGTGTAGTGTGAGGCCATGAGCTGTATAGTGAAGTCGTGTAGTGTGAGGCCAGGAGCTGTATAGTGGAGTCGTGTAGTGTGAGGTCAGGAGCTGTATAGTGGAGTCGTATAGTGTGAGGCCATGAGCTGTATAGTGGAGTCGTGTAGTGTGAGGCCAGGAGCTGTATAGTGGAGTCGTGTAGTCTGAGGCCAGGAGCTGTATAGTGGAGTTGTGTAGTGTGAGGCTAGGAGCCAGGAGCTGTATAGTGGAGTCTTGTAGTGTGACGCTAGGAGCTGTATAGTGGAGTCGTGTAGTGTGAGGCCAGGAGCTGTATAGTGGAGTCTTGTAGTGTGAGGCCAGGAGCTGTATAGTGGAGTCTTGTAGTGTGAGGCCAGGAGCTGTATAGTGGAGTCTTGTAGTGTGAGGCCAGGAGCTGTATAGTGGAGTCTTGTAGTGTGAGGCCAGGAGCTGTATAGTGGAGTCTTGTAGTGTGAGGTCAGGAGCTGTATAGTGGAGTCTTGTAGTGTGAGGCCAGGAGCTGTATAGTGGAGTCTTGTAGTGTGAGGCCAGGAGCCAGGAGCTGTATAGTGGAGTTGTGTAGTGTGAGGCCAGGAGCTGTATAGTGGAGTCTTGTAGTGTGAGGCCAGGAGCCAGGAGCTGTATAGTGGAGTCGTGTAGTGTGAGGCCAGGAGCTTTATAGTGGAGTCGTGTAGTGTGAGGCCAGGAGCTGTATAGTGGAGTCGTGTAGTGTGAGGTCAGGAGTTGTATAGTGGAGTCTTGTAGTGTGACGCCAGGAGCTGTATAGTGGAGTCGTGTAGTGTGAGGCCAGGAGCTGTATAGTGGAGTCGTGTAGTGTGAGGCCAGGAGCTGTATAGTGGAGTTGTATAGTGTGAGGCCAGGAGCTGTATAGTGGAGACGTGTAGTGTGAGGCCAGGAGCTGTATAGTGGAGTCGTGTAGTGTGAGGCCAGGAGCTGTATAGTGGAGTCGTGTAGTGTGAGGTCAGGAGCTGTATAGTGGAGTTGTATAGTGTGAGGCCATGAGCTGTATAGTGGAGTCGTGTAGTGTGAGGCCAGGAGCTGTATAGTGGAGTCGTGTAGTGTGAGGCCAGGAGCCAGGAGCTGTATAGTGGAGTCTTGTAGTGTGACGCCAGGAGCTGTATAGTGGAGTTGTGTAGTGTGAGGCCAGGAGCTGTATAGTGGAGTCGTGTAGTGTGAGGCCAGGAGCCAGGAGCTGTATAGTGGAGTCTTGTAGTGTGACGCCAGGAGCTGTATAGTGGAGTCGTGTAGTGTGAGGCCAGGAGCTGTATAGTGGAGTCTTGTAGTGTGAGGCCAGGAGCCAGGAGCTGTATAGTGGAGTCTTGTAGTGTGAGGCCAGGAGCTGTATAGTGGAGTCTTGTAGTGTGAGGCCAGGAGCTGTATAGTGGAGTCGTGTAGTGTGAGGCCAGGAGCTGTATAGTGGAGTCGTGTAGTGTGAGGCCAGGAGCTGTATAGTGGAGTCGTGTAGTGTGAGGCCAGGAGCCAGGAGCTTTATAGTGGAGTCGTGTAGTGTGAGGCCAGGAGCCAGGAGCTGTATAGTGGAGTCTTGTAGTGTGAGGCCAGGAGCTGTATAGTGGAGTCGTGTAGTGTGAGGTCAGGAGTTGTATAGTGGAGTCTTGTAGTGTGACGCCAGGAGCTGTATAGTGGAGTCGTGTAGTGTGAGGGCAGGAGCTGTATAGTGGAGTCGTGTAGTGTGACGCCAGGAGCTGTATAGTGGAGTCGTGTAGTGTGAGGCCAGGAGCTGTATAGTGGAGTCGTGTAGTGTGACGCCAGGAGCTGTATAGTGGAGTCGTGTAGTGTGAGGCCAGGAGCTGTATAGTGGAGTCGTGTAGTGTGAGGCCAGGAGCTGTATAGTGGAGTCGTGTAGTGTGAGGCCAGGAGCTGTATAGTGGAGTCGTGTAGTGTGAGGCCAGGAGCTGTATAGTGGAGTCGTGTAGTGTGAGTTCAGGAGCTGTATAGTGGAGTCGTGTAGTGTGAGGTCAGGAGCTGTATAGTGGAGTTGTGTAGTGTGAGGTCAGGAGCTGTATAGTGGAGTCGTGTAGTGTGAGGTCAGGAGCTGTATAGTGGAGTCGTATAGTGTGAGGCCATGAGCTGTATAGTGGAGTCGTGTAGTGTGAGGCCAGGAGCTGTATAGTGTAGTCGTGTAGTCTGAGGCCAGGAGCTGTATAGTGGAGTCGTGTAGTGTGAGGCCAGGAGCCAGGAGCTGTATAGTGGAGTCTTGTAGTGTGACGCCAGGAGCTGTATAGTGGAGTTGTGTAGTGTGAGGCCAGGAGCTGTATAGTGGAGTCGTGTAGTGTGAGGCCAGGAGCCAGGAGCTGTATAGTGGAGTCTTGTAGTGTGACGCCAGGAGCTGTATAGTGGAGTCGTGTAGTGTGAGGCCAGGAGCTGTATAGTGGAGTCTTGTAGTGTGAGGCCAGGAGCCAGGAGCTGTATAGTGGAGTCTTGTAGAGTGAGGCCAGGAGCTGTATAGTGGAGTCTTGTAGTGTGAGGCCAGGAGCTGTATAGTGGAGTCGTGTAGTGTGAGGCCAGGAGCTGTATAGTGGAGTCGTGTAGTGTGAGGCCAGGAGCTGTATAGTGGAGTCGTGTAGTGTGAGGCCAGGAGCTGTATAGTGGAGTCGTGTAGTGTGAGGCCAGGAGCCAGGAGCTTTATAGTGGAGTCGTGTAGTGTGAGGCCAGGAGCCAGGAGCTGTATAGTGGAGTCTTGTAGTGTGAGGCCAGGAGCTGTATAGTGGAGTCGTGTAGTGTGAGGTCAGGAGTTGTATAGTGGAGTCTTGTAGTGTGACGCCAGGAGCTGTATAGTGGAGTCGTGTAGTGTGAGGCCAGGAGCTGTATAGTGGAGTCGTGTAGTGTGACGCCAGGAGCTGTATAGTGGAGTCGTGTAGTGTGAGGCCAGGAGCTGTATAGTGGAGTCGTGTAGTGTGAGGCCAGGAGCTGTATAGTGGAGTCGTGTAGTGTGACGCCAGGAGCTGTATAGTGGAGTCGTGTAGTGTGAGGCCAGGAGCTGTATAGTGGAGTCGTGTAGTGTGAGGCCAGGAGCTGTATAGTGGAGTCGTGTAGTGTGAGGCCAGGAGCTGTATAGTGGAGTCGTGTAGTGTGAGGACAGGAGCTGTATAGTGGAGTCGTGTAGTGTGAGGCCAGGAGCTGTATAGTGGAGTCGTGTAGTGTGAGGCCAGGAGCTGTATAGTGGAGTCGTGTAGTGTGAGGCCAGGAGCTGTATAGTGGAGTCGTGTAGTGTGAGTTCAGGAGCTGTATAGTGGAGTCGTGTAGTGTGAGGTCAGGAGCTGTATAGTGGAGTTGTGTAGTGTGAGGTCAGGAGCTGTACAGTGGAGTCGTGTAGTGTGAGGTCAGGAGCTTTATAGTGGAGTCGTGTAGTGTGAGGTCAGGAGCTGTATAGTGGAGTCGTGTAGTGTGAGGCCAAGAGCTGTATAGTGTAGTGTGAGGCCAGGAGCTGCTGATTCTTCTAGGATTTTCACCAATTCATTAATGTAAATATTGAAAAGGGTCGGTGATAGTGGGCAGCCCTGTCTCACACCCCGCCCTTGAGTGAAGAACTCAGTTTGTTTATTGCCAATTTTAATAACACATTGATTGTTTGAGTACATTGTTTTTAGAATGTTGTATGTTTTGCCACTGATACCTGATTCTAGAAGTTTAGAAAGAAGGCCTTCATGCCAAATCGAATCAAAGGCCTTCTGGAAATCTACAAAGCAAGCGAATATTTTAGTTTTGTTTTGGTTGATTTATTTATCAATCAGGGTTTTTTAGGGTGAAAATATGATCAGATGTTCTAAAATTTGGT
This sequence comes from Meda fulgida, assembly GCA_030578275.1. Classification (NCBI taxonomy): domain Eukaryota; kingdom Metazoa; phylum Chordata; class Actinopteri; order Cypriniformes; family Leuciscidae; genus Meda; species Meda fulgida. The sequence continues at coordinate 118,493 of CM060630.1, read as the reverse complement.
CAGAATCCAATCTGGCTTTTGCTCAGGACATTGTGCTCTGTGAGGAAGTGAACGAGTCTTGTGTTGATGCTGCAGAACATCTTCCCCAGATTACTGCTCACACAGATGCCTCTGTAATTTATTGGGTCTGACTTGTCTCCACTCTTGAATATGGGCGTTATAAGTCCTCTATTCTAGGTGTCAGGGAAATGACCAACACTCAGAACCAAGTTGAACAGTTTCTTTATGGCCAATTTGAATTTGGGGTTTATATTTTTAAGCATTTCGTTAAGGATGCCGTCTGGTCCTCTTGCCTTTTTTGTTGGCAGAGCCTGAATTTTATCCATCAGCTCTTTTTCTGTGATTGGGTAATCTAGCGGGTTTTGGTGTTTGCCAATTATGTTTTCTAAATGGATTAATTTTTCATATATTTGTGTTTGTTTTATACTCATGTCTAATTTGCTATAAAGGTGTTCAAAGTTATTTTTCCAGGTGTCTCCGTTTTGTATAGTAATTTGTTCATGTTTCTTTTTATTCAGGAGATTCCAGTTGTCCCATAAACTGTTTGAATGGACCGATTCTTCAATAGTTTTGAGCTGGTTTTGGATGTACTGTTCTTTCTTCTTTCTGAGTGTATTTTTATATTTTTTAAGCTCCTCACAATAATGAAGACGTAAATCTGAATCGTCTGGTTGTCTGTGTTTTTGATTTGCAAGATGTCTTAAAATTTTCTTTATTCTCTTACAATCTGAATCAAACCATTTTTCATTCTTTTGTTTTTGCTTATGATTTTTCTTAATGGTTTTAAGATTAGATATTGTTGCCAGATAATCAAATATGTAATTTATGTTTTCTACAGCCAGATTTTTGCCATCTTCATTTTGAGGATAATCGTATTCTATGAAGTTATCCAAAAGTAAGCACACTTGGGGGTAGTCAAATGCGGCCAGGTATTTTTCAGTGCTGTTTTGAACCCATCTGTAAATCTTTTTAATGTTGTACAGCTTACTGGGTTGTGGATGTATGTTAGTATTTTCTTTCCTTTTTAGATACACAGTAATTTGGATGTGATCTGATAGGGGTGTTAGTGGTTTGACAGTGAATGCTCTGAAAGAGAATATATCTAAATCTGTGATCATGTAGTCAACTGTTGAGCAACCATGAGATGAGCTGTAGGTGTATCTCCCCAGAGAACCCCCCCTCACCCTGACGGTGACGAGGTACAGACCGAGGCTTCGACAGAGCTCAAGTAGAAGCCTCCCGTTTTTCTTCACTTCACCATCAGAGTTAGTCCTTGAAAAATTTACACTGTTTTGTTGAAAGCTCTGTCCAAATATATAGTTATTCCCATTGTCTGTGGTGTAGTTGGGTAGGGATCCTGTTCTGGCGTTGAGATCTCCACACATCAGTACACTTCCCTGGGCCTGGAAGTGGTTGATTTAACTGTGGAGGGTCTCAAAGATGTTCTCATTATAGTAAGGAGATTCAGAGGGAGGAATATAAAGAGCACATAAGAATCTTTTGTAGTTTGACTTAGCTGTTTATTGATTTTGAGCCAGATATGAGATTCTTCTTTTTTGATTAGTTTGATGTATTTATCAATTTCAAGTTTGTGCCAGATTATGATGCCCCCTGAATCTCTCCCCGTGTAATTTTTTTCATGTTTTTGGGACGTTATGAGTATTTCCCGATACCCTAGGGAACAAAGAGTGAGCTCATCAGTTCTGCGCCACGTTTCCTGTAATATTATTGTCTATATCTAATACACTTTTCTTAAAGTCCAAGGTTTTGATTTTACATCCAAAGCTTATTGCCCAGGATTTTCCAAAGTGTGATAGTCAGTGGTTTCATGTGGTCAATAAACAATTTTTAACATTCCTCTAGAATAGAACCAACTCAACTTGAACCCATTTAAAATCTATGTGCACTATGTAAACATACATTTACACATATATATATATATATATTTTTTTTTTTTTTTTTTAAACGTATACACCTATATGTATATGGGCAATTCCATGCAAAGGTAATCTTTACCATGAAAAAATAAAGTTTTAACCAAAAGAACAAAACCCTTTTTAAGTTGTCCATTTAGGTCTATAATATACTGTATTAATGTGCTTTAACAAAAATTTTAAGAAAATTGCCTTGTTTATCCACCAGATATGAGGTGAGCAACAATGCTTAAATTGCATTTTCAACCAGCCATATTTTATGCTTTCAAAAAAAGGTATCAAAGACCCCCCTTTTTAAACTTTATTTTAACAGTAAGCATTTTGCAGAAAGGTGGAGGCATGCCTGAGAAATAAATATACTAATTTGGTCATAACAGCCCTGCCTGTTGAATTTATAAGGGCTGTAATAAAGAGGTCTTGACGCTTCAGTGCACTGTCACGTCCATAACGTCTTAAAGGTTTAGTTTATTTAATATGACAATTATAAATGCAAATAACTTGAAACTTTATTTACAAAGCTAAATTATGTTTATGCTTATTAGGATAGACAATTCATCTCACTACTTTGCTCTGAACAACCATAATAATGGGTTACGGACGTGACCGTTATGGACGTGACCGTTATGGACGCTTAATATTAAATCATGCATATGACTGTTGTGATCTGTTTCAAGACAGAAATGATTTTGGCCACTTCATTTCAAGTTTTGTTTTGTTTTATTTTAAGTGAATTTCGTTTTTTTTAAATAAATTGTATCTTAATTTTAAATCAAAGTTTCATCAACCAATTGCCTGGATTTAATAAATAAGCAAATATAGCATGGAGGTGCGATCACTTGCAACACGTAAACTTGAGCGCGTCTCATAACTGAACAGAAACTCAACGTATGCCTCTCAGAAATATAGCCTATCTATAGAAAGATTGCAAAGATCAAAACGAAAAGAAATAGGCAACCCTCTGATTGTGTAATCTGTGCTTTTTCCACCACCACGTCCCTTTAGAGGCTCGGTACGATCACGCTGACAAAATAATAATAATAATAATAGGCTAATAATATTGCGTGTCAATTATTTTGTCAAATCATTTTTATACGAAATAAAATGTGATGATTTTGACTCGCGACTGTGCATTAAAATCCATAAACTGGCCGAAAACCGTGCGATCATTTAGACAAAAAACATAGGCGTTACATGATTGCTAGTGACTCACATCTACGGACAATAATGTCCATCGGTTCACCTGACTGTGGAGGAAACCTGTTATTTGAACTCCTATATGACAAACATTAATTGTTAATGTATTTTAATTTTGACTGTCTTCCGTAATAGTCTCTGCTTTAATGTTCCGTCTGTGTGTTTATAGTAGCCTATTCACGTCCTAGTCGAGAGGCGTCCTGCAAATGCGCGAGGAACCTGATTGGTTTAGGCGCGAAACAGGCGCTCTCTAATTCGCTCACGCTTCCTGTCATTCAAGCTCAGGTTATGATCTTCAGAATCATTTCAGACAGTCTTCTTAATGTGAAAACACAGCCATTATGCATCTACAAAAGTGCCATGATGGTTTGATTGTTGATTTTTTTCAAACAGATTCTATGTATTTCAGACGCGTCACATCCATAACAGGGTTTTTGTCACATCCATAACGTTGGTTTTTCCTCATAATACACTTCATAAAAATATATAGATTTTAAACATTGATATTTTTATGTTCAGCTAAGACCCCAGCTAAGCAATTTTTATAAATTGGATTTAAAAGTTCACAGACTTTAAAGGAAATCGAACAGTATTCCAAAAACTCTGTTATTTCCCGTAACATCCATAACCTTTTTTGGGGGTGCTTAAATATATTTTAGAAAAACATATTTTGCCTGTCAATTCCCCAGATTGGGTGCTCTGAGAATATGCATTTCCAATGCATTTTTTTTCTGAGACATTTCACCTGTCATTATGAGTTCAAATGTCACATCCATAACACTGGAATTACCCATATACATTAGTGTATCTGTTCAATTTGGTGTCTTACTCACGACTAGTCCATCAGCCGTGTGCAGATTAAGTTGAGCATTTCCTTGATCTCTCTCAGACTGGAGCTGTGGGTGTCGTTTGGGCCTCTTACGGCTGCAGCGTAGCTCAGCTGCTCCTGCTTGGGTCTGTGGCCGTCTGGCTGTGGGGCTGATGACTTCTGCACTGTCGCAGTTTTGTTACCCATCAGGTCTTGCCGTTGCTGATGCTGACGGTGATGTTGGTGTATGGGATGTGGGTGTGGAGGCCGGAAGCGTGGGCGCTGGAGTTCAGGGTGTGGGTACAGCGGGGCGGGGCGATGGAGTCTCCAAGGCTCAGATGGATGCGGCGGGAAGATGCTGTGTGCTGATGCTGAGATGAAGCGTCTCGTTGGTTGAGGGTTGTTTGATTCTCTCTGACTCTTTTAGGGACTGCCAGGGGTTTGGCCAAGGGCAACATCTTATAGATTTTTAGCATACACATTCACACTGTCTCTACGTAGGTGGACGTGGTCATGGAGATTGTGAGTCCAGTGTAGGGTGATGTGCCAGATGAACATTTGGAATTCCAGCACATCCACGTGAGATGTCTGTGTTGACTCTCTGTTACCCCTTTTCCACCAAAGCATTTTGAGAGCCGGTTCGGAGCCGGTGCCTACTCGCGAACCAGTTCTTTGTGTTTCGACAGCCAAAGAACCGGTTCTCGGCCAGGAAAACTGGTTCCAAAGTGGCACCAACTCTTTGCTGGACTAGAACCATTCTTTTACCACGTCATGCTTACGTCGGGGGCTGGGGGCGGGTTTAGATGTGTTCTAAACATCTTTTCTGACCCCAATATAGACCTTATGCACGAGAGAAACAAGGGCGCCGCCATCTTTAGAAAATTGTCCTTGAACTTCCATTTTTGCGGTCGCTCTGTATATCTCTATGGCATCGCTGTCCAGGAGTAATTAGCTGGTGAAGTAGATTTACTTACTGTACAGTTAACGGAAGTTATCATGAGCATTGTAATGTTTATCATAAGCATTGTAAAGCAGATGTCTTAACAAATGTCGACCGGGAACTTTTTTAAACGAGCCGTTCAGTCATCTATGCAAGATCGTTGTGAAAATACAGACCGGAAGTCAAAAGACGAGCTCAGCGCTGAAACGGGGCGTGGCTACATAAGGTCTATAGGATCGCAAAGCCAGGAGAAACATTTGCAGAAACACAATGTAGTCCGCCATTGTAATTGTTATGCTTGAAGTTGGCGCAAGCGTTTCTAGTTTTAAAATTTGTTTTTTTATTGAAAACATTAGGTAAGCAAAGAAGAAAACAGTCACAATATAGAACAAATAAACAAACAAAAAAAATACAAGACAGGGGTACATAACTAATCAGAAAAGATTACATATCAAAGGAAAAGATTAAAAGACTTACATATTTCAATTGTTTTTAAAGCCTTCTTGGTACACGAGTTAGAGATAATCCCAAAGTAATGTTGTACTTGCAAGCGTTTCTCGCTAAGACGTATGGCAACGTACACAGTGACGTAACGACGTCGTTCGCTGGGTGCTCTAGTCAGTGGAAAAACAAACAAGTTCTGAGAAGGTTCGCAAGTTGAACCAACTCCGAACCAACTTTGAACCAGCACCAGTTCCGAACCAGTTCTTTTTTGCTGGAAAAGGGGTATGTATAGTGCGGGGGTGGAAATCGGTTCTGGGTAGGATGGTGGATTATTTTTGATGTTGGGAAAGTCTGTGTTGCTTTAATTGCCACTTGTGTGACTGACTGTGCCACTCGTTCCTCTTGTGTCCTCGGGTCATTTGTTCCCACATGTATGATGATGTGACTGGGATCATCAAGTGTTTCTTTGCTGAGTTGTTGAAGGGCACTCTGTGTTTGGGCACCAAAGTGGATTTGTGGTTGGGAAAGAGCTGTTTTTCACTGATGAACCTGCCATTAGAGTCCATTAAGATGACTATTTCTGCATGGATGTGACTTGGTGTGTTTTCTTGGTCTTGTGTGTGGGCATCCATCCGTGCTGTTGGCGTGATAGTCTCAGGAGGCATCAGGAGTGTCTCTGCTGGGGTCTGGGTGGCATTTGAGCCAGGCTGTATGACGGTTTCTGTCTGCTCTCTCAGGCTTTGCATTTATCTTTCTCTAACGATCAGCTCCTCTCTGACACTTTTCAGCTCACTGTTTAGGATATCTCTGTCCTGCTGCAGCTTTATATTTCTCCTCTTAGCTCCTCAACAGTAGTTTTAAATTCTCTTGTGAGCTGATGAAGTTTATTTTCCAGTTGTTGTATGCGCTCGTTGGATGTTGTCTGCTAGAGCACCAGTTCTCTGAGCTCCACCAGTTCTACCTCCTGTAGGTACAGACTGCTCCGTATCTGAGTGACAGACTGCTCCAGCTGTGTGTCACAGTCCAGGATGAGCTCCTCCTCCTCCTCTAGCTCCGTCCCTGATCTCTTGAGCTCAGCATGGCTGCCTGTACTCTGTCTGTTTCTCACTCTCTGCCAGTGCTTTGAGGCTGGTAAAGTTTGCCTGGACAGAGCTGAGACATGCTTCATTCCCTTGAAACATTATGGTTCCATTTAGTATAAATTTACAGTCAGAAATGCTTTGCTTGTGTCTCCTCCTTCATGAATTTGAATTTGTCTCCCATTACAGATGCCGTGTTTTTTTAAATTCTTGTAGTATTTGCAGAAGTCTGTGTGCCAAGCATTGCAGTTTTCTGTGTGGAGCAGTAGATTAGTGATAGTGGACTTATCTCCTTCTTGAAAACAGTCAGCCATTAAAGTCTCTGGGTTTTTCTTGAGTAGATTGTGTTTGTTTTCTTGTCTTTTTCTGTCTTGATATTCTGTGGGTATGTGATGGTTCGGGGGAGGGGCGCTGCTGTCCCCACCATTCTCAACTGCCACTTCTGTCACTCACTGCTCTATTGCTAACTTAGCTCTAGTCAACAAGTTATTTGTCTATTTCATATCTTATTTTCTAGTTTTGAAATTAATGTAGTTGAAGGTGTCTTGCCTGTTGGATGATTTCTGCTCTGTGATTCTGCTGTCCTCTTTGATTCTCAGAGTGCTGCTGCTCCTTAGTTGCTTATGTTAAAGATGTGTGGAAAAATTAGTTAAAATAAATAAATAACTGATTAACAGTTATTCTGTGATTCTCTTTGTTTTTATCTTCAGTTTAGTGTAGGTTTTGTCGAGTTTGGTTCTCTGCTAGAGGTGAATTTTTTTATTTAATTTTAAGAGCTAGAGTGAAGCATGACTTCTCTCCTCTCTCTCTCTCTGTCTCTCTCTCTCTCTTCAATTCAATTCAAATGAGCTTTATTGGCATGACTTGTATGTCATGACTTGTGTTCTTCAGTATTGCCAAAGCATTGGCCATTACATAGGTAATGAACAAATAATCAATAAAATGAATCAGTAAACAAATGCATGAATACATTTATATATATATATAAAAAAACTTTTGAACCAACATTCAGACTTTAGTTTTGTCCACTGGCTGACTCTCGTAGTTTGTGGCAGGCTGTTACATACTTTGCTGCTGTTGAGATTGAGCTAGAGTTTTCTCCCAAAATATGATTTAATTTATCTGAATTTGTTAATGCTTTGGTTCTAGTTGTTGGAATCTAACGAAATAGTCTGATCTAATGCTGTGATAGTGATCACAGTGTATGAGGAAGTGTTCTTCTGTCTCCACCTCTCTCTGAGAGCACAGAGAACACAGTCTCTGCTCTCTCGGCTGCCATCTCTGCCGGTGCCGTCCTCTCTCTACAGCCAGACAGTTGTTCACTCAGTCTATATCTGGTCAGGGTCTTTCTCACTTTACGCTCTTTCACACAGCTCAGGTATTCGGCTGGTTTATAATCTCTTTTCAGGTTTAAATAGTTTCATCTTCGTTTGTGATTTAGTAGCATCTTTCCAATAGGTAATGTAATTTAGTTTTTGTAATTTTATAATTTGGTTGGGCCAGATAGTACTGTGCTGGTCTGACTGTAGTTTGAGCATCAGCTGTGAGAGTGCGCTCCGGGGCCTGTTCTGCTTCTGACACCGCAGGGCTTCGGCCTGGTAAGAGCTCGGGTCACTGCGCTCCGGGGCCGGTTCTGCTCCTGACACCGCAGGGCTTCGGCCTGGTATGAGCTTGGCTCACTGCGCTCCGGGGTCAGTTCTGCTCCTGACACCGCAGGGCTTCAGCTGATATGAGCTTGGCTCACTGCGCTTCGGTGCCGGTTCTGCTCCTGACACCGCAGGGCTTCGGCCTGGTAAGAGCTCGGTTCACTGCGCTCCGGGGCCGGTTCTGCTCCTGACACCGCAGGGCTTCAGCTGATATGAGCTCGGCTCACTGCGCTTCGGTGCCGGTTCTGCTCCTGACACCGCAGGGCTTCGGCCTGGTAAGAGCTCGGTTCACTGCGCTCCGGGGCCGGTTCTGCTCCTGACACCGCAGGGCTTCGGCCTGGTATGAGCTCGGGTCACTGCGCTCCGGGGCCGGTTCTGCTCCTGACACCGCAGGGCTTCGGCCTGGTAAGAGCTCGGGTCACTGCGCTCCGGGGCCGGTTCTGCTCCTGACACCGCAGGGCTTTGGCCCGGCAAGAGCTCGGGTCACTGCGCTTCAGGTGCTGGTAGAATTTCACAGCTCTTTTTTGGATATTGATCAATAGGGTGTATTGTCCTAATTCAGCTCTGCAAGAGTTGTTTGGTGTCGCTCTGTTTACTTTTAAGATGCTTTTACAAATTTGGGTATGCAGAGTTTCGATTTCCACTTTTTCCCATTTTGAGAAATCTTGGGTTTTTAGAGGTCCCCATATCTCGCTGCCTTACAGAGCAATTGGTGCAATTATTGCTTGTAGGATTTTTAGCCAGGTTTGAATTGGAATTTCCTGTCGAATAGTATTTTTGCTCGTGTAGAAGACCCTCATTGTTTTTCCCTTCAGTTCATTCACAGATAGATTAAAGTTCCCTGTCGAACTCAGTTTTAGCCCCAGATATGTGTATTCGTGGGTGTGTTGGAGGATTTGGTTTCCTGCTCTAAAGATGTGTTTATTTTCTCTACACCTGGATCTATTTTGAAAAATCATTATTTTAGTTTTTACGAGGTTCATTTTGAGAGCCCACATTTGACTGAATGTCTCTAGACGTCGAGGAGCTGCTGTAGTCCCTCTTTTGTTTTTGACAGAATGACTAAATCATCTGCAAAGAGGAGACATTTAACTTCTGGTTGCATCAGGGTTGGGCCGGGGGCCGTGGAGTTATTTAAGGTTAAATAGAGTGGGGCTCAAGGGGCAACCTTGTCTGACTCCTCTTTGTTGGGAGAAAAATTCTGTTCGTTTAGTTCCTATTTTTATAGCACATGTATTATTTTCATACATGGTGCTTATCAAATCAAATGTTTTCCCTCCAAACCCATTTTCCAGTAGTTTTAGGAAGAGTCCTTCATGCCAGATCGAATCGAAAGAAATCAATAAAGCAAGCGAAGACTTTGGATTTATTTTGGTATACATGTTTATCAATGATTATTGTGTGAAGGGTGTAAATGTTGTCCGACGTTCTGTGTTTGGGCAGAAATCCAATTTGACTTTTGTCCAGAATTTTGTGGGTTTTGAGAAAGTTTTGCAATCTTATGCTAATAATCTAACAGAATATTTCCCCCAGGTTTCTATTGACACATATGCCTCTGTAGTTGTTTGGCTCATATTTTTCTCCTTGTTTAAAGATTGGTGTGATTAGGCCTTGGTTCCAGGTGTCGGGGAAATATTCTACTCTCAAAACAAAGTTGAATAATTTGATTATTGCAGTTTTTAATTTGTCGTTGGTGTATTTGATCATTTTGTTTAATATTCCATCAATGCCACATGCCTTGTTTGGTTTTAAAGCATGTAGTCTATCTGTAAGCTCATTTACTGTGATTGGGAAATCCAGGGGCTTCTGATTGTCTTTAATTTTTTCTTTCAGGATTTCTAATTTGTTTTTGAATTCATTTCGAGCAGGATTTGTTTCAGTTGTTTTGTACAGATTTTCAAAGTGTGTCCTCCATATGTTCCCGTTTTGAATGGCCAGTTCTTCCTGGTGTGGCCTATAGGGTGTGTTCCAATTGTTCCAGAAGTTACTGGTGTTTGATTCCTCCATTGCTTGAAATAATTGTTCTGTGTGTTCTTCCTTTTTTATTCTGTTGTACAGTCTTAAGGGCTTCGTGATATTGATGGCGGAGTTCTTCTTTGTCAGGATCTCTGTGTTTTTGATTTGAAAGATTTCGTACTGTTGTTCGGATATTTTTGCACTCACTGTCAAACCATATTTCTTTGTGTTTTTTTGGTTTCCTTTTTGATGATTTCTTTTTGAAATTGCACATGGATGCTGATTGGTGGAATATTTTGGTAATGTCGCTAAGTGCCAGATTTATGCCTAATTTATTTTGTGAATATGTGTTCATTATGAATTTGTCCTATAATAATTTGATCGTTTGACTTTCTATTGCATTTTGGTAATTTTCTGTGCTGTTATTTGTCCACTTGTAGGGTGGTTGCAGCTTCAGTAAACGAGAGGGCTGTCTGTGTGATTCATTGCTCTGAGTTTGTCTTAAATACAGTGTCATTTTACAGTGTTCTGACAGAGGTGTTTGAGGACTGACTGTGAATGCCCTGAGATGCACTGGGTCAATGTCTGTGATGAAGTAATCTACAGTACTGTTACCCAAGAAAGAATTAAAGGTGTAACAACCAAAAGAGTCCCTGTATACGACCGTTCACTATATACAGGCCCAGTGATCGACAGAGCTCTAGTAGGCTTTTTCCACTTTTGTTTGTTAATTTGTCATAATTGTTTCTTTGGTGGTATGAGGGCAGAGCGTGGCTGGTGTTTGTAATATATTTGTCTCCCTGTGTGTTGACAAAGTCTGGTTCATTTCCAGTTCTGGCATTTAGATCGCCACACATTAACACATTCCCTTTAGTCTGGAAATGGCTGATCACCTCCTGCAGGATGGAGAAGGTTTCTTCATTATAATAGGGGGACTCAGCTGGGGGAAGGTATATAGCACACAAGAATATGTGATGGTCTGTGGAGACAATGTCTTTTTGGATTTTTTTTACCAAATGTTACATTTTCCGATTTGTATAGCTGTGATTGAGTCTATGAGGTGTGCTCTATACCATATCAGCATTCCCCCTGATTCCCTGCTCTGAGTCACCCCTCTTAGTTTTGTCGATGGTAGGACTATTTCCCTAAATCCAACTGGACAGCCAGTGGACAAATCTCTTACATTCCATGTTTCCTGTAGTATTATAATGTCAGAGTTCTCGATTTCTTGTTTAAAGTCTGAATGTTGGCTCTTGATACCAAAAACAGAGGACCTCAGTCCTTGAATATTCCAACATGTGACTTTTAGGGAATATGAGCTCAATAGATAATCACATTTGTTATTTCAAAACAAGACAGACATCAGTATACTGAATTGACAAATCAAGAAGAATATTAAATATTATGATCCAAGAAAATAAGTTAAATGTATAAATTAGGTCAAATAAATATACAAAGATATCATATTAATATTACATATACACACACACACACACACACATATATATATATACATACACACATCGTTTTTTTTTGTTTTTTTTTTCCATGAAACATTTTTTTTTCACATCCATACTTCATTTAAGAATATTAAATAATAGATTTCTAAGAATCTGATTTAAAATAAGTAGAAATAAAACACTTTCACACACACACTCTCATACATACATTTTCATTTTCTTTACTCACTTTTTTTTTTTGTGAGTCACTAACCCATGAGATGTTAGCACAGAAGGATCAGCATGTGCTGGATGTTTGTGAGGTCTCTGGATGGAGATGGAGGGGGTGGTGTTTTGAGGGGTGTCCCTGCTCTATGGGGTGTCCATGAGGATGCTGCGGTGCGCTGGAGCTGCGTTTGAGTGCGATGTCCTTCAGGGTTTTGGCAAAGATGGGGACTGCCCTTCTGTGTAGATGAACATGGTCATACAGGCTGCTGAGATTCAGTGTGGGGTGCTGAGCCAGGTGTACATTGGGCTTTAGGGCACAGTCTCTGGATACTTTAGCATTTATATGCCTGGCACCATTTATATGCCTGATGGTGTCTTGGTGGAAGTCCGAGCGCAGTAGCAGGGTGGAGAGGATGATTTTGGAGTTGGAAGTTGGGAGGATGCCTTCTCAGTCACGTTTATGAGAGCTGTAGCTACTCTCTCTCGCTGAGCTCAGAGGTCGTTGCTGCCGGTGTGGATGATGATGTGGCTGGAACCCAGCTGCTCTTCACACAACAGCTCCAGGGCCTTCTGTGTGTTTGGGCACCACATTTTTTGACGTTTTTTCTTGGAAATAGTCTCGTTTCATCAATAAACTTGCCATTAGAGTCCATGAGGAGTATAATCTGAGGCTGTGATTGGCTGTAGGAGTGGATGCAGGAGGGCTGCTGGGCCGGGTCTCTGTGGTAGCTGGAGAAGGAGGCTCCTCTGAGCTCTGCTGTTCTCCTCTCTGTGTCGGCTGCTTCTCCACGGCTGACAGGTGTATTATGTAGGACTCTGTCCTCTCTCAGCTTTCTCATCTCCTCCCTCACTACAGACAGCTATTGCTGTACTCCTCTCCCTGTTTTTTCATTTCTTGAGTTTCTTTTTTAAGCATTTCTATTTCTTTCCTGTAATCGGCTTCTTTCTCTGTTGGATCAGTCTCCTTCACTACTCTATGCATCTCCTCTCTCAGCTGCTCCAGCTCCATCTCCCTGAACTTCTCCTTCATGTCACTGATGATGCTGTGTAGAAGGGAGATCTCCTCACTGCCGTCCCTGGACTGCTCAGCTATGGACTGATGACTGGAGGTCGAGGTGTCTTCTGCACACTTCTGTACATTAGGGCTGATCTTGTTCAGCTGAGCTTTTTCTTTTTAATTTGCAGGAAATCCTTTTCAAATTGTTTCAGCTTCCCCCGAATCATTAAGGGAACGAGAAGCGCAGCGCCGCGTCGCACAGAGTGTGTCTGCGCGCGAGAGAGGCGGAGTGTGTCTGCGCCCGAGAGAGACCGAGTGTGTCTGCGCCGGAGAGAGACCGAGTGTGTCTGCGCGCGAGAGGGGCCGAGTGTGTCTGCGCCCGAGAGAGGCCGAAAGTGTCTGCGCCCGAGAGAGACCGAGTGTGTCTGCGCGCAAGCAACAGAGCACGAGAGAAACAGAGTGTGTCTGCGCGCGAGCGACAAAGCACAAGAGAGACCAAGTGTGTCTGCGCGCAAGCAACAGAGCACGAGAGAAACCGAGTGTGTCTGCGCGCGAGAGAGGCCGAGTGTGTCTACGCGCAAGAGAGACCGAGTGTGTCTGCGCGCGAGAGAGAGACCGAGTGTGTCTGCGCGCGAGCGACAAAGCACAAGAGAAACCGAGTGTGTCTGGGCGCGAGAGAGGCCGAGTGTGTCTGCGCCCGAGAGAGACCGAGTGTGTCTGCGCCCCAGAGAGACCAGTGTGTCTGCGCCCCAGAGAGACCGAGTGTGTCTGCGCGCGAACAACAGAGCCCGAGAGAAACCGAGTGTGTCTGCGCCCGAGAGAAACCGAGTGTGTCTGCGCGCGAGCAACAGAGCACGAGAGAAACCGAGTGTGTCTGCGCGCGAGAGAGACCGATTGTGTCTGCGCGCGAGAGAGGCCGGTTGTGTCTGCGCGCGAGAGAGGCCGGTTGTGTCTGCGCGCGAGATAGGCCGGTTGTGTCTGCGCGCGAGAGAGGCCGGTTGTGTCTGCGCGCGAGAGAGGCCGGTTGTGTCTGCGCGCGAGAGAGGCCGGTTGTGTCTGCGCGCGAGAGAGGCCGGTTGTTACTGCGCCCGAGAGAGGCCGAGTGTTACTGCGCCCGAGAGAGGCCGAGTGTGTCTGCGCCCGCGAGAGGCCGAGTGTGTCTGCGCCCGCGAGAGGCCGAGTGTGTCTGCGCCCGCGAGAGGCCGAGTGTTACTGCGCCCGAGAGAGACCGAGTGTGTCTGCGCCCGCGAGAGGCCGAGTGTGTCTGCGCCCGCGAGAGGCCGAGTGTGTCTGCGCCCGCGAGAGGCCGAGTGTGTCTGCGCCCGCGAGAGGCCGAGTGTGTCTGCGCCCGCGAGAGGCCGAGTGTGTCTGCGCCCGCGAGAGGCCGAGTGTGTCTGCGCCCGCGAGAGGCCGAGTGTGTCTGCGCCCGCGAGAGGCCGAGTGTGTCTGCGCCCGCGAGAGGCCGAGTGTGTCTGCGCCCGCGAGAGGCCGAGTGTGTCTGCACGCGAGCAACAGAGCACGAGAGAAACCGAGGGTGTCTGAGCGCGAGAGAGGCCGAGTGTGTCTGCGCGCGAGAGAGGCCGAGTGTGTCTGCGCCCGAGAGAGGCCGAGTGTGTCTGCGCGCGAGAGAGGCCGAGTGTGTCTGTGTGCGCGCGAGAGAGGCCGAGTGTGTCTGTGTGCGAGACGAGAGAGGCCGAGTGTGTCTGCGCCCGAGAGAGGCCGGTTGTGTCTGCGCGCGAGAGAGGCCGAGTGTGTCTGCGCCCGAGAGAGACCGAGTGTGTCTGCGCGCGAGAGAGGCCGAGTGTGTCTGTGTGCGCGCGAGAGAGGCCGAGTGTGTCTGTGTGCGAGACGAGAGAGGCCGAGTGTGTCTGCGCCCGAGAGAGACCGATTGTGTCTGCGCGCGAGAAAGGCCGGTTGTGTCTGCGCGCGAGAGAGGCCGAGTGTGTCTGCGCCCGAGAGAGACCGAGTGTGTCTGCGCGCGAGCAACAGAGCACGAGAGAAACCGAGTGTGTCTGCGCGCGAGAGAGGCCGAGTGTGTCTGCTTCCGAGAGAGACCGATTGTGTCTGCGCGCAAGCAACAGAGCACGAGAGAAACCGAGTGTGTCTGCGCTCGAGCAACAGAGCGCGAGAGAGGCCGAGTGTTTCTGCGCGCGAGAGAGGCCGAGTGTGTCTGCGTTCGAGAGAGGCCGAGTGTGTCTGCGCCCGAGAGAGGCCGAGTGTGTCTGCGCGCGAGAGAGACCGAGTGTGTCTGCGCGCGAGAGAGACCGAGTGTGTCTGCGCGCGAGAGAGACCGAGTGTGTCTGCGCGCGAGAGAGACCGAGTGTGTCTGCGCGCGAGAGAGACCGAGTGTGTCTGCGCGCGAGAGAGACCGAGTGTGTCTCTTTTGTTGTTTCAGTTTTTTTATTTTTTTTTATTTTTTTTTTTACTTTATTTATTTGTCAGGGACAACGTACGAAATACATTAATCTTACGAAGAGATGTTTTGTACCAGAGTTAGCCGAAGCTAATTTTCATCTGCAGTCCCCGGGCAGGTACACACAATGTTTACCACATTACATTACAAAATAACTATCAATATTACTTAGCAAGTACATATAATATTAGTCCAGCAATGGTCATTTAAAAACAATTCGATGTTCAAGATGAAAGAACTAATCAAAAGACCATCACAGCCTATAATATATACAACAAGGTCAAAAACATTTACTTTGTTTGTTGTTGTTGTTGTTGTTTTATGAGTGTTTAAATCTACTGGATTTAAATCCCTTATATTGTAGCTTAATTAAATCACAGTTTTTGGGCAAATCTTTTTCTAAAACAAAGGTGGTTAATTGTAGATATTTTGTGTACTCACTTGGAGTTCCTCTTTTCCTCTCTCTCGTGGCAGTTGTGGGACCTTTAAGCCTTCTGTCAGCCTTCTGTCTATTGGTTTTCAGCTAGTTGTCTGATTTTTCTTGATCAATTTAATGTCCTTTTGTAGTTAATATGTTGCAGAAGGTCTTATTTTATAGTTTTATAAAAACTGATTGTCTGTCTTGTCTTAAAACAACATTTAGAAAGCAAAAAATCTCTCTCTCTCTCTCTCTTTCTCTCTCTCTGTCTCTTTTCCTTCTCTCTCTCTCTCTCTCTCTCTCTCTCTCTCTCTCTCTCTCTCTCTTTCTCTCTCTCTGTCTCTTTTCCTTCTTTCTCTCTCTCTCTCTCTCTCTGTATGTCGGAGCGGATGTTGGGAGTGATTTTGGGCGGAGGCTCCGTGAGTTTTTTCTGTCATTTTTTTCTCTTGCTGTGTTTGAGTACAAAGTTCTTGTTTGGAAGAAGTTTAAAGTTCGAGTTTTTTGTGTAGGAAGGAAAGTCTTTGTGCGAGGTTAAGCTGAGACCGCCGCCTGCTAGCGTTTGCTGGCCGGGTGCATTGAACACTGGCAATGGTGGTGCCGGCGGCTTTAGTTCGAGTGGCGTTTGACAGAATCTCACGCAGGCACGGAATTAAAATCGTGCCGGTAATGAATTGCTATGTTGAATATGTAGTCTCGCGGTTGGAAAGGCCGTCGGGTATAAGAGTATCATGTCAGCGTCACAAATGAGTAGCGCTGTACCTATTTTTCTCAACAGTATAGAGAAAGTGACTAGTGTGGTTCAAAGTGGGGTGGTAATAAAAGATACTTATACCCTTGTAATTCCTTTGGTTCTGCCAGCAAGGAAAGTTACGCTGTCAAATGTGCCCCCCTTCTTAAAGGATGATATATTGTTGGCAGAATTATCAAGGCAAGGAAAGGTAGTCTCTCAAATGAGAAAAATTCCTTTAGGCTGCAAATCGCCGTTATTAAAACATGTATGTTTTAGACGTCAGGTTCACATGATTTTGAAAAGTGAAATAGATGAACTTAGTGTGGCTTTAAAATTTAAGATTGATGGATTTGATAACATCGTTTTTGTGTCATCTGAGACAATGAAATGTTTTGGATGCAGACGAGAGGGCCACATAAGACGTGCATGTCCAGAGAAGACTGATGCTGCTGATGTTGTCACTGCTGAGGATTGTGGTGGAGGTGTAGTGGAAGAGCAGGTACAGGATCATGTGATGGATGGTGAGAAAACAAAAAAGAATGAGAGTGAACAGGTGAATGACATGGAGATAGAAGGGGCAGATGGGGAAGTGCCTGTTGAATGTGGTCATGTGGTTGAGGCTGCAGAGGCTGTTCTAGAGGGAGGAGTGGACAGTGAATCAGTCAATGAAGAAGACATCTTCAAAACTCCTACTATCAAGAGGAAAAGGGCTAAGACAAAGATGGAAAGAGCCAGTAATTTTAGTGACAGTGATTATAAACATGATGATACTGAACACAGCACAGTGGATGATTCAGATGAGGCAACTGACAGTAAAAATAGAGGAAAACAGAGTGAATATTCGTTTGTGAAAATCAGGGCATTCTTGCACAAAACTAAGAATATGAAACGTACATGTTGTGGATTTTTTTCCGGATCGGAGGTTGCTTGCGTCAGTTGGAACATTAATGAGGGGTGACGGAACTGAACAATTCACTGTGCAAGAAATTTACAGGCTTAAAAAGTTTGGCGCTAAATTGGAACAAGAGCTACAAATAGAAAATGGTTTTGAAACAACATAATTCCATGTGGTCCTTTCTTTTAAGGAATATTTTGTGCCAGTTTTTTACACTTTTATTAATGAGTGCAATAAGGGTTGACTCACTCAATATAAACGATGCAAGAGATGTCCAGAAAAGGATGTTGCTGTATGAGTTAATAAAACAAAAGAATATAGATGTAATGTATGTTCATGAAACTAATAGCGACTGCATGAATGCAAATTGATTGGAAAAGGGAATGGGAGGGAGAACTACTGCTAGCACATATGAGTTCTAACAGAGGAGGAGGGGCTGTTTTATTTGCAAAAAGGTTTTTGCCTGTATCATGTCAGGTGGAAGAGGTAATAGCTGGCAGGCTCATGATAATACGGGCTACTTTTGAAAAGTGGAAGATGGTGTTTATAAATGTGTATGCCCCTACAAATGGTGTAGAACGAATTGGTTTTCTTAATAGTTTAAATACAACTTTACAGAGTTGTAAAACTGATGAATATGTGTTTTCGGGTGGAGACGAAACTGCACAGAAAATATGTTGGATAGGAACCGTGTTGAGCCTCATGCGGCTTCAAGCCGAGTTCTTCGTGAACTGATAGAGACACATAGTTTGTGATTTATGGAGAGAATTTAATAGCAATGTGAAGCAGTACACGTGGTTCCATACAAGAGATAATTTTCTTTCCATGGCGAGACTTGATCGATTTTATTGTTTTAAACACCATGTTAATGTTGTGAAGAAATGTGAAATTGTGCCAGTTGGTTTTTACTGATCATTTTTTGGTTTCATGTCAGGTGTTCATTGCAAATGTTAAGGTTAAAAGTGCGTATTGGCATTTGAATACTTCTTTGTTGAGCAATTTGAATTTACATAAGTCTTTTGTTTCTTTTGGAGTCAATTTAAATTAAGAAAGCAAGGTTTTAATGACTTGAGACAATGGTGGGACTATGGGAAAATTGAAATAAAAATGCTCTGTCAACAGTATGCTTTCAATGTTTCTCGGGACATCACTCGAGACATGAGACAATTGGAATCTGAAATTGTTAACTTGCAAGCGTTGGCTGATGTTAAAAGAGAACCAAGACAAGCTGAGACATTAAAGTCCAAAAGGTCTCTTTTGGAGAATATGCTTGGTATATAAAGGCACAAGGAGCTCTGATAAGGTCAAGGCATCAGAATGTAACTGAAATGGACGCCACCAACTAAATGTTTCTTCAGTTTGGAAAAAAAGACTGGACAATGCAGATATATTCACTCTCTACGGTCAAAAAGTGGCCAGGAGTTAATTGAAGCAAATGAAATAAGACGGAGAGCTGTAAGGTTCTATAACGAACTGTTCAAGAGTGAATATAAAGAGAATGTTAAGCTGTCTGCCGGTTTCCTTGAAGGATTGCCCAGGTTTGCTGAAGACTCAAAGGCACATCTGGCATATCTCGCTTGACCAGGAAAAAGCCTTTGACAGAATTGAACATCAATATCTGTGGAAGACTTTAGAGTCTTTTGGTTTTGGATTAAAATTTGTGAAAATGATCGAGTGTTGTACCAGAGCATTGAAAGCATGCTGAAAGTCAATGGTGGTTTAAGCGCCCCGTTTAATATCAGTAGGGGTATAAAACAATGGTGTGCGCTATCAGGTATGTTATACGTTATACTCCCTAGCCATTGAACCTTTGTTAATTAAGCTAAGAAACAAAATTGTGGGTTTATCATTGAATTGCACAGAGTTACAGCATCAGGTGTCAGCATATGCTGACGATGTTAAATGGCAATTGGAAAATGGGAGGAGGGTTTACCAAAGTTACCTGGTGAGATGATTTGGAAAAGGGGGGGTTTCAAATATTTGGGAGTATACCTTGGTGATGAAGCTGCACAACAGAAAAATTGGGAGGGAATTGTGGAAAAGATAGAGGGCAAACTAAAAAATGGAAATGGATCCATCCACAAATGTCCTTGCGAGGAAGAGTGCTAGTCATTAATAATTTAGTAGCCTCAACATTGTGGCATAAGTTGTCCTGCGTAGATCCACCTGTTGGCCTTCTGCCAAAATTACAGACAATTTTGGTACATTTTTTCTGGGACAAACTACACAGGATCCCTCAAAGCGTGCTTTATTTGCCCAGAGAGGAGGGTGGGCAGGGCTTGGTACACTTGCAAAGTAGGCTAGCGACCTTCCGCCTACAATTTGAACAAACGTTTTTGAAGGGGTCCGCGGATCTGGTGTGGAGAATGATGGCCAAAACAATCTTACAAAGAGTAGAAGGTCTTGGCCTGGATGCTGCACTGTTTTTAATGGACCACAAGAACATTTGCCTTAATGGACTACGATCTTTAGTCCATTAAGGCAAATTACTGCCTTATTGAGATGCCTTTATTCATTTAGCTGACGCTTTTATCCAAAGCGACTTACAATTGCTATATATGTCAGAGGTTGCACGCCTCTGGAGCAACTAGGGGTTAAGTGTCTTGCTCAGGGACACATTGGTGTCTCACAGTGGATTCGAACCCGGGTCTCTCACACCAAAGGCATGTGTCTTATCCACTGCGCCATCACCACCCCATTTAGCAAATATATATAGCAAATATAAAACCCAAAAGTGCTTATTGGCACTTTAATCAGGGCTCTAGAGTGCGACCAATTTGTAAGGGTGCGACTAAAATATTTCCCAGGTCGCACCGGTGCACTAACGTCCTCACATCCGCTACCTCTCCACAAACGTAGCGCTTGTTCTCCTTTGTCGCAACTCACACTCATGGTTGGATCATATCGTGGTCTAAACCAATTACAGACAGAGATGGGGGGGGGTCTTTGCGTCTGAATGGCAATTCAGCCATCGGTTCAGGGACGCACTTTTGAACAGTAGCACTTTCTGTTTCTATTTTGAAATGTTTTATTTTGCTTAAAATGTTTTAGTTTGGCAGCTCAGTGAAACACTTTAAGCAATTTTTTTTTAAGATTTGTATTTTATATACAGTATATTGTGCTTCAAATAAAAAAAAAGTATTTACCTACACCTTATTCTTGTTTAAAATCATTTACATAATATATATGAATGTATGGAGCGTGATAAAAAGGTGACCTTGAAATTGTGCCGTAAAAAGGCGATGTGGGCCGAGGAAAAATTTGGGTGCACCTAAATTTTGTGCTGGTGCACCTAAATAAAAAGATTAGGCTCACCAGTGCAACCAAGGCAAAAAGTTAGCCTGGAGCACTGTTAATGTCTTATTATTGTAAGAAAAGTCTTTTATTGAGACGTTTACATATTTTTGGAAGCAGTTTGGGTTGAAGAAGCATGAATATACATCTTTAGACAGTGGTGGGATTATGGTAAAGTGGAAATACAGCAAGTGTGCCGGCAGTACACACTCAATGTTCCTAGGGAAATTTCCCGGTCAGTGAGAGACCTAGAGATTGAAATTGTGAAACTGCAAAGCTCAGCAGCGTCCACAGGAAATTGAGGGCATATTGAGCTCCTCAAATCCAAAAAGAAGATTTTAGAAGAGCTGTTAGGCGTTAAAGCACAGTTGGTCCGCTCTAGATTTCAGAGTATTGAGCAGATGGATGGCCCGACTAAGTTCTACTTTGGTCTAGAAAAAAAGAATGGTCAAAGTTGATATATTCACTCGCTATATTCAGCAACTGGAACAGACATAACAGAGCCTAATGAAATTAGAAAAAAGGGCGGTGTCTTTTTATTCAGAGTTGTATAGGAGTGAGAGCCCAGAAGTGGATGAGTCAGTCAATTCGTTTCATACAGGGTTGCCGAAAGTGCCGGATGAAGTTAATGCTGAACCAAGGTTATTATAGTTTTGCTTTTTCAATTAGTTTTTATTTTAATATCGTTTTCAATTTTGTTTTCAATTTCAGTTTAGCTTTAGTTCGTTTCATTAATGGTTTTGTTAGTTTTAGTGTAGTTTTTATTTTGCAAACACATTTCTATTTAGTTTTTATTTTATTTAGTTTCAGTTTTAGTTTTAGTAATTACAGTTTTTTTGGCAGCTAACAGAACACTTACAGTGAAGTCCAAAGAAAGCAAAGCAAGACGTTTATTTTCAGAAAAATGTAATGTTTGCAGTTTACAGTTAACTCTTGATAAAAATAACAAGGCTTTGAGATGCAAAAGAACCAAACAAATGCACCTTAAATTTACATAATACATGATAAACATGCATGAACAAACATACATATTAAAGATGAAATCTTTTTGAGTTTGTGTGTGTATGTATTGAATATTAATTGAGCAAAAACAGACTAATACAATCTTAAAAGTTGCAATTGTGCATGTGTGTAGTGTTAATATTACGTGCAGTCGTGCACTAACAGACTAGAACAATCTTCAAGTGTGTGCGTAGGGTTCAATTTTACAAACCAGTTCAGTTACAACATTTTCTGTTAACTTTTAAGAAGACTCTTTGTTCCAGGGAGGTGGTCATTCTGTTCCTCAGTCCAGATGAAAGCTGTCCACAAACAGAAAATATTATTTCTACAAAGGCTTGAGATGCAGGGGCACAAACCAAATTTTTTGCAACAGGTGCAAGCTTTGGATACACAGCTACCCGTCCTTGCCAGTACTCTAGTGGCCTGACTCCAATGTTGTCTCGCTTCACTTCATCTAGGTATTTTTGCATTTCCTGCACTGCACTGCCAGAGTTATCAACTGGATTCACCTGGTTAGTAGTGCTGAAGATCTTTGTAGCGAGGAACGAGTATTTCTGAAGGGTTTTGTTGGTGCCTCCAGAAGTTGATGGTAGTTCACATGCATCATTTGTCAATGTGGCTGAAGTTTGGCTACATCTTAAAGCTTGATCCAAGACAAATATCTCTGCTGCTCTCTTCAGATGCTGCATCTCTGAAGATGTAAGAGCTAGGGAGACAGATGGGTCCATAAGAGATGCTGCACCAGCTGCTGGATCAAACTTTGCATGTGTAGGATCAAGTATGCCTGCAAAGCACTGCCGTATTGACCTCAGAAGGACTTGAACAGTTTGCTTTTCTATGGTAGTCTGCTGCAGATGTGCTTCCAGATTCAGCAGGGCTGGCACTACTTCAGATAGGGACTGGCTATCTGTCTGAAGTTGATCAGTGTGTGCAGCAAATGGTTCCAGTAGTTTCATGAGATTTTCTATCTTTGTCCATTCACTGCTCAAAAGAGTGTCAATCCCAAGCTCTTCTAGGATTTCATTGAGAGTAGGTCTGGTTTCAATCAGTCTTTTGATCATTTCAAACGAACTATTCCACCGTGTGGGGCAATCACGGATCAGTGTTCGTCCACACCTTAAAAAAAAAAAAAAAAAGAATATCATCTTTCCCTTCTACAAACTAATGACTGTCTAAGTTTTTTTTCTGATGCCTTATCAGTTATTGTATATATTTACTTTTTAAATTTTAAAATGATTTAGGCAAAATAAGTAAATTTATGTTATCTGTAAGGACACTTTGTGCATGTTACATTTTTAATTAGTATTAACAAGTGTATTATGCTATGAATGTGGTTTATGAGGACACCTCAAATGTCCTCTGTGCAGATGGGTGTGTGGTTGTTTGTCTAATTAAAACCCGGATTTGATCATCTCTTACAGTTGTCTGCTCGTTACAGCGATTTCAGAGGGATGTAATATAGTCTATGGAGAGTCCTAATAATCCATATATGCCAGTTTGTGGGTGTGTTAAAGGGTTAGTTCACCCAAAAATGAAAATTCTGTCAGTAATTACTCACCCTCATGTTGTTCCAACCCCGTAAGGCGCTGCATCATATCATTACGCCTGCTGCACTCATGGTACGGCAGTAAAGTTTCTTGATTATTACGCAGGAATGAGAGTATAGTTCCTAGCCATATCAGCCTAGAAAATCGCAACTTTACATTTTCTGTCGGTCTTCGTGCACGATGTAACTACAGAAGAGTCAAGTTTTAAATAGGAAAAGTATCGAAACTCTTTGGTCATCTTTTTTTTTTTGAGAAATGCTAATGGTCTTGTCCACTTCAATGATGTATGCTAAGCTATGCTAAAAGTGGTACCGCCAGAACCGGAGATCAGCTGAATGGATTAAAAAACGGTAAAACTCTGGGGGAGTTGTAAAATGAGCCTATTTCCAAAAAAAGTGGAGTATCCCTTTAAGATTGAGCCACTGTAGTCACTTGGACTATTTTAACGATGTCTTTTATAACTTTTTGGCCGGTCAGTTTCGATCCCTTAGAAGCCTATGGAGGAGTGATCCAGCTCTCAGATTTAATCAAAAAATATCTTAATTTGTGTTCTGAAGATGAACGAAAGTCTTACGGGGTTGGAACAACATGAGGCTGAGTAATTACTGTGTAATTACCCTTTAAATGTTAGAAAGTTAAATATAAAACACAAATCATGCCTTTGAATCATCCGTTCATTTGCCACTGAGGACTTCCGTATAGCATGAACAATTGATCTTGCTTTGCTGAGAACATTACTTGCACTAGGAACTTTCAATGCATCCTTAACTGCAAGCTGCAAGGTATGTGCCATGCATGGCATTCGCTGGAATTTCGAGAATCCATCTTGAAACAAGTCTGTCATAAAAGAAATTTCAAAACATTAAAGGTCTATACTTAAACATGTATTTTGCACATATTTTTTCTATGGACATTTTAACCCTACAAATGTAATCTCACTGCATGGCAATAAAGATAAACATTACAATTTGAATGCAATTAATAAAAAATAAGTGTAAAAAAGCAGCAAACTTACCTTCATCCTCATCAGCAACACTTTCATCCTGGGAGTCTGATTCAGATTCATCAGAATCCACGTTATCAGAAGCATCATTCTGTGCTGTGCTGTCGCTGTGTGCTTTTTTTTGAAGCTCCACTGCTTTGATCATGTTTGAGCCATTATCTGTTACAATGAGCAATATTTTGCTCTCTGGTATACCCCATTCGTCCAGGGTGCTTTCGATGCAATTGGCTATTGCTTCTCCGGTGTGTGGATGGCAAATGCGACGCAAATTTAGCAAAGCATGCTGCGATTGATTCGATGGGCAATGATAAAAACATGCAGAGATACCCAAAAACGAAGCAGTCAAACCTTTTTTGCTCCATCCATTTACACATATAGTGACTTTGCGGGTCTCTCTCAGCATTTCTTTTACTCGCTGAGATGCAGTTTGCATTTTTAGCGCAAAGTGTATTATTCCACAAAGTGTGTTATTCCGCGTGACAATGCATTTGCTTTTTCCTGTTTCAGAATTAAATTCAAAATAGTCCCAAACAGGACTCTTGTCGTTTCCTACCGGTTGCCATCATTCATGTCTGTCCTCTGTCGTATTTATCAGTTAACTGATGTTGCTGTCAATCAGCCACAGCTAACCGCCCATGCATAAACGCCATCTACAGGTAGCTACATATATTATACAGCCTGTTTGGTTTTAAACTAAACCATGTCAGATTTTCCGCCACGGGATGAGAGCTTATTAATTACGAAAACTAATACTTTTTTTTGATAATTATTATTTTATTTCAGTTAGTTTTTCAATAACTTTTGCTAGTTTCGTTTAGTTTTCGTTTTTCATTTATTATACATTTTTAATTTTATTTCAATTAACGAAAATGTTTTTTAACTGATAGTTTTAGTTTCAGTTTTCGTTTACGAAAATAACCTTGTGCTGAACTTCAGAAGCCCATTTCCACAGGAGAATTGCAGATTGCACTGCAGAGCATGGGATGTGGCAGGGCACCTGGAGTGGATGGGGTTCCCCATCGACTTTTACAAGATGTTTTGGTCAGTCATAGGGGATGGTTTGCTTGCAGTCCTCAATGAGAGTCTGGCTGATGGCTTGCTACCGTTGAGCTGCAGAAGGGCAGTCATAACTCTGCTGCCAAAGAAGGGAGATTTGAAGGAAATAAAGAATTGGCGACCCGTTTCACTTCTGTGCACTGATTTAAAAATGTTATCTAAGGTTTTGGCAATAAGACTGAGAGAGGCGGTTGGTAGGGTCATTCATCATGATCAGACATAATGTGTGCCTAATAGGTCCATCTTTGATAACATATTTTTAATTTGAGATATTTTGGAAGTCTCTTGGTTATTGAGTTTAAACACTGGTCTTATTTCCATAGATCAGGAAAAGGCGTTTGATCGGGTTGAGCACGGCTATCTCTGGCGTACACTGGAGGAGTCCTAAATGGACTTGTCATGAGGTTGAGGAATGAACCCAAACGCAGACGCAGACAACTTGCAGACACTAAACGTTTATTCAGACACAAACAGAAAACAAAAACCCACGAGGGGGCAAAACAGGACTGGAGCAGAATACAACTAGACTAAGACACGATGACAAACAAAGACTCTGACTTGACAAGAAGTAAACTCACAATTCTAATAGAACAGGTCTTCAGATTATATACTCACAGGGATATACACGCAAAGTTAGACAATGTACCGACACAGGACAGAAGACATGAGGAGATTAAATAGGGAACACTAATGACGAGGACAGGTGAAGCTGACTAGACAAGGACAGGTGAAACTGACTAGACAATAATGACAAGACAGGGATAACAAGGGGGCAGGGCAACGTAACGAGATAACACAAGCACATGGCCCAAACAATTGGCCATGCGCTTGTACACAAAACATGGGTCTGCCATGGTCCTGCCACAAGACTGGAGAAATCAAAGACATGATGGCAGAATCATGACAGAACCCCCACCTTAAGGGGAAACTAAAGACAAGACAGACCGTGACATAGATAAAAACCAACAAAACATGGAAAACACTAATAAAGGCATACATGAAAAAACTATGACAGGGTTGGGATGAAACATCAAAAATAACAAACACGAGAGGGGGGGCGGAGGAACAAGAGAGTTCATGGGGGACAGTCCAGGGTAGATGGGAGGATTGGGGGTCTTCGGAAAATGGGCTGAGGGCTTAGGGCAAGGAATCCGGGCAGGTTTGGATCGGGACACATGAGGAGTCTTGGAGGAAACAGTCCGGGGTTGATTAGGGACAGGGGGTACAGTGGACGACGGAGAGGGAATCACGACAGGGGAAGCTGAGGGTGGCGAGACAAGACTCTTGACTGGGGAAACAACAGGAAATGGAACAGGACACACATTAGGGGACGTAGCAGACGGCTGTGAAACGCGGGAACCAAACTCACTGAATCAGATTCGGCACACATGAAAACAGACTCGGATGAAGCGCACAAATCAGACTCGGAAGAAGCGCTGTCTGCCGAGGGCTCTGTGACTGCACCGGGCTCTGAGACTGAAGTGGGCTCTGTGACTGCAGCGGGCGAAAAACGGGAGGCTCCCCTCTTCCTCCTCTTTCTCCTAGTACGAGAAGCAGAGACAATAGCCGGAGCTGAGACGGGTTGGGGAAGCACGGTGGGAACTGTCTCGGGTGAAGAAGGGGTTTTCTCTGGCAGGATTGACTCCGACGCTGAGGATTCAGAAGGAGAGTCCCACGAGGTCCGCCTCCCTCTTTTCCCTCGAAGATCGAAGGGGGTAGATGGAGTGCCAGGAGTCGAGGGAGAACCAGCCTGGTCCCCAAGCGTCGCGACGCCTATCATTCGACCCTCGGGAATAGCTGGCAGGCAGGCAGAAGGTGAAGACCTCGAGGATACCGCCTCGGACTCCTCCCGGGAGAAATGGTCAAACAGTCGAGAGTAGTTTGACAAGATCCACTCACCCTCGGTTGAGTATGGAAGGGTGACACTCTTCTTGTTGAGGGGGGAAGACAACCAGACTTCTTTAAGGGGGTCCGGACGACGCTTGGCTGGGAAGGACAAACGGTCTTCTGGGTTCTTTGATGGTCGGTACATTCTGTCATGAGGTTGAGGAACAAACCCAAACGCAGACTACTTGCAGACACTAAACGTTTATTCAGACACAAACAGAAAACAAAAACCCACGAGGGGGCAAAACAGGACTGGAGCAGAATACAACTAGACTAAGACACAATGACAAACAAAGACTCTGACTTGACAAGAAGCAAACTCACAATTCTAATAGAACAGGTCTTCAGATTATATACTCACAGGGATATACACGTAAAGTTAGACAATGTACCGACACAGGACAGAAGACATGAGGAGATTAAATAGGGAACACTGACGAGGACAGGTGAAGCTGACTAGACAAGTACAGGTAAAACTGACTAGACAATAATGACAAGATGGGGATAACAAGGGGGCAGGGCAACGTAACGAGACAACACAAGCACATGGCCCAAACAATTGGCAATGCGCTTGTACACAAAACATGGGTCTGCTACGATCCTGCCACAAGACTGGAGAAATCAAAGACATGATGGCAGAATCATGACAGGACTAGCTCATCATATCTTTCTGAACTTCTTGAGGTCCATAAGCCCTCTAGATCATTAAGATCTGCTGAGAAAGGAATTATGCTGTTTGTACCACGCACAAAATACAAGCAACGGGGTGATAGGGCCTTTGCTGCAGCTGCCCCAAAGCTATGGAATACGTTACCACTTTATATTAGGTTCGCTCCGACTATAGGCTCTTAAAAGCCTTTTGAAATTTCACCTATTCCATATGTCCTCTTTAGGTGTAGAGGGATGAGCTCTTGTGCATTTATGTTTTATTATATGATTTTGGTGTGGTGTTGTTTTTGTGTTTTATTCTGTATTTCTTGACTTTATTTTATTTTATATTTTAGAATTTTTTGTACAGCACTTTGGTACAACTAACTGTTGTTGGAATAGTGCTTTATAAATAAATAAATAAGAAGAAAGAAGGAGGAGTTCGGGTTCAGCTCAGGTTTTATTGCTATGCTCAGGGTCTTGTACCAGGACATTGAGAGTGTGCTGAAAATAAATGAGGTTTGTGTGCACCTTTTAAAGTCAAAAGAGGGATCAGACAGGGATGTGCATTATCAGGAATGCTGTATGCCTTGGCTATTGAACCTTTGCTGGTAAAAATTTGAAATGGTATTGAAGGATGGTCTATACCACACTCAGGTGAAAAGTGAAATTATCAGCTTATGCTTGCTGATGATATTATTGTTACGATTAAAGATAAAAATGACATTATGGTGTTAAAGAAAATTATTGATGATTTTGGAATTATTTCTTCAGCCAAAGTAAATTGTTTAAAAAGTGATGCATTGGTGTGTGGTAAATGGGATGGAGGTCCTCCTGAATTGCCAGGAGGCCTGTCCTGGAAGAGTGATGGCATAAAGTATCTGAGAGTTTATCTTGGGAATGAATCTGTATTACAAAAAAAAAACTGGGAAGGTATTTTAGAAAAGGTAAAAGGAAAATTAGAAAAATTGTAAGTGGTTTTTGCTGAAGATGTCATTTAGAGGGAGAGTTATAGTTGTCAATAATTTGGTTGCATCAATATTATGGCACCGTTTGACTTGTATTGATCCTCCCGTTGGGCTTTTGGCAAAACTATAGGCCTAGTAGACTTTCTGGAATGGATTTCACTGGATAGCCCAGAGCGTACCTTTTCTGCCCACGGAGAAGGGCGGACAAGGACTCATACATCTGGCCAGCAGAAGAGCGGCTTTTCGACTGTTGTTTATACAGAGATACTTGACGGGACCAGTGGAGTTGGTCTGGAGGAAAGTAGCTGATATTCTCTTCTATCAAGCGAGTGGATTGACCTTGAACTCAGGACTCTTTTTAACAGACTTCAGCAAACTACAGTTTAATACGTCGATTCAGTTCTACAAAGGACTTTTTAATGCCTGGCAACTTTTTAAAAAAACAGAGGCAGGACTCAACATCTCTGTATTGGCTGCTCGAGGAACCTCTTGTTCATGGAGCGAGGTTGGATGTGGCTTGTGAAGTCACACCAGGATTATCTCAAATATTGTCTTCATCCAAAACATTAAAGTTACAAAATATAATGGACATTGGTGGTCCTGCGCTAAGTAATTCTCAAGCTGTGGCCTCTCATTTGAGAGTTCAGTCTGTACGACAGGTTGGAAGAATTTTAGATCAATGCAAAGGTTGACAGTGTGTTGTAGAAATTTTAATAGTCATTTATTCCTAACAGATATCATAAGGGATTGATCCTATTCAATGTGTAAAAGTATATGTGTGTACGTGCTTGTGCGTGACGTTTCAGGAATATATGGGACAGGACATCTTGACCTTAGGAATGGTCAAGATTTGGCTAGTTTATTTCAGGGCCAGGTTGTATCTTTAGTAGAAACTGAACAGCAGTGGGGACCTTATCTGAGTGGGTGAAAGGGTAACTGCTGTGAGGAGGAACCTTGAAAAGAGTATAAAGGCTGTCTCATGTCTTCCTGGTGTGCGTCACTCACTTCACAGGGTAACTGCTGTGTTGGCGACTGGGCCTATTCTTGCAAGAATAAATACTTCTCTTTTTATTAATTTGACTCTGAGTGTCTCTTACGCAGTGATGATGTTTAACAGAAGTTTTGCCACAACAATTGGAAGAAAAAATGTTATTGAAAGAATATTATAATGGCAAAGTGGTTTATACTAATTCAGATCCATTTCCAATCATTTTCTCATTCATACTCCTGATTTAAAAGGCTTAAATGGATTCTTTTTGGAATTGGAAAGCCAGGAGCATCTGTACTTTCAAGATGTTCAAAGTAAAGTGTTATATAAATGCTGTGTAAAGGTGTTAAAGCAATTCTTAAGGAACGAAAGGATACAGTGATGTAAAGCCTGTATGGAGAGTCCTTTATAAACCCCCATTAGAGAAATACAGGTGATCTTCTGTGGAAAATATTGCATGGCACAGTTGCTGTAGTGAATACTATTCATTCTAATGTGTATGATGAATGCCCTTTTTGTAAAATAAGGGAAATGATTTTTCACTGCTTTTTAGAATGTTTAAGATTGAAGAATTTGTTTAGTATACTTAAATGAATGTTTTTTAAGTTTGGTGAAAACTTCTCCTCTCAAAGCTTTATTCTCGGCCCATGTTATAGAGTGTCACACAAAAGTAAAAGTCAATTGTTAAACTTCTTGATTGGTCAAGCTAAAAGAGCTATTTATATTTCAAGATAAAAGAAGTTACAAGGTATAGCAGGGCAAAAAGTTGAGATGGTTTTTAAAAATGTGGTGAAAAGTCGGGTTTTTATTGATTTTAAGTTTTATAAGTTGGTTAATGATATTGACGTTTTTTGCTTTGGTATTGGAATAAGTATTTGGGTGTAGAAGAAATAATGAAATGTGACAAAAATGTGATTAGAATGTAAAACATAATGTGAAGCTCTGAGGATCAAATAAAGTTGTGAAAAACCTCAAATCTCAAACCTCTCTCTCTCTCTCTCTCTCTCTCTCTCTCTCTCTCTCTCTCTCTGGACAGACCTGATGTGTGTGTCATGGCTCCGTCTGGTCAGAAGTGTGTCGTCCTCCTCTCTCCTCTGTTGCTCCTCTCGCTCGCCCCGCTTCTCAGCCGCTGCTCCTCCTGTGGGCCAGGCCTCTCCTGGGCGGTGCGGCTGAGGTCCGGCTCGGCTCCGGCGGGAGACTGCCTGCACCGGCTGGCCCAGAGCGTGGCACAGGAGACGGGTCTGCAAAGCCGGGGGCAGATCGGGCAGCTGGAGGGACACTACCTGCTGTGCCAGGGGCCCGAGGACCGCGTGGACCCCGAGTGGACCGCGGCGGCTCTGGACCAGAACCCTCATGTGCTCTGGCACTCGCAGGAACACCTGCTCCAGCGCTCCAAGAGGAGCCTGGCCTTCAACGACCCCAGATACCCCAGCCAGTGGCACCTGGTGAGTGCTGCCATAACACATCTCGGTTCACAGCGTCTTGCGCTTAGTTTAGTAATCGAGCATTCTACTGATTATTCCATTGATTAATTCGATAAAAACAATAGATCCAAGTGGACAACAGCCTTTAAAAAGACTTAAAATACAAATATATAATAACAAGCAATAATGATTGGTTCAAATAAAGCATGAAAGTAAGTAATCATATGGGTTTTATCAAACAACACTGTTAATAATGTATTATAACAGATGCCTGTTTTTACTCTACGACAAATCCTTGTTTAATCTTGAACAAGAACGTGCACATCAAAACATGCAAACTCATTGTGAGGGCTTACACTTTTATTTGAAATCGCGATGAACAATAATTTGCATATTTAGAAAGATATTTATGTATTCTCCTGTGTTGGCGTAGATTTACAAATGAGTTGCGTTACAAATCTTGTGAAATGGCGCACACCGCGTTCCCAGATGAACGTTATAAGCAACACACACTCCCAGCATGATAACAGTGCCGCTGTGAAACACAAACCACGTACGACTTTCTGCATTCCCGAAAACAGGTTATTGAAACCCTAAACACAAATCACACGCAGACACTGAGTGTGTGTGCGTGAGCAGCGTTACTGTGAACGAGTTGATACTTTTAACATGTAATCCAAGCATGTAAATAAAGCTTCTCTGTGGGGGGAAAAAAAGCATTTATTTATTTAAAGGAGCTGTATGTAAGAAATCTATTTCAATTAATCATAAAAAGGCCCTGATGTGTCACTAGACATTAAGAAATCATGTATATTTCAAATACTTATATCACTGACAACAGTAGTATGGCTAGGATATTGTCATTTAAAAAGTGGACTTGCAGTCCTCAACTGATGTTGATGTTGTCATGTTGTGTTTTGGTCTGATGCGCCACCCTCCACCTATCTACCAATCACGAAGTCAGTAGTGTTTCGGGATCCGGGTTGCCAGCTTTGCTCTAATCTACCTTAAATCTAGTCAGATAAAAATGTCTAACGTTACTAAATCAAAAAGACCTCGTTATAATCCAGAAATTCGTCGTGACAACGTCCGAAATAAAACCAGAAATTGTATTGGAGATGCTTTTGAGAGATGGAGACGGTTGAAAACGTAGAAGAATTTGAACACAGACGCCAACGTTGCTAATTTTCTCCTGGACAGGTAACATTCATCTATGCTTGGCTAACTTGTACTTGATGTCAATGGACATTTCATATATGCATGACAGTCGAACAAAGTTATGCATGTTCGTGCAAAGTAACGTAACGTTAGCTC
Source organism: Meda fulgida (assembly GCA_030578275.1). Lineage (NCBI taxonomy): Eukaryota > Metazoa > Chordata > Actinopteri > Cypriniformes > Leuciscidae > Meda > Meda fulgida. Next base: position 86,241 of record CM060630.1, on the reverse strand, counting down.
ACATGGACATATGCTAACATTAGCAATGCATTATAGGAGCCCGTTTCTCTGTCCTTATGCTGAGACGCAGAGGAAAACAACATTAGCACGCCCATTATGGTAATTTGAAAAGTAATTGAGTCAGAAGCCTAACTTTACCTCAGAAAAAAAGATTCGTCATTCGTTCTTCGCTTATATCGTGGACGATGGCATTCTCCAACACGGGCTCTCGCTCGCTTTCCATCTCTGCCGTGCGTGCGCACGCCACGCGGTTTCTCTGTCTCATGTGCGCTCGCTCTAGATTCCGGGACATTTTAACTCATTTGCGGGATAACTAGTCGATCACAAGTGGCTCAACAGGTAGATCTATAGATAAACTCATCTTTCAGGCATTTGACCGACTGGGTTGACATTTCAGCGTGAGAAATCGGGGGTGTGGCGGGGGTGTACACCGCTACGGTATTTTTAAAGTGATTGCAGTACCAGTTTTGGCCACAATCCTACATACGGCTTCTTTAACTGAATCGCAGCCGTTCTGATTTCACAATAGCACTATGCTATATTATGATTGTAAATACTTTTATATATACTAGCCTTAGAAAATGGTGTAATAATGCGGTCAATGTATTCTCGTCTGTGGAACGCTCAACATCCTGTATTTTACCGGTTACTCGACACAGGTAAATTACAATCGAGGATTTTTTTAAATCAACTACTCTACTTTAAAGGGGGGTATAATGCCCTTTTCACATGATGTAAAATAAATCTCTGTGTGTATGTGAAGTTTTAACTCAAAATACTCCACAGATATTTTTATATAGCATGTTAAAATTGTCCCTTTTTGAGGGTGAGCAAAAACTCACTATTTTTGTGTGTCTTTTTAAATGCAAATGAGCTGCTGCTCCCGGCAGACGGGGCGGAGCTACAACAGCTTGTGTCCTTTTACCTCACACACATGCACACATACATGCACTGAACATTTCAAAAACTTTTAGCCTCTTATGTTCAAACCGGAGTCAGACAATGATGGAGAGACTCAAGGAGAAGTGGAAACATGTAGACAACATTCCTGAATGGTTAGTTGTTGAATTATGTGTCTTATGTGTAGTTATCTTCTAGTCACTGATCGGCATATTCTGTCATGATAATCTATAAATCGTGTTCCCGTAAATTCTAGTATTTGTGATGTCACTAACCCGGGAGTACGTTTGTGTTGTCTTTACCAGCCATTTGTTGTGGTCCTTAAAAAGTGATTTCTGTTAAAGCAAATATCTCCCTTTGCTTTGAACTCTTAGTGTTGTAACTTTGCAGACGTTGTTTATGCTCAAACAGCAACATTACACGCTAACTGAAGTTAGAAAAGTGAAATCTAATCAAACCCCCTTTACTGAAGGCATGTTTACAGCCCTAATGGCGTCTGCTTCTCTATCTGCAGCACAACGACGTGAAGGACGGGATGGACATCAACGTGACGGGTGTCTGGGAGCGCAACATCACCGGCGCCGGGGTCACGGTGGTCGTGGTGGACGACGGGGTTCAGCACACCCTGCAAGATATTCAGCCCAACTATGTAAGTCAATCGCCATCCATTTCTTTTCTCGAGAGTGTTTTCTTATTCTATATATATATATATGTACATATTCAGGGCTTCACATCAACTTTTTAGCGCACCAGTCACTGTGGTTTTCCAAAGTTACGAGCCACTCAGCATTTTCACTGGCCACAATTTTTGACATCGATACCATGGGGAAAAACTGGCATATAGATGTGTAATATTATCTCATAATATGGCACCAGGTATATTAGGCTGCTGTCACTTTAAGAGGTGATGCATGGACCCATTATACTTTTTTACAATATACTTGTCTTTATGTGCACGCACTTTGGGTTTGAGCACAAAATCTGAGTACATTATGCACAATCCCTTGCCGAAACTCAAGCCCTGCAACAGTATTCGTCAGAAGCGAGTGCTTAGAGATGTGGGTTTGTGTGGAAAGCTGTCTCTCCTGCGGACGAGCTTCAGATACTCCACCATCGATAGGAATCAAAAAATCTATATTATAACACTAGATTGCACTTAGATTATTATTTCAGAGGCCTTTTTTTAAATAATGGCAGAAAGAGACTGTTACTGATGTGTGTTACGGTCACACCACTTGAGTCTCAGGCCAGTGTATACATGGTGTTTGTGGTGCTGTTGATCAGTTGATCAGCGTATAACAACAAGAGAGAAAAGCAGATCTGAATGTAGGCAAGGCAGGGCAAGTTTATTTATATAGCACATTTCATACACAATGGTAATTCAATGTGCTTTACATAGAAGAAATTAAAATAATCAAAAGAAATAAGAATAAAGCAGTTTAGAATAAAGAAATTAAAATAATCAAAAGAAATAAGAATAATAAACAGTTTAGAATAAAAAAAATTCAAATACAGTAAAAACAGTCGGACGAGCAGTGGCACAGTGCTCATTCAGTAAATGCATAGGTAAACAGATGTGTTTTGAGTCTGGATTTGAATGTGACTACTGTAGGAGCACATCTGATCTCTTCTGGAAGCTGGTTCCAGCTACGGCTGGCATAGTAGCTAAAAGCACACTCACCATGCTTAGAGTGAACCCTTGGTATTTCTGGCTGATGTGATCCTAGTAATCTGAGTGATATGTTGGGTTTATATTCAGTGAGCATATCTGCAATGTATTGAGGTCCCAGGCCATTGAATGATTTATATACCAGTAATAAAACTTTAAAATCAATTCTATATGTAACTGGCAGCCAGTGTAAAGACCTGAGGACTGGTGTGATGTGTTCATATGTTCTGGTTCTGCTCAGCGTTCTGTATGAGCTGCAACTGTCTAATGGTCTTTTTAGGAAGGCCAGTGAGGAGTCCATTACAGTAATCCACCCTGCTGGTGATGAAAGCATGCACAAGTTTCTCTAAGTCTTGACTGGAAACAAAGCATCTAATTCTTGCAATATTTTTCAGATGATAGTATGCTGATTTAGTTATTGCTTTGATATGACTACTGAAACTAAGGTCTGACTCTAGAGACACACCCAGATTCCTGACTTGATTTTTAGTTGTTTGACCCCTAGACTGAAGGTATGCATTCACCTTGAGAACTTCATCTTTGTTTCCAAACGCAATGACCTCAGTTTTGTCTTTGTTTAACTGAAGAAAGTTTTGGCACATCCAATTGTTGACTTCATCAATGCATTGGAACAGGGAGTCAATGGGGCTGTAATCGTTAGGCGATAGGGCTAAGTAGAGCTGTGTGTCGTCTGCATAGCTGTGGTAAGAGATTTGGTTCTTTTTCATTATTTGGCTCATTGGGAGCATGTACAGGTTGAATATGAGTGGCGCAAGAATTGAGCCTTGAGGGACTCCGCATGTCATGGATGTCCACTCAGACTTATGCTCTCCTATACTCACATAATAACCTCTCCCTTCTAAGTATGATCTGAACCAGGTTAGGACTATCCCAGAAAGCCCGACCCAGTTTTCCAGCCTGTCAAGAAGTATATTGTGATTGACAGTGTCAAATGCAGCACTGAGGTCGAGTAGTACTAGAACTGATAATTTGCCTTTATCAGTATTTAAGCGAATATCGTTTATTATCTTTATGAGCGCTGTCTCTGTGCTGTGATGCGATCGGAAACCGGATTGAAAATTGTCAAAGTATCCGTTCGAGCTTAAGATTTTGTTCCGCTGATGCACGCAGTAGTGCACGAATGGTTTACTGAGGGATAAAAATGATGATTGTCATTATTTACTCTCCCTCATGTCCTTCCAATTCCGTAGACCTTCCCTTATCTCTAAAAACACAAATGAAGATATTTCTGGTTAAATATCAGAGCTTTCTGTCCCTCTATTGCCTGCTACACAACACCACTAAAGCCCCAGTATGCTAGTCACAAGACATCATTAAAGTAATTGTGTGTCACACAATGAATCACAATTCTCCGCTTGCTTGATAAAACGAAGCCGTTTCTATCTGAGAAGTCTCTGGAAGATGCAGTCCATGCTTTTACTACGACTAGGTTGGATTATTGCACCTGCATCTACAATGGTTTATCTAAGACTCACATTTCTCGTTTACAAGTGGTTCAAAGTGCAGCTGCACGATTTCTGAAAGGATGTAAAAAATTTACACGTCACTCTCCTTCTGAAAGATCTACTTGTCTATAAATCTCTACATAATCAAACGCTGAGCTATCTGCCTACTTTACTCCTCCTCTATGATCCCTCATGAAGCCTAAGGTATGAAGATCAACACTTACTATAGAGCTTTTTCTTCATAACTACATTAGATCTGCTTCTACTTTATCTGCTCTCCAATGTAGTCTTGAAATATCTCTCTTTTCATTGGCATTTAATACATTGCAATGTCTTGTTTTGTTCTTCTGTTTCCTTTTATCTGTTATCTTATGGTCTTTTACTTTGTATTGTACAGCACTTTGGCCAGTCTTGTTGCTGTCATTAAGTGTGCTTGACAAATCAATTGAACTGATGTGACTTCAGTGGTTTAACCTGTTTTATGAAGCGACAAGAGTGCTCTGTTTGCTCAAAAACATATATTTTACCACTTTATTTACAAAATATTAATCTCCAAAGGGCATTCACAAGAGCACCTGTTGGAGATTAATATTTCATAAGAAAGCAAGAAGGATTTTCTGTGATAATTGGCCCAAATGTTGTCGACAGAACTTGATATGTTTTGACCCTGAATATGAGATTTGTTTCATGTGTTTTAGAGTCCCGAGGGAAGCTACGACCTGAACTCGGATGACCCCGACCCCATGCCTCATCCCGACGGACACAGCGACAACCATCATGGCACGCGCTGTGCCGGAGAGATCGCCGCCGTGTCCAACAACAGCTACTGCGCTGTGGGAGTGGCGTACGGGGGACGAGTGGCAGGTGTGGCTCACAGCACTCACCTTAACCCAACACTTAATATAGAGATCGCTTTATCCCTCATTACACTGAGTTACAGAGATCGCTTTATCCCTCATTACACTGAGTTACACAGAATCGCTTAATCCCTCATTACACTGAGTTACAGAGATCGCTTTATCCCTCATTACACTGAGTTACACAGAATCGCTTTATCCCTCATTACACTGAGTTACACAGAGATCGCTTTATCCCTCATTACACTGAGTTACAGAGAGATCGCTTTATTCCTCATTAAACTGAGTTACAGAGAGATCGCTTTATCCCTCATTACGCTGAGTTACAGAGATTGCTTTATCCCTCATTACACTGAGTTACACAGAGATCGCTTTATCCCTCATTACACTGAGTTACACAGAGATCGCTTTATTCCTCACTACACTGAGTAACAGAGATCGCTTTATCCCTCATTACACTGAGTTACAGAGAGATCGCTTTATCCCTCATTACACTGAGTTACAGAGAGATCGCTTTATCCCTCATTACACTGAGTTACACAGAGATCGCTTTATCCCTCATTACACTGAGTTACACAGAGATCGCTTTATTCCTCATTACAGTGAGTAACACAGAGATCGCATTATTCCTCATTACACTGAGTTACAGAGATCGCTTTATCCCCCATTACACTGAGTTACACAGAGATCGCTTTATCCCTCATTACACTGAGTTACACAGAGATCGCTTTATTCCTCATTACACTGAGTTACAGAGATCGCTTTATCCCTCATTACACTGAGTTACAGAGATCGCTTTATTCCTCATTACACTGAGTTACAGAGATCGCTTTATCCCTCATTACACTGAGTTACACAGAGATCGCTTTATCCCTCATTACACTGAGTTACACAGAGATCGCTTTATCCCTCATTACACTGAGTTACACAGAGATCGCTTTATCCCTCATTACACTGAGTTACACAGAGATCGGTTTATCCCTCATTACACTGAGTTACAGTGATCGCTGTATCCGTCATTACACTGAGTTACACAGAGATCCCTTTATCCCTCATTACACTGAGTTACAGAGATCGCTTTATCCGTCATTACACTGAGTTACACAGAGATCGCTTTATCCCTCATTACACACTGAGTTATAGAGATCGCTTTATCCCTCATTACACTGAGTTACAGAGATCGCTTTATTCCTCATTACACTGAGTTACAGAGATCGCTTTATCCCTCATTACACTGAGTTACACAGAGATCGTTTTATCCCTCATTACACTGAGTTACAGAGATCGCTTTATTCCTCATTACACTGAGTTACACAGAGATCGCTTTATCCCCCATTACACTGAGTTACACAGAGATCTTTTTATCCCTCATTACACCGAGTTACACAGAGATCGCTTTATCCCTCATTACACTGAGTTACACAGAGATCGCTTTATCCCTCATTACACTGAGTTACACAGAGATCGCTTTATCCCTCATTACACTGAGTTACACAGAGATCGCTTTATTCCTCATTACACTGAGTTACACAGAGATCGCTTTATCCCTCATTACACTGAGTTACAGAGATCGCTTTATTCCTCATTACACTGAGTTACAGAGATCTTTTTATCCCTAAGTACACTGAGTTACAGAGATCGCTTTATTCCTCATTACACTGAGTTACACAGAGATCGTTCTATCCCTCATTACACTGAGTTACAGAGATCGCTTTATCCCTCATTACACTGAGTTACACAGAGATCGCTTTATCCCTCATTACACTGAGTTACAGAGATCGCTTTATTCGTCATTACACTGAGTTACAGAGATCTTTTTATCCCTAAGTACACTGAGTTACAGAGATCGCTTTATTCCTCATTACACTGAGTTACACAGAGATCGTTCTATCCCTCATTACACTGAGTTACAGAGATCGCTTTATCCCTCATTACACTGTTACAGAGATCGCTTTATCCCTCATTACACTGAGTTACACAGGGATCGCTTTATTCCTCATTACACTGTTACAGAGATCGCTTTATCCCTCATTACACTGAGTTACACAGAGATCGCTTTATCCCTCATTACACTGAGTTACACATATCGCTTTATCCCTCATTACACTGAGTTACAGAGATCGCTTTATTCCACATTACACTGAGTTACACAGAGATCGCTTTATTCCTCATTGCAGTGAGTAACACAGAGATCGCTTTATTCCTCATTACACTGAGTTACACAGAGATCGCTTTATTCCTCATTGCAGTGAGTTACACAGAGATCGCTTTATTCCTCATTACACTGAGTTATACAGAGATCGCTTTATTCCTCATTACACTGAGTTACAGAGATCGCTTTATCCCTCATTACACTGAGTTACAGAGATCGCTTTATTCCTCATTATACTGAGTTACAGAAAGATCGCTTTATCCCTCATTACACTGAGTTACAGAGAAGACCGCTTTATTCCTCAATACACTGAGTTACAGAAAGATCGCTTTATCCCTCATTAAACTGAGTTACACAGAGATCGCTTTATCCCTCATTACACTGAGTTACACAGAGATCATTTTATCCCTCATTACACTGAGTTACAGAGAGATCGTTTTATCCCTCATTACATTGAGTTACAGAGAGATCGCTTTATTCCTCATTACACTGAGTTACAGAGAGATCGCTTTATTCCTTATTACAATAAGTTACAGAGATCCTTTTATCCCTCATTACACTGAGTTACACAGAGATGGCTTTATCCCTCATTACACTGAGTTACACAGAGATCGCTTTATCCCTCATTACACTGAGTTACACAGAGATCGCTTTATCCCTCATTACACTGAGTTACACAGAGATCGCTTTATCCCTCATTACACGGAGTTACAGAGATCGCTTTATTCCTCATTACACTGAGTTACAGAGATCGCTTTATTCCTCATTACACTGAGTTACACAGAGATCGCTTTATCCCTCATTACACTGAGTTACACAGAGATCGCTTTATTCCTCATTACACTGAGTTACAGAGAGATCACTTTATTCCTCATTACACTGAGTTACAGAAAGATCGCTTTATCCCTCATTATACTGAGTTACACAGAGATCGCTTTATTCCTCATTACACTGAGTTATACAGAGATCGCTTTATTCCTCATTACACTGAGTTACAGAGATCGCTTTATCCCTCATTACACTGAGTTACAGAGATCGCTTTATTCCTCATTATACTGAGTTACAGAAAGATCGCTTTATCCCTCATTACACTGAGTTACACAGAGATCGCTTTATCCCTCATTACACTGAGTTACACAGATCGCTTTATCCCTCATTACACTGAGTTACAGAGATCGCTTTATTCCTCATTACACTGAGTTACAGAGAGACCGCTTTATTCCTCAATACACTGAGTTACAGAAAGATCGCTTTATCTCTCATTAAACTGAGTTACACAGAGATCGCTTTATCCCTCATTACACTGAGTTACACAGAGATCATTTTATCCCTCATTACACTGAGTTACAGAGAGATCGCTTTATCCCTCATTACACTGAGTTACAGAGAGATCGCTTTATTCCTCATTACACTGAGTTACAGAGAGATCGCTTTATTCCTTATTACAATAAGTTACAGAGATCCTTTTATCCCTCATTACACTGAGTTACACAGAGATCGCTTTATCCCTCATTACACTGAGTTACACTGAGTTACACAGAGATCGCTTTATCCCTCATTACACTGAGTTACACAGAGATCGCTTTATCCCTCATTACACTGAGTTACACAGAGATCGCTTTATCCCTCATTACACTGAGTTACAGAGATCGCTTTATTCCTCATTACACTGAGTTACACAGAGATTGCTTTATCCCTCATTACACTGAGTTACAGAGATCGCTTTATTCCTCATTACACTGAGTTACACAGAGATCGTTTTATACCTCATTACACAGAGAGATCGCTTTATTCCTCATTACACTGAGTTACACAGAGATCGTTTTATACCTCATTACACAGAGAGATCGCTTTATCCCTCATTACACTGAGTTACACAGAGATCGCTTTATTCCTCATTACACTGAGTTACACAGAGATCGCTTTATCCCTCATTACACTGAGTTACAGAGATCGCTTTATTCCTCATTACACTGAGTTACACAGAGATCGTTTTATACCTCATTACACAGAGAGATCGCTTTATCCCTCATTACACTGAGTTACACAGAGATCGCTTTATTCCTCATTACACTGAGTTACACAGAGATCGCTTTATCCCTCATTACACTGAGTTACAGAGATCGCTTTATCCCTAAGTACACTGAGTTACAGAGATCGCTTTATTCCTCATTACACTGAGTTACACAGAGATCGTTCTATCCCTCATTACACTGAGTTACACAGAGATCGCTTTATCCCTCATTACACTGAGTTACACAGGGATCGCTTTATTCCTCATTACACTGAGTTACAGAGATCGCTTTATCCCTCATTACACTGAGTTACACAGAGATCGCTTTATCCCTCATTACACTGAGTTACACATATCGCTTTATCCCTCATTACACTGAGTTACAGAGATCGCTTTATTCCACATTACACTGAGTTACACAGAGATCGCTTTATTCCTTATTGCAGTGAGTAACACAGAGATCGCTTTATTCCTCATTACACTGAGTTACACAGAGATCGCTTTATTCCTCATTACACTGAGTTACAGAGATCTCTTTATTCCTCATTACACTGAGTTACACAGAGATCGCTTTATCCCTCATTACACTGAGTTACACAGAGATCGCTTTATTCCTCATTACACTGAGTTACAGAGAGATCACTTTATTCCTCATTACACTGAGTTACAGAAAGATCGCTTTATCCCTCATTATACTGAGTTACACAGAGATCGCTTTATTCCTCATTACACTGAGTTATACAGAGATCGCTTTATTCCTCATTACACTGAGTTACAGAGATCGCTTTATCCCTCATTACACTGAGTTACAGAGAGATCACTTTATTCCTCATTACACTGAGTTACAGAAAGATCGCTTTATCCCTCATTACACTGAGTTACAGAGATCGCTTTATCCCTCATTACACTGAGTTACACAGAGATCGCTTTATCCCTCATTACACGGAGTTACAGAGATCGCTTTATTCCTCATTACACTGAGTTACAGAAAGATCGCTTTATCCCTCATTACACTGAGTTACAGAGAGACCGCTTTATTCCTCAATACACTGAGTTACAGAAAGATCGCTTTATCCCTCATTAAACTGAGTTACACAGAGATCGCTTTATCCCTCATTACACTGAGTTACACAGAGATCATTTTATCCCTCATTACACTGAGTTACAGAGAGATCGTTTTATCCCTCATTACACTGAGTTACAGAGAGATCGCTTTATTCCTCATTACACTGAGTTACAGAGAGATCGCTTTATTCCTTATTACAATAAGTTACAGAGATCCTTTTATCCCTCATTACACTGAGTTACACAGAGATGGCTTTATCCCTCATTACACTGAGTTACACAGAGATCGCTTTATCCCTCATTACACTGAGTTACACAGAGATCGCTTTATCCCTCATTACACTGAGTTACACAGAGATCGCTTTATCCCTCATTACACGGAGTTACAGAGATCGCTTTATTCCTCATTACACTGAGTTACACAGAGATTGCTTTATCCCTCATTACACTGAGTTACAGAGATCGCTTTATTCCTCATTACACTGAGTTACACAGAGATCGTTTTATACCTCATTACACAGAGAGATCGCTTTATTCCTCATTACACTGAGTTACACAGAGATCGCTTTATTCCTCATTACACTGAGTTACAGAGAGATCACTTTATTCCTCATTACACTGAGTTACAGAAAGATCGCTTTATCCCTCATTATACTGAGTTACACAGAGATCGCTTTATTCCTCATTACACTGAGTTATACAGAGATCGCTTTATTCCTCATTACACTGAGTTACAGAGATCGCTTTATCCCTCATTACACTGAGTTACAGAGATCGCTTTATTCCTCATTATACTGAGTTACAGAAAGATCGCTTTATCCCTCATTACACTGAGTTACACAGAGATCGCTTTATCCCTCATTACACTGAGTTACACAGATCGCTTTATCCCTCATTACACTGAGTTACAGAGATCGCTTTATTCCTCATTACACTGAGTTACAGAGAGACCGCTTTATTCCTCAATACACTGAGTTACAGAAAGATCGCTTTATCTCTCATTAAACTGAGTTACACAGAGATCGCTTTATCCCTCATTACACTGAGTTACACAGAGATCATTTTATCCCTCATTACACTGAGTTACAGAGAGATCGCTTTATCCCTCATTACACTGAGTTACAGAGAGATCGCTTTATTCCTCATTACACTGAGTTACAGAGAGATCGCTTTATTCCTTATTACAATAAGTTACAGAGATCATTTTATCCCTCATTACACTGAGTTACAGAGATCGCTTTATCCCTCATTACACTGAGTTACACAGAGATCATTTTATCCCTCATTACACTGAGTTACACAGAGATCGCTTTATTCCTCATTATACTGAGTTACAGAAAGATCGCTTTATCCCTCATTACACTGAGTTACACAGATCGCTTTATCCCTCATTACACTGAGTTACACAGAGTTCGCTTTATCCCTCATTACACTGAGTTACACAGAGATCGCTTTATTCCTCATTACAGTGAGTTACACAGAGATCGCTTTATCCCTCATTACACTGAGTTACACTGAGTTACACAGAGATCGCTTTATCCCGCATTACACTGAGTTACACAGAGATCGCTTTATCCCTCATTACACTGAGTTACACAGATCGCTTTATCCCTCATTACACTGAGTTACACAGATCGCTTTATCCCTCATTACACTGAGTTACACAGAGATCGCTTTATCCCTCATTACACTGAGTTACACAGAGATCGCTTTATCCCTCATTACACTGAGTTACAGAGATCGCTTTATCCGTCATTACACTGAGTTACACAGAGATCGCTTTATCCCTCATTACACACTGAGTTATAGAGATCGCTTTATCCCTCATTACACTGAGTTACAGAGATCGCTTTATTCCTCATTACACTGAGTTACAGAGATCGCTTTATCCCTCATTACACTGAGTTACACAGAGATCGTTTTATCCCTCATTACACTGAGTTACACAGAGATCGCTTTATTCCTCATTACACTGAGTTACAGAGATCGCTTTATCCCTCATTACACTGAGTTACACAGAGATCTCTTTATCCCTCATTACACTGAGTTACAGAGATCGCTTTATTCCTCATTACACTGAGTTACACAGAGATCGTTTTATCCCTCATTACACTGAGTTACAGAGATGCTTTATCCCTCATTACACTGAGTTACCGAGATAGCTTTATTCCTCATTACACTGAGTTACAGAGATCGCTTTATTCCTCATTACACTGAGTTACACAGAGATCGCTTTATCCCTCATTACACTGAGTTACACAGAGATCGCTTTATCCCTCATTACACTGAGTTACAGAGATCGCTTTATCCCTCATTACACTGAGTTATACAGAGATTGCTTTATTCTTCATTACACTGAGTTACAGAGATTGCTTTATCCCTCATTACACTGAGTTACACAGAGATCGCTTTATTCCTCATTACACTGAGTTACACAGAGATCGCTTAATCCCTCATTATACTGAGTTACAGAGATCGCTTTATCCCTCATTGCACTGAGTTACAGAGATCGCTTTATCCCTCATTACAATGAGTTACACAGAGATTGCTTTATCCCTCATTACAATGAGTTACAGAGAGATCGCTTTATCCCTCATTACACTGAGTAACAGAGAGATCGCTTTATTCCTCATTACACTGAGTTACAGAGAGATCGCTTTATCCCTCATTACACTGAGTTACAGAGATCGCTTTATCCCTCATTACACTGAGTTACAGAGATCGCTTTATCCCTCATTACACTGAGTTACACAGAGATCGCTTTATTCCTCATTAGACTGAGTTACACAGAGATCTTTTTATCCCTCATTCCACTGAGTTACCGAGATCGCTTTATTCCTCATTACACTGAGTTACACAGAGATCGCTTTATCCCTCATTACACTGAGTTACACAGAGATCTCTTTATCCCTCATTACACTGAGTTACCGAGATCGCTTTATTCCTCATTACACTGAGTTCCACAGAGATCGCTTTATCCCTCATTACACTGAGTTACACAGAGATCTCTTTATCCCTCATTACACTGAGTTGCACAGAGATCGCTTTATCCCTCATTACACTGAGTTACAGAGATCGCTTTATCCCTCATTACACTGAGTTACAGAGATCGCTTTATCCCTCATTACACTGAGTTACACAGAGATCGCTTTATTCCTCATTACACTGAGTTACACAGAGATCTCTTTATCCCTCATTACACTGAGTTACAGAGATCTCTTTATCCCTCATTACACTGAGTTACACAGAGATCGCTTTATCCCTCATTACACTGAGTTACACGGAGATCGCTTTATTCCTCATTACACTGAGTTACACAGAGATCGCTTTATCCCTCATTACACTGAGTTACACAGAGATCGCTTTATCCCTCATTACACTGAGTTACACAGAGATCGCTTTATCCCTCATTACACTGAGTTACACAGAGATCGGTTTATCCCTCATTACACTGAGTTACACAGAGATCGCTTTATTCCTCATTACACAGAGTTACACAGAGATCATTTTATCCCTCATTACACTGAGTTACAGAGAGATCGCTTTATCCCTCATTACACTGAGTTACAGAGAGATCGCTTTATTCCTCATTACACTGAGTTACAGAAAGATCGCTTTATCCCTTATTACACTAAGTTACAGAGATCCTTTTATCCCTCATTACACTGAGTTACACAGAGATCGCTTTATCCCTCATTACACTGAGTTACACAGAGATCGCTTTATCCCTCATTACACTGAGTTACACAGAGATCGCTTTATCCCTCATTACACTGAGTTACACAGAGATCGCTTTATCCCTCATTACACTGAGTTACACAGAGATCGGTTTATCCGTCATTACACTGAGTTACACAGAGATCGCTTTATCCCTCATTACACAGTGAGTTACAGAGATCGCTTTATCCGTCATTACACTGAGTTACACAGAGATCGCTTTATCCCTCATTACACAGTGAGTTACAGAGATCGCTTTATTCCTCATTACACTGAGTTACACAGTGTAATGAGGGATAAAGCGATCTCTGTGTAACTCAGTGTAATCAGGAATAAAGCGATCTCTCTCTAACTCAGTGTAATGAGGAATAAAGCGATCTCTGTAACTCAGTGTAATGAGGGATAAAGCGATCTCTGTGTAACTCAGTCTAATGAGGGATAAAGCGATCTCTGAGTTACACAGAAATCGCTTTATCCCTCATTACACTGAGTTACAGAGATCGCTTTATTCCTCATTACACTGAGTTACAGAGAGATCGATTTATTCCTCATTACACTGAGTTACACAGAGATCGCTTTATCCCTCATTACACTGAGTTACAGAGATCGCTTTATCCCTCATTACACTGAGTTACACAGAGATCGCTTTATTCCTCATTACACTGAGTTAAAGAGATCGCTTTATCCCTCATTACACTGAGTTACACAGAGATCGCTTTATCCCTCATTACACTGAGTTACACAGAGATCGCTTTATCCCTCATTACACTGAGTTACACAGAGATCGGTTTATCCGTCATTACACTGAGTTACACAGAGATCGCTTTATCCCTCATTACACTGAGTTACAGAGATCGCTTTATCCGTCATTACACTGAGTTACACAGAGATCGCTTTATCCCTCATTACACAGTGAGTTACAGAGATCGCTTTATTCCTCATTACACTGAGTTACACAGTGTAATGAGGGATAAAGCGATCTCTGTGTAACTCAGTGTAATGAGGAATAAAGCGATCTCTCTCTAACTCAGTGTAATGAGGAATAAAGCGATCTCTGTAACTCAGTGTAATGAGGGATAAAGCGATCTCTGTGTAACTCAGTCTAATGAGGGATAAAGCGATCTCTGAGTTACACAGAAATCGCTTTATCCCTCATTACACTGAGTTACAGAGATCGCTTTATTCCTCATTACACTGAGTTACAGAGAGATCGATTTATTCCTCATTACACTGAGTTACACAGAGATCGCTTTATCCCTCATTACACTGAGTTACAGAGATCGCTTTATCCCTCATTACACTGAGTTACACAGAGATCGCTTTATTCCTCATTACACTGAGTTAAAGAGATCGCTTTATCCCTCATTACACTGAGTTACACAGAGATCGTTTTTATCCCTCATTACACTGAGTTACAGAGATCGCTTTATTCCTCATTACACTGAGTTACACAGAGATCGCTTTATCCCTCATTACACTGAGTTACACATAGATCGGTTTATCCCTCATTACACTGAGTTACAGAGATCGCTTTATTCTTCATTACACTGAGTTACAGAGATTGCTTTATCCCACATCATTACACTGAGTTAATAGAGATCGCTTTATCCCTCATTACACTGAGTTACAGAGATCGCTTTATTCCTCATTACACTGAGTTACACAGAGATCGCTTTATCCCTCATTACACTGAGTTACAGAGATCGCTTTATCCCTCATTACACTGAGTTACACAGAGATCGTTTTATCCCTCATTACACTGAGTTACACAGAGATCTTTTTATCCCTCATTACACCGAGTTACACAGAGATCGCTTTATCCCTCATTACACTGAGTTACAGAGATCGCTTTATCCCTCATTACACTGAGTTACACAGAGATCTTTTTATCCCTCATTACACTGAGTTACCGAGATCGCTTTATTCCTCATTACACTGAGTTACACAGAGATCGCTTTATCCCTCATTACACTGAGTTACACAGAGATCGCTTTATCCCTCATTACACTGAGTTACACAGAGATCGCTTTATCCCTCATTACACTGAGTTACAGAGATCGCTTTATCCTCATTACACTGAGTTACACAGAGATCGCTTTATCCCTCATTACACTGAGTTACACAGAGATCGCTTTATCCCTCATTACACTGAGTTACACAGAGATCGCTTTATCCCTCATTACACTGAGTTACACAGAGATCGCTTTATCCCTCATTACACTGAGTTACAGAGATCGCTTTATTCCTCATTACACTGAGTTACACAGAGATCGCTTTATCCCTCATTACACTGAGTTAACAGAGATCGCTTTATCCCTCATTACACTGAGTTACAGAGATCGCTTTATTCCTCATTACACTGAGTTACAGAGATCGATTTATCCCTCATTACACTGAGTTACACAGAGATCGTTTTATCCCTCATTACACTGAGTTACACAGAGATCGCTTTATCCCTCATTACACTGAGTTACAGAGATCGCTTTATCCCTCATTACACTGAGTTACACAGAGATCGCTTTATCCCTCATTACACTGAGTTACACAGAGATCGCTTTATCCCTCATTACACTGAGTTACAGAGATCGCTTTATTCCTCATTACACTGAGTTACAGAGATCGCTTTATCCCTCATTACACTGAGTTACACAGAGATCGTTTTATCCCTCATTACACTGAGTTACAGAGATCGCTTTATTCCTCATTACACTGAGTTACACAGAGATCGCTTTATCCCCCATTACACTGAGTTACACAGAGATCTTTTTATCCCTCATTACACCGAGTTACACAGAGATCGCTTTATCCCTCATTACACTGAGTTACACAGAGATCGCTTTATCCCTCATTACACTGAGTTACACAGAGATCGCTTTATCCCTCATTACACTGAGTTACACAGAGATCGCTTTATCCCTCATTACACTGAGTTACACTGAGATTGCTTTATCCCTCATTACACTGAGTTACAGAGATCGCTTTATTCCTCATTACACTGAGTTACAGAGATCTTTTTATCCCTAAGTACACTGAGTTACAGAGATCACTTTATTCCTCATTACACTGAGTTACACAGAGATCGTTCTATCCCTCATTACACTGAGCTACAGAGATCGCTTTATCCCTCATTACACTGAGTTACACAGAGATCGCTTTATTCCTCATAACACTGAGTTACAGAGATCGCTTTATCCCTCATTACACTGAGTTACACAGAGATCGCTTTATCCCTCATTACACTGAGTGACACATATCGCTTTATCCCTCATTACACTGAGTTACAGAGATCGCTTTATTCCTCATTACACTGAGTTACAGAGATCGCTTTATCCCTCATTACACTGAGTTACACAGAGATCGCTTTATCCCTCATTACACTGAGTTACACAGAGATCGCTTTATTCCTCATTACACTGAGTTACACAGAGATTGCTTTATCCCTCATTACACTGAGTTACACAGAGATCGCTTTATTCCTCATTACACTGAGTTACACAGAGATTGCTTTATCCCTCATTACACTGAGTTACACAGAGATCGCTTTATTCCTCATTAGACTGAGTTACACAGAGATCGTTTTATACCTCATTACACAGAGAGATCGCTTTATTCCTCATTACACTGAGTTACAGAGATCGCTTTATTCCTCATTACACTGAGTTACACAGAGATCGTTTTATACCTCATTACACAGGGAGATCGCTTTATCCCTCATTACACTGAGTTACACAGAGATCGCTTTATTCCTCATTACACTGAGTTACCGAGATCGCTTTATTCCTCATTACACTGAGTTACACAGAGATCGCTTTATCCCTCATTACACTGAGTTACAGAGATCGCTTTATTCCTCATTACACTGAGTTACAGAGATCTCTTTATCCCTCATTACACTGAGTTACACAGAGATCGCTTTATCCCTCATTACACTGAGTTACACAGAGATCGCTTTATTCCTCATTACAGTGAGTAACACAGAGATCGCTTTATCCCGCATTACACTGAGTTACACAGAGATCTCTTTATCCCTCTCTACACTGAGTTACACAGAGATCGCTTTATCCCTCATTACGCTGAGTTACAGAGATCATTTTATCCCTCATTACACTGAGTCACACAGAGATCGCTTTATTCCTCATTACACTGAGTTACCGAGATCGCTTTATTCCTCATTACACTGAGTTACACAGAGATCGCTTTATCCCTCATTACACTGAGTTACAGAGATCGCTTTATCCCTCATTACACTGAGTTACACAGAGATTGCTTTATTCCTCATTACACTGAGTTACAGAGATCGCTTTATTCCTCATTACACTGAGTTAGAAAGAGATCGCTTTATTCCTCATTACAATGAGTTACACAGAGATTGCTTTATCCCTCATTACAATGAGTTACAGAGAGATCGCTTTATCCCTCATTACACTGAGTAACAGAGAGATCGCTTTATTCCTCATTACACTGAGTTACAGAGAGATCGCTTTATCCCTCATTACACTGAGTTACAGAGATCGCTTTATCCCTCATTACACTGAGTTACAGAGATCGCTTTATCCCTCATTACACTGAGTTACACAGAGATCGCTTTATCCCTCATTCCACTGAGTTACCGAGATCGCTTTATCCCTCATTACACTGAGTTACAGAGATCGCTTTATCCCTCATTACACTGAGTTACAGAGATCGCTTTATCCCTCATTACACTGAGTTACACAGAGATCTCTTTATCCCTCATTACACTGAGTTACCGAGATCGCTTTATTCCTCATTACACTGAGTTACACAGAGATCGCTTTATCCCTCATTACACTGAGTTACACAGAGATCTCTTTATCCCTCATTACACTGAGTTGCACAGAGATCGCTTTATCCCTCATTACACTGAGTTACAGAGATCGCTTTATCCCTCATTACACTGAGTTACACAGAGATCGCTTTATTCCTCATTACACTGAGTTACAGAGATCGCTTTATCCCTCATTACACTGAGTTACAGAGATCGCTTTTATCCCTCATTACACTGAGTTACACAGAGATCGCTTTATTCCTCATTACACTGAGTTACACAGAGATCTCTTTATCCCTCATTACACTGAGTTAACAGAGATCGCTTTATCCCTCATTACACTGAGTTACACGAGATCGCTTTATCCCTCATTACACTGAGTTACACAGAGATCGCTTTATCCCTCATTACACTGAGTTACACAGAGATCGGCTTTATCCTCATTACACTGAGTTACACAGAGATCGCTTTATCCCTCATTACACTGAGTTACACAGAGATCGCTTTATCCCTCATTACACTGAGTTACACAGAGATCGCTTTATCCCTCATTACACTGAGTTACACAGAGATCGCTTTATCCCTCATTACACTGAGTTACAGTGATCGCTTTATCCGTCATTACACTGAGTTACACAGAGATCGCTTTATCCCTCATTACACTGAGTTACAGAGATCGCTTTATCCGTCATTACACTGAGTTACACAGAGATCGCTTTATCCCTCATTACACACTGAGTTATAGAGATCGCTTTATCCCTCATTACACTGAGTTACAGAGATCGCTTTATTCCTCATTACACTGAGTTACAGAGATCGCTTTATCCCTCATTACACTGAGTTACACAGAGATCGTTTTATCCCTCATTACACTGAGTTACAGAGATCGCTTTATCCCTCATTACACTGAGTTACACAGAGATCGCTTTATCCCTCATTACACTGAGTTACACTGAGATTGCTTTATCCCTCATTACACTGAGTTACAGAGATCGCTTTATCCCTCATTACACTGAGTTACACAGAGATCTTTTTATCCCTCATTACACCGAGTTACACAGAGATCGCTTTATCCCTCATTACACTGAGTTACACAGAGATCGCTTTATCCCTCATTACACTGAGTTACACAGAGATCGCTTTATCCCTCATTACACTGAGTTACACAGAGATCGCTTTATCCCTCATTACACTGAGTTACACTGAGATCGCTTTATCCCTCATTACACTGAGCTACAGAGATCGCTTTATCCCTCATTACACTGAGTTACACAGAGATCACTTTATCCCTCATTACACTGAGTTACACAGAGATCGCTTTATCCCTCATTACACTGAGTTACACAGAGATCGCTTTATTCCTCATTACACTGAGTTACAGAGATCGCTTTATCCCTCATTACACTGAGTTACACAGAGATCGCTTTATCCCTCATTACACTGAGTTACAGTGATCGCTTTATCCGTCATTACACTGAGTTACACAGAGATCGCTTTATCCCTCATTACACTGAGTTACAGAGATCGCTTTATCCGTCATTACACTGAGTTACACAGAGATCGCTTTATCCCTCATTACACACTGAGTTATAGAGATCGCTTTATCCCTCATTACACTGAGTTACAGAGATCGCTTTATTCCTCATTACACTGAGTTACACAGAGATCGTTTTATCCCTCATTACACTGAGTTACAGAGATCGCTTTATTCCTCATTACACTGAGTTACACAGAGATCGCTTTATCCCTCATTACACTGAGTTACACAGAGATCGCTTTATCCCTCATTACACTGAGTTACACAGAGATCGCTTTATCCCTCATTACACTGAGTTACAGAGATCGCTTTATCCCTCATTACACTGAGTTACACAGAGATCTCTTTATCCCTCATTACACTGAGTTACCGAGATCGCTTTATTCCTCATTACACTGAGTTACACAGAGATCGCTTTATCCCTCATTACACTGAGTTACACAGAGATCTCTTTATCCCTCATTACACTGAGTTACACAGAGATCGCTTTATCCCTCATTACACTGAGTTACACAGAGATCGGTTTATCCCTCATTACACTGAGTTACAGTGATCGCTTTATCCGTCATTACACTGAGTTACACAGAGATCGCTTTATCCCTCATTACACTGAGTTACAGAGATCGCTTTATCCGTCATTACACTGAGTTACACAGAGATCGCTTTATCCCTCATTACACACTGAGTTATAGAGATCGCTTTATCCCTCATTACACTGAGTTACAGAGATCGCTTTATTCCTCATTACACTGAGTTACAGAGATCGCTTTATCCCTCATTACACTGAGTTACACAGAGATCGGTTTATCCCTCATTACACTGAGTTACACAGAGATCGCTTTATTCCTCATTACACTGAGTTACAGAGATCGCTTTATCCCTCATTACACTGAGTTACACAGAGATCTCTTTATCCCTCATTACACTGAGTTACAGAGATCGCTTTATTCCTCATTACACTGAGTTACACAGAGATCGCTTTATCCCTCATTACACTGAGTTACAGAGATCGCTTTATCCCTCATTACACTGAGTTACCGAGATAGCTTTATTCCTCATTACACTGAGTTACAGAGATCGCTTTATTCCTCATTAGACTGAGTTACACAGAGATCGCTTTATCCCCCATTACACTGAGTTACACAGAGATCTTTTTATCCCTCATTACACCGAGTTACACAGAGATCGCTTTATCCCTCATTACACTGAGTTACACAGAGATCGCTTAATCCCTCATTACACTGAGTTACAGAGATCGCTTTATCCCTCATTACACTGAGTTACAGAGAGATCGCTTTATTCCTCAGTACACTGAGTTACAGAAAGATCGCTTTATCCCTCATTAAACTGAGTTACACAGAGATCGCTTTATCCCTCATTACACTGAGTTACACAGAGATCATTTTATCCCTCATTACACTGAGTTACAGAGAGATCGCTTTATCCCTCATTACACTGAGTTACACAGAGATCGCTTTATCCCTCATTACACTGAGTTACAGAGATCGCTTTATCCCTCATTACACTGAGTTACACAGAGATCTTTTTATCCCTCATTACACCGAGTTACACAGAGATCGCTTTATCCCTCATTACACTGAGTTACACAGAGATCGCTTTATCCCTCATTACACTGAGTTACACAGAGATCGCTTTATCCCTCATTACACTGAGTTACACAGAGATCGCTTTATCCCTCATTACACTGAGTTACACAGAGATCGCTTTATCCCTCATTACACTGAGTTACAGAGATCGCTTTATCCCTCATTACACTGAGTTACACAGAGATCGCTTTATCCCTCATTACACTGAGTTACACAGAGATCGCTTTATCCCTCATTACACTGAGTTACACAGAGATCGCTTTATCCCTCATTACACTGAGTTACAGAGATCGCTTTATCCCTCATTACACTGAGTTACACAGAGATCGCTTTATCCCTCATTACACTGAGTTACAGTGATCGCTTTATCCGTCATTACACTGAGTTACACAGAGATCGCTTTATCCCTCATTACACTGAGTTACCAGAGATCGCTTTATCACTCATTACACTGAGATTGCACAGAGATCGCTTCTCATTACACTGATTACAACTGAGATCGCTTCCCTTTACAACACAGAGTTATAGGATCGCTTTATCCCCTCATATACACTGAGTTACAAGAGAGTCGCTTTTTTTCCTCATTATCACTGAGTTATACCACAGAGATCGCTGTATTCCCTCATTACTACTGAGTTACAGGAGATCCTTTAATCCCTCATTACACTGAGTTACTCAGAGATCGTTTATTCCCTCATTACACCTGAGTTACTCAGAGATCTCTTTATCCCTCATTACACTGAGTTACCAGAGATCGCTTTATCCCTCATTACACTGAGTTACACAGAGAACCTTTTTATCCCTCATTACACTGAGTTTCCGAGAATCGCTTTATCCTCATTACACTGAGTTACAACAGAGATCGCTTTATTCCTCATTACACTGAGTTACACAGAGATCGCTTTATCCCTCATTACACTGAGTTACACAGAGATCGCTTTTATCCTCATTACACTGAGTTACCCGAGATCGCTTTATTCCTCATTACACTGAGTTACACAGAGATCGCTTTATCCCTCATTACACTGAGTTACACAGAGATCTCTTTATCCCTCATTACACTGAGTTACACAGAGATCGCTTTATCCCTCATTACACTGAGTTACACAGAGATCGGTTTATCCCTCATTACACTGAGTTACAGTGATCGCTTTATCCGTCATTACACTGAGTTACACAGAGATCGCTTTATCCCTCATTACACTGAGTTACAGAGATCGCTTTATCCGTCATTACACTGAGTTACACAGAGATCGCTTTATCCCTCATTACACACTGAGTTATAGAGATCGCTTTATCCCTCATTACACTGAGTTACAGAGATCGCTTTATTCCTCATTACACTGAGTTACAGAGATCGCTTTATCCCTCATTACACTGAGTTACACAGAGATCGTTTTATCCCTCATTACACTGAGTTACACAGAGATCGCTTTATTCCTCATTACACTGAGTTACAGAGATCGCTTTATCCCTCATTACACTGAGTTACACAGAGATCTCTTTATCCCTCATTACACTGAGTTACAGAGATCGCTTTATTCCTCATTACACTGAGTTACACAGAGATCGTTTTATCCCTCATTACACTGAGTTACAGAGATGCTTTATCCCTCATTACACTGAGTTACCGAGATAGCTTTATTCCTCATTACACTGAGTTACAGAGATCGCTTTATTCCTCATTAGACTGAGTTACACAGAGATCGCTTTATCCCCCATTACACTGAGTTACACAGAGATCTTTTTATCCCTCATTACACCGAGTTACACAGAGATCGCTTTATCCCTCATTACACTGAGTTACACAGAGATCGCTTAATCCCTCATTACACTGAGTTACAGAGAGATCGCTTTATTCCTCAGTACACTGAGTTACAGAAAGATCGCTTTATCCCTCATTAAACTGAGTTACACAGAGATCGCTTTATCCCTCATTACACTGAGTTACACAGAGATCGCTTTATCCCTCATTACACACTGAGTTATAGAGATCGCTTTATCCCTCATTACACTGAGTTACAGAGATCGCTTTATTCCTCATTACACTGAGTTACAGAGATCGCTTTATCCCTCATTACACTGAGTTACACAGAGATCGTTTTATCCCTCATTACACTGAGTTACAGAGATCGCTTTATCCCTCATTACACTGAGTTACACAGAGATCGCTTTATCCCTCATTACACTGAGTTACACTGAGATTGCTTTATCCCTCATTACACTGAGTTACAGAGATCGCTTTATCCCTCATTACACTGAGTTACACAGAGATCTTTTTATCCCTCATTACACCGAGTTACACAGAGATCGCTTTATCCCTCATTACACTGAGTTACACAGAGATCGCTTTATCCCTCATTACACTGAGTTACACAGAGATCGCTTTATCCCTCATTACACTGAGTTACACAGAGATCGCTTTATCCCTCATTACACTGAGTTACACAGAGATCGGTTTATCCCTCATTCCACTGAGTTACAGTGATCGCTTTATCCGTCATTACACTGAGTTACACAGAGATCGCTTTATCCCTCATTACACTGAGTTACACAGAGATCATTTTATCCCTCATTACACTGAGTTACAGAGAGATCGCTTTATCCCTCATTACACTGAGTTACACAGAGATCGCTTTATTCCTCATTACACTGAGTTACACAGAGATCATTTTATCCCTCATTACACTGAGTTACAGAGAGATCGCTTTATCCCTCATTACACTGAGTTACAGAGAGATCGCTTTATTCCTCATTACACTAAGTTACAGAGATCCTTTTATCCCTCATTACACTGAGTTACACAGAGATCGCTTTATCCCTCATTACACTGAGTTACACAGAGATCGCTTTATCCCTCATTACACTGAGTTACACAGAGATCGGTTTATCCGTCATTACACCGAGTTACACAGAGATCACTTTATTCCTCATTACACTGAGTTACAGAGATCGCTTTATCCCTCATTACACTGAGTTACACAGAGATCGTTTTATCCCTCATTACACTGAGTTACAGAGATCGCTTTATTCCTCATTACACTGAGTTACACAGAGATCGCTTTATCCCTCATTACACTGAGTTACACAGAGATCGCTTTATCCCTCATTACACTGAGTTACAGAGATCGCTTTATTCTTCATTACACTGAGTTACAGAGATTGCTTTATCCCTCATTACACTGAGTTACACAGAGATCGCTTTATTCCTCATTACACTGAGTTACACAGAGATCGCTTAATCCCTCATTACACTGAGTTACAGAGATCGCTTTATCCCTCATTACACTGAGTTACAGAGATCGCTTTATCCCTCATTACAATGAGTTACACAGAGATTGCTTTATCCCTCATTACAATGAGTTACAGAGAGATCGCTTTATCCCTCATTACACTGAGTAACAGAGAGATCGCTTTATTCCTCATTACACTGAGTTACAGAGAGATCGCTTTATCCCTCATTACACTGAGTTACAGAGATCGCTTTATCCCTCATTACACTGAGTTACAGAGATCGCTTTATCCCTCATTACACTGAGTTACACAGAGATCGCTTTATTCCTCATTACACTGAGTTACACAGAGATCTTTTTATCCCTCATTCCACTGAGTTACCGAGATCGCTTTATTCCTCATTACACTGAGTTACACAGAGATCGCTTTATCCCTCATTACACTGAGTTACACAGAGATCTCTTTATCCCTCATTACACTGAGTTACCGAGATCGCTTTATTCCTCATTACACTGAGTTCCACAGAGATCGCTTTATCCCTCATTACACTGAGTTACACAGAGATCTCTTTATCCCTCATTACACTGAGTTGCACAGAGATCGCTTTATCCCTCATTACACTGAGTTACAGAGATCGCTTTATCCCTCATTACACTGAGTTACAGAGATCGCTTTATCCCTCATTACACTGAGTTACACAGAGATCGCTTTATTCCTCATTACACTGAGTTAGAGAGAGATCGCTTTATTCCTCATTACACTGAGTTACACAGAGATCGGTTTATCCCTCATTACACTGAGTTACACAGAGATCGCTTTATTCCTCATTACACTGAGTTAGAGAGAGATCGCTTTATTCCTCATTACACTGAGTTACACAGAGATCGGTTTATCCCTCATTACACTGAGTTACACAGAGATCGCTTTATTCCTCATTACACAGAGTTACACAGAGATCATTTTATCCCTCATTACACTGAGTTACAGAGAGATCGCTTTATCCCTCATTACACTGAGTTACAGAGAGATCGCTTTATTCCTCATTACACTGAGTTACAGAAAGATCGCTTTATCCCTTATTACACTAAGTTACAGAGATCCTTTTATCCCTCATTACACTGAGTTACACAGAGATCGCTTTATCCCTCATTACACTGAGTTACACAGAGATCGCTTTATCCCTCATTACACTGAGTTACACAGAGATCGCTTTATCCCTCATTACACTGAGTTACACAGAGATCGGTTTATCCGTCATTACACTGAGTTACACAGAGATCGCTTTATCCCTCATTACACTGAGTTACAGAGATCGCTTTATCCGTCATTACACTGAGTTACACAGAGATCGCTGTATCCCTCATTACACAGTGAGTTACAGAGATCGCTTTATTCCTCATTACACTGAGTTACACAGTGTAATGAGGGATAAAGCGATCTCTGTGTAACTCAGTGTAATGAGGAATAAAGCGATCTCTCTCTAACTCAGTGTAATGAGGAATAAAGCGATCTCTGTAACTCAGTGTAATGAGGGATAAAGCGATCTCTGTGTAACTCAGTCTAATGAGGGATAAAGCGATCTCTGAGTTACACAGAAATCGCTTTATCCCTCATTACACTGAGTTACAGAGATCGCTTTATTCCTCATTACACTGAGTTACAGAGAGATCGCTTTATTCCTCATTACACTGAGTTACACAGAGATCGCTTTATCCCTCATTACACTGAGTTACAGAGATCGCTTTATCCCTCATTACACTGAGTTACACAGAGATCGCTTTATTCCTCATTACACTGAGTTAAAGAGATCGCTTTATCCCTCATTACACTGAGTTACACAGAGATCGCTTTATCCCTCATTACACTGAGTTACACAGAGATCGCTTTATCCCTCATTACACTGAGTTACACAGAGATCGGTTTATCCGTCATTACACTGAGTTACACAGAGATCGCTTTATCCCTCATTACACTGAGTTACAGAGATCGCTTTATCCGTCATTACACTGAGTTACACAGAGATCGCTTTATCCCTCATTACACAGTGAGTTACAGAGATCGCTTTATTCCTCATTACACTGAGTTACACAGTGTAATGAGGGATAAAGCGATCTCTGTGTAACTCAGTGTAATGAGGAATAAAGCGATCTCTCTCTAACTCAGTGTAATGAGGAATAAAGCGATCTCTGTAACTCAGTGTAATGAGGGATAAAGCGATCTCTGTGTAACTCAGTCTAATGAGGGATAAAGCGATCTCTGAGTTACACAGAAATCGCTTTATCCCTCATTACACTGAGTTACAGAGATCGCTTTATTCCTCATTACACTGAGTTACAGAGAGATCGATTTATTCCTCATTACACTGAGTTACACAGAGATCGCTTTATCCCTCATTACACTGAGTTACAGAGATCGCTTTATCCCTCATTACACTGAGTTACACAGAGATCGCTTTATTCCTCATTACACTGAGTTAAAGAGATCGCTTTATCCCTCATTACACTGAGTTACACAGAGATCGTTTTATCCCTCATTACACTGAGTTACAGAGATCGCTTTATTCCTCATTACACTGAGTTACACAGAGATCGCTTTATCCCTCATTACACTGAGTTACACATAGATCGGTTTATCCCTCATTACACTGAGTTACAGAGATCGCTTTATTCTTCATTACACTGAGTTACAGAGATTGCTTTATCCCTCATTACACTGAGTTACACAGAGATCGCTTTATTCCTCATTACACTGAGTTACAGAGAGATCGCTTTATCCCTCATTACACTGAGTTACAGAGATCGCTTTATTCCTCATTACACTGATATACACAGAGATCTTTTTATCCCTCATTCCACTGAGTTACCGAGATCGCTTTATCCCTCATTACAATGAGTTACACAGAGATCGCTTTATCCCTCATTACACTGAGTTACACAGAGATCGCTTTATCCCTCATTACACTGAGTTACACAGAGATCTCTTTATCCCTCATTACACTGAGTTACCGAGATCGCTTTATTCCTCATTACACTGAGTTACACAGAGATCTCTTTATCCCTCATTACACTGAGTTACACAGAGATCTCTTTATCCCTCATTACACTGAGTTGCACAGAGATCGCTTTATCCCTCATTACACTGAGTTACAGAGATCGTTTTATCCCTCATTACACTGAGTTACAGAGATCGCTTTATTCCTCATTACACTGAGTTACACAGAGATCGCTTTATCCCCCATTACACTGAGTTACACAGAGATCTTTTTATCCCTCATTACACCGAGTTACACAGAGATCGCTTTATCCCTCATTACACTGAGTTACACAGAGATCGCTTTATCCCTCATTACACTGAGTTACAGAGATCGCTTTATCCCTCATTACACTGAGTTACACAGAGATCGCTTTATCCCTCATTACACTGAGTTACACTGAGATTGCTTTATCCCTCATTACACTGAGTTACAGAGATCGCTTTATTCCTCATTACACTGAGTTACAGAGATCTTTTTATCCCTAAGTACACTGAGTTACAGAGATCGCTTTATTCCTCATTACACTGAGTTACACAGAGATCGTTCTATCCCTCATTACACTGAGTTACAGAGATCGCTTTATCCCTCATTACACTGAGTTACACAGAGATCACTTTATCCCTCATTACACTGAGTTACACAGAGATAGCTTTATACCTCATTACACTGAGTTACAGAGATCGCTTTATCCCTCATTACACTGAGTTACACAGAGATCGCTTTATCCCTCATTACACTGAGTTACACATATCGCTTTATCCCTCATTACACTGAGTTACACAGTGTAATGAGGGATAAAGCGATCTCTGTGTAACTCAGTGTAATGAGGAATAAAGCGATCTCTCTCTAACTCAGTGTAATGAGGAATAAAGCGATCTCTGTAACTCAGTGTAATGAGGGATAAAGCGATCTCTGTGAGGGATAAAGCGATCTCTGAGTTACACAGAGATCGCTTTATCCCTCATTACACTGAGTTACACAGAGATCGCTTTATTCCTCATTCATTCTCTCTCTCTCTCTCTCTCTCTCTCTCTCTCTCAGGCATCCGGGTTCTGGACGGACCCCTCACTGACAGCATGGAGGCGGTGGCTTTCAACAAGCACTACCAGGTCAATCACATCTACAGCTGCAGGTGTGTTTCTGTGCCTAGATCAATCGACATTGATACACTTTTAAACACTGTTACACTACTTATTTGCTGTAGTTGACAGCTCTTGATGGTGAATACTGTCAGTCCTACACTGGCTTTTATATTGTTAATTTTCAAGATTAAATAAAACAGGACAAAGCTTTAAAACAAGCTTCCATTTGTTAGTGAAGTACATTAGTTAACATTCACTAACAGTGAGCAATATTTCTACAGGATTTATTCATCATAATGTCAATTTCAACACTTGCAATGTCATGTCAGCATTAATGTCTTTTGAGAGATTGTCCACCCAGTTTGCTTGTTATGCCTCATACTGTGACTCAAGTGACATCAGCTCTTTACTATTTGAAGTACATAAGTCTTTTGATCTCTTTTGAATGGGAACTCGCACTGCGTCGATGCCGCTTTTGGGGAACACCTCCGCGTGAACCGCTTATCCAATCATGGCAATCGTTATTGGTCGGCGACAGAAGTATATAAGGGGTGCCTAGAGAACATGTCCATTTTGTTTGTACACTTCAACACTTGAAGTGTGTGGATCCGTGTCTATGATATTACAAGTTACAGGGTAGATAGCAGCACCGGTAGCAGGCTACCTTCAAAAAGCCTCCCATGCAGATATCTCATGGGCTTCTCTGTGCGATCTCTGTGTAACTCAGTGTAATGAGGGATAAAGCGATCTCTGTGTAACTCAGTGTAATGAGGAATAAAGCAATCTCTGTAACTCAGTGTAATGAGGGATAAAAAGAGGGATAAAAATTGTCTTTCTAGAAAGTAAGAAGTGTGCTCAGGCCTCCGCCATTAGAGCTGAGTATAGTAGCTAGTTAATCCAGCAAGGCCTTAAGTTGAAAAAGGGGTTTTCCTCTGATCCCCTTGAAGATAAGAATTCAAGTCATAAGGTTGAATGTTGTTGGCCTCTTACTGAGGCCTCCATTCCCTTGGGTTTAGTAGAGAATATAAAACCTGTACATACCACGTTCAGCATAGTGTTCCAGAATCTATCTGAGCATCGCTCTGTTTTAATACTTAACTCCCTATGTCTGGTCGGAAGGTCGAAGGACTCTCACAGGGCCTCCCTGTTTGATCAGCCCTAGAGCTGGAGGTGCTCCCCTTATTAGGGTCCCTTTAGAGTGCCCAGCCTCCACAGGGCCTGAAGTACTGTGCAAATCCCGGATTGAGTAGAGTTACTGCCCTCGTTTTAGAGGGTTAGAAAGTTCTATGCTGAGCTCTACTCTCCAGAATGCCAGTCTCTATGATCCGTTCTGTGAGAGATTACTGCCACTATCTGCAGTTCTAACTATCGGAGGCCTCCAGACGTGAGGAACATAATATTAAAGACTCTGTTTAGGAAACCGACAGGTTGTTGGCAAGACTAGGTCAGCAAATTTGACCAGGTCAGCCTCCCTGGTGGCATGTGGGGTTGACTTTATGTTCCCCTCAGAAAGTGACTGGACGGGACTGCTTTCGGACCCCCTGGCCATATTCCCTTAAAGGAACCCCGCCCATGGAAGCTGTGGGTTCCAAGCCTTTGAGCGGCCTTGGTAGGCCTTCGTTGTTCGAAGGCCACTTTAAAGGCTTATAGCTTGGTCAGTGACCGTAGGGAATACTGTCACCTATGTATGTGACCGGAAGGGGGGCTGTTTCTTAGCATTTCAGTGAAACGGCCATTTCTGATGTTTATGTCACAGCCATAATTTGGCATGCACTCCCCTCAGCATGGTGGGATTGTACATCGTTCCCCAAAGCTCCATCAATGCTGTGCAAGTTCCCTTTCGAATTGGAACTTCTCAAGTTAGGACTGTAACCTCTGTTCCCTGAGAACAGGGAACGAGACACTGCGTCTTCGTCATGCCTCAGGGATGCCTTCAGACGACATGTTCTCTAGGCGCCCCTTATGTACTGCCGGGTCACACTAGTAGTGACGTCATAGGCTGTTGCCGGCCAATACGATTGCCGTGATTGAATAAGCGTTTCAGACACCGGTTCACGAGGAGGAGTTCCTTAAAAGTGTTAATCGACGCATTGCGAGTTCCCATTCAAAAGGAGAAATAGGCTACAGTCGTAACTTGAGACGTTTTACGTCTTTATTCTGTTTTGTAATATCACAAAATGGCATGATAATCATTTTGTGATGTTGTTCCAATGTGGTCATATTGAAAATGTATTTTTATAGTTTAAAGGTTTGTTTAGGGAACTTTATATTTTCCATGGAAACAGCATTTTTCAATCACACATTTATATCAACAAATAATCATAATATTTCTGTTGTGAATTAATTGTATAATAAACATTTTGTTAATTTCTTTATTTCTTTATTTACTTATTTTTGTAAATGACAGCTTTCATGATAAATGTTTCACTTTTAGTTCCATGATGTAAACATTAACATTAGTTAATGCATATCAACTAATAATTAACTGTACTTTTTTCACAGCATTTATTAATCTTAGTTATTATTGATTCATGAATATGTTAGTTCATAAACCATGAACGTATGCAACGTTTCCACTGAGGATGGTCACCTGACATGTATTGTTTGTCTTGTAGCTGGGGACCGGATGATGATGGTCGTACGGTTGATGGACCTCATCCCTTAGGCAAGGTCAGTCTGAATATGCATCTCAGTGTAATGTAGTTTATGAATGAGATTCATAAAGCCTTCACCATCAGAGCGGTTCTTTGAACTTTCATCAAAGCACAGTGGTGGTGCTTCGGCCATAGCTTTAACAGATCAATAAAGCAACCAGAGTTCAGCCAGTGATGGTTTAGAAACACAAAGTCATCACTCAGTAGTCCATGTCTTAGTGTGATTTTGTGGAGCAATGCAGTCCCTGATCTCTCCCACAGGCGGCGCTACAGCACGGCGTGATCGCGGGCAGGAAAGGTTTCGGCAGCATCTTCGTTGTGGCCAGTGGCAACGGAGGACAGTATGACGACAACTGCAACTACGATGGTTATGCTAACTCCATCTACACCGTGACCATTGGTACAGTTCTCTCTGCTCAGTCGCGAGTGTGTAGCCCTGTCTGCTTCAGATGTGTATCAGTGTCAGTGATGTGTGCTTGCAGGAGCAGTGGATGAGAATGGCAAAAAGCCGTTTTACGCTGAGGAGTGCGCATCTATGTTAGCGGTGACCTTCAGCAGTGGAAGCAGACAACTGCGCAGCATCGTAAGCATTAGCAACGTGCTAAAGTCTGCTTTATTAGAGTGTGAGTGTTGGGCGTAGGTGTTGGGTGAAGGAGAACATCTCGTCGAAGAAGCCCTTTTTGCCTCAGTCTCTCTGATGTGATGATTTGAGTGAGCTGTAACCTGTTCAAGCTGTCTTAACATTCTAACTTTATCGTGGATTGTCAAATAACCGCGCTGGTCAAGAAGGAAAGTAAGTGGATGTTTTCACCGGAGGATTAAGTTTAGATATTTTGATTCAGTTTATATATTACATGTTTAAAAAAATTAAGAAAATGAATAAAATAAAGATATCCAGTAGTCAACATTTCAAGTGGATCAAAAAAGTTCATCAAAGTTCTCCTAAGACAAGAATATGGGTATTGTTAAAAATTCATGTACAATAGAGCTGCACGATTCATCGTTACAAGATGTTGATCTCGATTCAAACTTTATCAAAACAATACTCGAGTTACTCGACTACTCGTGGTTCATGCTACTGTAAATGAAAAGACAGGAAATAGTTCTTATCAATAAATGTTGATTAATTCATAGCCTAATGCAACAATAAAGTAATGCAAAATATTGTAATTATGACATTACATATTTTAATTTTACGTGTAGCATAGAGAAATTCATAGAAAGTAACGGCTACATGCAATGTTGTAATCCTAAAATTCTCATCATACTTCAAAACTGTATTAATAAAACTAATTAAAACATTAATAAACCAGTTAAAACATGAGTACATTTCATTTAATCATTTTATAATTACCAAGTTTTCAACAGTAATAACAAGAAGTATCTTACTTCAGTCGGCTTGAAAGTTTAGTCTTTGGTCGAGCTTGTGGGTCATTTAGCATTTAGAAATACAAGCGCATCGACGTGAGAGGGATGCAGGCTTCATCTTTGCCTTGTGACGGTGTTGCCGGCGAAGGAAAAAACTTTCATTGGTGTACTGGTGGCTGGGATAGCAAGATAAGATTTAGCCAGCTTGGATAGCCGAGGAAACTAGTGTTCATTACATGCTGACCATTCGAGAGGATTCCCCATGGTGGGAATGTCAGGCATCTGAAAAAAATCTTGAATCTCATCTTCACTGAGAGTTGGCTGCTTTGTCGTAGGATCGCGGCTTTTGTAGTTCGATCCGAAGAGCTCATCGAGATCAGCCTCGAGTCGTGGTTTTTTTATGCATTGGTGGTCCCGCTGCAGCCCGCGGCAACCTCCTGTTCACCTGTTGTGACAGTGAAATATGCATCAAGAAGTGGTTTATAAAATAAATACTTTATTTATACTTTATTTTTTTGCTATGCATTATTAGCTCACCTGAAGTTTCTGAATGATTTATCTCGCTGTCGTGCAATACTTCGGCGAGATGAGCTTTGGCATCCTCTCTGGCTTTCTCTGGTAGAAACAGCAAACGCTTAAACCGTGGATCCAACATGCACGCGCTAATAGGTCGAGATTTGGCTATGGTTTCAGAGTCCAGTTTAAACCACATAACCAGCTGTTTCCGAACAGTCTCTAAACTGAGTGGCTGTGAGATCACCCCCGCTGAGCCGAAGAGTGTTTTCTGTCAGATTGATAAGCACTGGATATAGAAAGGACAGGCCGACTTGCAGCTCTCCACACATGATTGTTGACGCCTTAGACAGCGGACTTAGTACGGGAAGCAGCTGTTCAATCAGATCCCAGCAAGATGACTTTATTGCCCGAGTTTTTCGATACTGGACATTACTTACCGCTTTGTCAGCGAGTACAGCTTGCACTGGGATTCTCTGCTCGTAAAGCGGATCCAACATCCTCTGATGGATAGCTGCTCCTGACGTGCTTTCAGTGCGCCAGTCGCCACTGAAGAGTGACGGAAGTGACTGAAGACACGCCTGACAGCGGCAATGGCCTTCGAGACCACAGGTAAATCCAAACCTGCCTTAACTGCAAGCTGTAACGTGTGGCCGCTGCAACCAATGTGGTGGGACAAGGCCTCACAGATTTCCATGGGCAAGTTCATGTTGTTTGCGTTGTCATGAACTGTGCAGAATATGCGTAACTCCCACTCATTAACGGTTTCTGTGAGCTTCTGCACAATGTTGACAGCATTGTGTCTCCCTGGCATTATAGTGGGGCCTAACACCCTTGATTTCAACTCCCATAGTTCATTGATGTAGTGAGCCGTTATTATATATGGATCCATGGTGCAAGAAGTCCAGAGATCAGTAGTGAGTGAGACGTTCTTGCCTTTCATTTCAGACACAATGTCTGCTTTTAGAGAGTTGATTTGTGGCCAATTACTTTCCAGAGTGTAGAATTTGTTGGAATGGTGTAACTGGGTTCAAAGAAGTTGATAATCCCCTGAATCCCTCTCCTGAAACTGCAGAGAGTGGTCTCATATTAGTGGTCGATCGATATGGGTTTTTTGATTGCCGATATCTTAGAGAGATTATGTGAAATACTTCCACACATCTGATGTGTGATGTCTGTTGGTGACGTTGGCCATTTTAAATTAATTTATGGTTAATGCACACTCGAGTAGTCGATTGTTTCCAACAGCGCCGACTAGTGGTTGAAGTAGTCGATCTCTAGACTAGTCTGTGTAAGCCCTAATTCAAACACACACATGATCTTATTCCTAAATGAGTGATTCGGCTCATGTCCATTAAGCCTTTGACGATCACAGCGAACATTCAGATCAGTGTTCTGATCCAGAGAGAGCCATTGTCATGAATCGGTATGGGACCGCTTCACAAGCAGTGTTTCAACACACAGTTGCATTATTTTTGTCTTACAATCATTCACATTATAGAGTACATCACCTTCTGAAAGTAACTTGAAAAGATTGTATCAATTACAATGGTACAGCAGTAGGGGGTGACAGAAGGGTTAAAGAATGTATTTCTCATTGAATCATTCAAGAGATTCATTCAAAAACGCTGATTCATCCAGTATATCTAACAAGTGAAGTCTTTGTGAGTCATTGAATCATTCATTGAACCAAATTCAAATTCATTTTTTTTTTATGTAGACGCGGCAATTAACATGTTGTCAGAACCTCTAGTAAATTACATGTTATTTTGTTATAGACTAATGAGCAACACCGGCCTCGCGCCGTTCTCTCACGTCCCTCGGCCGTCCTGTTCGCCACACTCTATTTTAAACAAAAAACAAATTATCTCAATTTATCCAGAATCGTGCAGCTCATGGATGAATCCGATCTATAACTTGCATTTAGAAAATAGTATAAATTATTTAAATTTAGCACCGGCTTTAACAAAACACACCTTTAAAATGTAAAACTTCAATATACTGAAGTATCAGTTGTTTGACACTGGAGCTCACCCAGATGTGTGCGTGCTCTCCTGACGCGTGTGTCCTGTGCCCAGGTGACGTCGGACTGGTCTCTGCAGAGTGGCACGGGCTGCACTGACGGGCACACGGGCACGTCTGCAGCGGCTCCTCTGGCCGCGG
The DNA here is from genome assembly GCA_030578275.1 of Meda fulgida. NCBI lineage: Eukaryota > Metazoa > Chordata > Actinopteri > Cypriniformes > Leuciscidae > Meda > Meda fulgida. Next base: position 50,423 of record CM060630.1, on the reverse strand, counting down.
GCATGGTGGCCCTCATGCTGCAGGTGCGGCCCTGTCTGAGCTGGCGGGACGTTCAGCACATCATCACCTACACCGCCACACAGGTAACTCATCACCAGGCTTCAGTGCCAGTAATCTGCGGTGCACAAACATACTACAGTCCTATAAACCAGTACATGATTTAAAAACTATAAATAAACAGATCAACCTATAGCAGCTAGACAGCAAATTAATTCACTGACTACAACCCACAACTCTCTCTGCGCACGGAAGCACACGGGGTGGCAGGGTTGACAGAACGGCCCCTGAGGGCACACAAGGGAATTGGGCACCGTGACCTGCGTTGTTGACCATTTCTCTTCGGATGGGACTACCCTCAGGCCTGACCCCATAGACGTCAGGACCTCTTTCCCGAAGCCTTCTTGGCAATAGGAACGGTCCTCAGATCCGCCTTCACGGCTCTGCTTTTGTACCGCACGGTGCGAGGAACTGGCTTTAGTTTGGGGCTGCTCCCGCTCAGGTGGGCAGCATTGACACTGACTGAGGGGGGAGATAGCTGGTGAGCGTCTCCTTCACCTCAGGCACCGCCCCATAACCGTGCCCTTTCTGGCCAACTGTAGATGAATAGTGTGATGTTTGTGCACTGTTTTTATAGACCGGTTTCTTCCAAAAGTTTGGCCCGACGAGGAGGCTGTGCTCATGAGGGCAGAAAACGTTTATCCAGTTGGGATTTAGAAATAAAGTTATCGCGCAATTATAAATTAAAGATGAATTGCTAATCAGAAATAACATGAGAAAAATGTTGCTGTTGATGTATTATTTTTTTATACTGTTACTAATGTTAATGTTAGTGTTAATGTGTTCAGCATGACGCACAGGCGGACTGGATGAGGAATGGAGCAGGTTTCCATCACAGCCACATGTACGGCTTCGGCTTGCTCAACGCCTGGAGGCTGGTCAACGCTGCCAAGGTCGTGTGTGTGTGTGTGTGTGTGTGTGTGTGTGTGTGTGTGTGTGTGTGCTCATCACAGCACTGCTGCTTTCAGACAAACACAGTTCAGATAAAAAAGCTGAGAGTGTGTCTGTATGTCTGGCAGATTTGGGAGTCCGTCCCCTTCTTGGTGTCCTACCAGAGCCCAGTTTTAAAGGCCAATGAGATCATCCCAGCCCATCCGAAAACACTTACTCACACTTGGAATGGTAAGAGATTTATATGGAGGATATTCTTTGGATGAACAACAGAACGCAGTATGAATTGTGGGTAGAGCTCTTAAAAACATAGAACATTTCACCCTGAAATCAGAATGAAAAATAAAGATATTAGATTTTGCATAAATATAAATAAAAGATAAAAAAATGGAATGAGTGAACACATTCTCTTTATTTCAGTATTTAAATGTTTAACTTAACCGAGATGTTATTGCTTGCTGTTTTCCGATCAGTAGTTCGCCATAAACAGGGCTATTATGACAGCAGTGTGTGTTGAGCAAGGCTCTGTTAAATGGACCCGTCCCACACACAGCAGTTTTCTGCCCTTACTTGGAAATGTTTGTCAGTGTTTGTGTGTTTAAGTATGCAAGTGAAAGTGAAATGTTGCTTCCCTTTTCAAATCCACTCACATCTTTCTCGCTGTTTTCATTTTGTCTCTCTCTGTCTTTAGTCAGTTGGTTGAGAACCGTGCATTTCTTGCTCTATTTGACAGAAGATTCAAAAGACAAACAGTTTTTCAGAGAGGGAACAACTGACACAATTCAGCAGCATTTGGTCCACTTCTACATTATTTAGACAGCACTAGACAGCACTAATGGAGCTACGCACAGAAAGCGAGGTGGCCTGCAGGCCTTATTTATGCTTATATGCTTATATTTTCTTCCTGTGACACTAATTTGCTATTTTTACATTCAAGCTTTTATTATTAGTCTTACTCTATTAAAATGACCGACTAGATGTTCTAGACTGAGATCCTCGTATCTGTGGAATTGGACCATATAGTGCCTTTAAAATGAAGACACCTAAAGAATTTTTTATTAGGATATTAAAATATCTTTAATACTTCTTGAGTTACAGGCATGCAAACTTAGGGCAAATGTTTTTATTTATTTTTTATTTCCAACAGTCACTGTTGGCATAAATATGCAACAAAGGTTGCTTAAGTCAATGGATTTGACTAATGGACCTACAAATCACCTATTCAAAAAAATAATGATGCTGCCATCTTTCCAAGTCATTTTACCCCCCCCCCCCCCCCCCCTATAAATTGGCTTCAAATCTCAGGTGAAAACTGCCATTTTGACCCCTCTAAAAAATGAAATCTGGTTGATTTGACACGGAATGACCCACTGCATGAACGCTATAATCTGCGCTGCGTGAACGCTATAATCTGCGCTGCGTGAACGCTACAATCTGGGCTGTGAACGCTATAATATGCGCTGTGAACGCTATAATCTGCGCTGTGTGAACGCTATAATCTGCGCTGCGTGAACGCTATAATCTGCGCTGCGTGAACGCTATAATCTGCGCTGCATGAACACTATAATCTGCGCTGCGTGAACGCTATAATCTGCGCTGTGAACGCTATAATCTGCGCTGCGTGAACGCTATAATCTGTGTAGTAAACTCTATAATCTGCCAATTTGCACTGTGAACGCTATAATCTGCGCTGTGAACGCTATAATCTGCGCTGTGAACGCTATAATCTGCGCTGTGTGAACGTTATAATCTGCGCTGTGAACGCTATAATCTGCGCTGTGTGAATGCTATAATCTGCGCTGTGTGAACGTTATAATCTGCGCTGTGAACGCTATAATCTGCCAATCTGCACTGTGTGAACGTTATAATCTGCGCTGTGAGCGCTATAATCTGCGCTGTGAGCGCTATAATCTGCGCTGTGTGAATGTTATGATCTGCGCTGTGAACGCTATAATCTGCGCTGTGTGAATGCTATAATCTGCGCTGTTGAGCAGTCATTAGATGTGACATTGTAAATGCATCAAGGATTTCTTTTTTCTTTGTAACTGCTTCATATCAATGGGAAAATGGAAATCGTATGCTTTGATTGTCTATAATGCAAAACAATAAAGCTAAAAGAAAATATGAACTTTCCTCTTGCATTTAAATCCTTTCCTTCCTAGTCACGGCGTCTGAGTTGAGGCACTCAGGCATGCAGACGCTGGAGCACGTGTCTGTCACTGTGACGATTGTGCACCCTCGGCGCGGGGACGTGGAGGTCACACTCGTGTGTCCCAGTGGAATGAGCTCGCTGATCGGAGCCAAGCGAGCACTGGATGTGTGAGTGTACACACACTTCTAATCCACTACTCACTTATGCCTTCTGTAGGCCGCCTGTGTGAGTCTGTGATGCGAACCCTTTTTGTTGTTTGAATAGAGATACGACTGGATTAACAGACTGGACGTTTTCCACTGTGCGATGCTGGGGCGAAAGAGCCGAAGGACAATACAGTCTACAGATCACCGACTACAGTAAGACATTGCCTTTGTTTGAAATGAGGAAATTAAGAATTTTTTTTGTGGAAGAATTATTTTGGTTAGCTGCTAGCCTTTTCTTGCTAATGATGATGTCATGAGAGCATCTTGAAAATCCAATAAAGACTGCTTGGCTGACGGCACTTAAGGAACATACACAGTCCTTTTCTAAAGGCTAAAGAAAACGCCAATATTTCGATGTAGGCCCACATGCCCAGCGGTATACTGTTAGCCAATATACTCCCTCCACACTGCTGGGAGCGGCGACGGGATGAATATGTAATAATGTGCCGCGCGCTTTCCTCTTAATAACAAATAAACACAACAACAAAAAGGGCAGCGGTAAGAAAACCGCTGTTAAGAAAGCATCTGATCGTAGCGGCGGCACTCCAGTCACGTCACGTCAATTTATGCAGCGCTTTATACAATAGATTGCTTTAAAGCAGCAGCTTTACAGTTTTCAACATGTACTCGGGCACTACGTAACCTCGGTTCGCTGAGCAGCGGCGCACAGATGTGGTCAATGACCTGACGTCTGCGGGGTACACACATCTATAGCCTCTCCCCGTTTCTGTCTTTCAGGAGAGTCGACTCTGTCGGTGGGCGCTCTGAAGTTCTGGAAGCTCACTCTGTACGGCTCCTCTCTGTCGCATCAGCAGGTGAAGGAGAGACGAAGGTGAGCGGCAGAACACTAATACTCTAGATTCATTTACTTGAAGATATTTTAAATGTTGAGGAAATAAACACCAAATATTTAAACACTCTGGTCAGTTAAACAGATTTTCTTGTTTTTTTTGGCCAGATAATCATTCCATGTGGTTTATTTTTAGACTAGATGTGATGAACCTCTGATTTTACTGTTTACAATTGTAGTATTGAAACATCTGTATGAAAGCTTGTTTTACCCTCCAGAGTTGTTGAAGACGCCATGGGTGGCCAGTATCTCCACAGCGGTTTTGCTCTGCCCTGCCCGCCCGGTATAGATGTCCCTCCGGAAGTTGTGAGCCCGTTCACCTCGAGCAGCCTGAAGGTGTGTGCTACTGAAACTACTGCATGCTGTCAAAATAATCAGCAGCATGACCGTGACCAGTGTTGTGTGTGTGTGTGTGTGTGTAGTCTCTTCTGCTGCTGGGCTGCTTCGCCCTCTTCTGGTCGCTGTATTACACTCTCGAAGTGACCCTCACTCATTGGGACTGGCGTGGATGTAGTGTGTCCATGAGGGGAAGAGGCAGAGGGTCCATAGGCCTCGAGGACAGTCAAGTGGTTGAAATCCAGCCCGAGATGGACATCGAGTCCAAAGTCCCCCTCATCGCTGCTGATGAGAACACGTAGCACTCAGGAACCTGGAGCCTCTGTTCCCGCTCTCTTCTGTCTCCTAGTCTCCTCTGTTTGGAGTTTCAGGGTGCACTTTGATTCTGTTTGAGCATGTGAGAAAACGCTCTATATTGCGTTGCCTTATTTTGTTTTCTTTGATATATTTGCTGAAATGTTCTTGACAATATTACCTTTTAAGAGTGCCTGATAAAGTGAGTGAGTCTTTGCCGTATTTGAAATATTTATTGCATATAAGATTGGATGATTGCTCGATTGAAAGAGTGTGGAGTGTGTTTGGTAACGGCTGTGTGAAAGATATGTTGTGGAGTTTAATATAATTACATTTTTTACATACTTTTTTTTTCTTGGTCATGATTCATTGAATGTGTCATGATTGGATAATTTAAATGTATAAATACCTACAACACTTGAATTTTGAAATGAGGAAAGAGATCGGTAACCCTTTATTTTGATGGTCCCTTTTGTAAATAAGTAACTTTTGAACTACGTTAGGTTGCTCAGAGTATTTAGTAGACTGTCTGCTTTATTTACTGCTGACTCTTTATTGTGATGCTCCTCCAGAGATTCTACTGACTGTAAGTGATTCAGAATAAGCTGACATGTAGTTGCAGTTAGTCTACTAACACTCTAATAAGAGGTAGTTTACATGTAGGTGCAACATTACTTATAGTCAACAGAATGTGTTAAAGGGACCATCAAAATAAAGTGCAACCTAGAGATCGTTTAAAGCTGACGTCTGCATAACTGCAGTTGTTTTACTGATTTTAGTCTGTTTTTTTACACTGAAGTGTGGTCATTTTGTGAACAAGAATTCAGATGTGGTTTAAATAAAAACAAAAAGGGAAAGTTTTTCAGCATCTCTTTTACCATGGGTTACAATAATATGCGCTCACAGACATGCTCTAAAAATCAACACACAATTATAATAATTACTTCTGTGAAGAGATGAGCGAAGCCTTCTTGATTTTAGTCTGAATCATTTTACTGGTTGACTAGTCGTTCTATAAAAAAGGGATCTGTGACATTAGCTTAAAAGAAAAGACATTTCATAAGTAGAGCAAGTTAAATTTGATGAAAGATTAGTGCCCGGTTTTAAAATCAAGGGTTAAGCCTAGTCCCGGACTGAAAGCAACTTGCACTGACAGATCTCAAAATGTGACAGTGCCATTGTTTTGTCTCAAGATTCACACCCATGTTTTTTTTTTTTCTGAGGCACGTTTAAAAAAGTGACTTAAGTATCTTAACTTAACTGAATGTTGTTTTTTGAAGCCCGAAAAAGCACATCCGTCCATCATAAAAGTAAACCTTATGGCTCCAGAGGGTTGAGGCCTTCTGTAGTGAGGTGATGCATTTTTAAATGCATATTTATAACTTCATAAACTATAATATATATAAACTATAATCACTGGCTTCCGGTTACTGCCGTACGCGAGTCCCGGTGGAAGAGTGACCTCTGACCCGACGCATGACGTAATGACGAACACGGAAGCGCAGAGGATAGAGCAAAACTAAACACCGGTCACGAATTAGAAGAATAAAAGGAGAATTTTTAAAGAGAAATGTCGATGGAGTTTGAGTTTGTTGTCCAGTCCTGTTTGTTTGAACAGCGAGAGGCGTCTACTCTCGGCTAAGCTTACGCTACTCCGTCGTGGGGTAAATTATGGGATAATTTTCATTTTGGGGTGAACTAACCCTTTAATTTAAGCTCTGTCTGTAAAACTGGGCCTAAGACCTAAGATTTCCTTTGGAATAAAATGCACCAATGAATCATTAACATTAAGACCAGGAATGTGTTTCAAGGAAGTATGGGGGTCCTCTTGATTTTGATGATGTGGGTTCTATCAAGCTCGCCTTCAGTGGACTACTTTACACTAATAGTTCATTATTATTCTTAATGGAAAACACAACAACAAAACAGTACAAAGACAAATTCGCTTATATTAAACATAGAACTGTAACAAACAAAATGAATGAGCATGTAATACATCATGCTGATAAATGAGATCTGACTCCTGCTGCTGTTCAGTGACTCGTTCGGCTCACACAGAATTGAGCACACACTCAGCTTTTAATTGTAGTGTCTGTCCTCAAACTGAACTAAAATATTGTATTACTATAAAATATCTGAACGATGGTGGGGGCGGTGGCAGGGTAGACAAGTGATGTATTCCGTGTGTGGCTGAACACCGGTAACAGAGCAAGCCTACTTATTAAAAAAGTGATGAAACAGGGTTTGAGCTGCCTCCCCCAGATTCCAGCGTTCTTTAAGTAAGGTTTGGTAAGCTGCCCTTTTGGGCGTTAGAGCTGAGGGAGGGGTTTCTTTCCAGACCATTTCGAGTATTAAAGCAGGGATCCATCCCCCCTTCTCAAAGCCCAGTTATCCTTACACTTGATCTTTGAATAAAGTAGTGCGAGCAAATCTACCTGGAGATGAGTTTAGTACCAGATCTGTGTTAAGTGATTTCCAGAGGAGTTTCCAAAAACTGTACTTAAGTAACAATACAAGTATTGAAAGTAAAAGTAATAATTTAATAGTTACTTGAGTAAGAGTAAAAAAGTATCCAATGAAAAAATGACTCAAGTAGCTCAGTAGATGCAGGAAGAACGCCCATAAAACCGCCCGCTACTGCACCTATATATTGGCTAAATCTCTGCAGCACCATACAGACAGCTGCCAAAACTGGGGACGCAAGAGGCATGTACGAAGGCGATAGTCCCCACAACCACCAAGATCACCCCTCTCGAGTCCAGGAAGGGAGAAGTCATCATTGACCAAGGGAAGCAGCTGCAGCGCTGGGTTGAGAACTATCTCGAGCTGTATACAACTCAGAACGTCATCACTGACACCGCCTTGGATGCCATCCCAGATCTACCAGTCATGGAAGCACTGGACACCCCACCTACCCTGGATGAGCTCAGTAAAGCCATTGACCGCCTTGTTTGTGGGAAGGCCCCAGGGAGTGACGGCATCCCAGCTTTTCAAGTCAAGTCATCTTCATTTATATAGCGCTCCGTTGAAATGATCATTTGTTATTAAATTAGGGGCGGCTAAGACAACGCCGTTCTCTTTGAACAGACTTTAAACTGAACCTGTGATAAACGCTGATGGCGTTCACATGCCCATTAAGAATTGATTCTGTAGTTATGTGCGTTTGAATTAGGGATAGACCGATATGGATTTTTTAGTGCCAATTTTTTTGTACCAATTTTTTCCCCATCAGCCTTAGCCGATGACCGATGCAGGCTGCTGATTTTCTTGAGCCAGTATTTGGAGCCGATACTGCTTTTGCTCCCTCAATTTACATCATAAAACTGACACAATGATAACAAATGTTACAGGTCTCAATTTTAAAAAAGTAACATTTATTTAACTTAAAAAAAATATTTAATAAACAGTAAAACATTTGAGGTAGAACAAGATCAAGTAGATAAACAATATTTAACAAATATTAACAACATGGGGGAGAACAACAAAAAAAAGTTACACTATTGCACACAGTAGCAACCAGCATAATAAAGTGCACACTGTACTTAATTTTAGAAGTAACCAACTATTTACAACCTACTTGAACCTTGTAATGCTTGAACCTTGTAATGCTTTAATTTTTAGTGCACTTAACTTGTTGAGCGAATGGCTTTCCTAAGAAGATAAGGAACAAAAAACAACTTAAAAAGAATTGTGCATAATATGTGCATTGCCCCACTTCTTTACCCAACACACCCCTCACTGAAAGTTCTTAATACTCCCAGTTTAGGAGCTGCAGGTTAAAACAGAGACGCTCTGCATTTTCTCCCATCAGCCTATTCCTCTTTTTCTCATATATCTGGCTGACCTCGCTGAATACCCTCTCACTGGGAACAGAGGAGGGCGGTGGACGGAGAAACTTTCTGGCGAGTGGTGCCAGAAGGTGCAAGTGGTTGGCCCGTGTGTCTGTCAATCAACAGCTCACATAGGTATTGATCCAGCTGCTGAGTGAAAAGTTGCTCCTCCTCATCATCAGTCTCCTCAGAGGTTGGTCCGTGTGCCCCCAGAAGGTTGGCATACATCTGTTCAAGCATGTCAGACAGACTAGCATCTTCCTCCACCCTTATCTGTTTTGGATCTGGGCCTTGATCTTCAGAGGAAGCCCTTTTCCGTTTCTTAGCCTCAGACAGAGTGGCATGCTCATCCTTTATCCAGTCTTTTGCATTGCTCAGTGTGCCTGGTGCCAAGGCATGACCCCTGTAACAAGGATCTAGCAGTGTTGAGAGGACCAAGCATTTGGTCTTGTCTGCTTTTTCAAACCTTGCCTTTAAACTGTCCAGCATAGTGTCACGGAGTGTTTTGATGCCTCTTGCTTTTGCACCCTCAACTTCAAATAGCATTTTTAGTATGGTGATGCTGGGAATTATGCACGATATTGATGAGTCTGATCTGCTCATTTCCAGTGTTACCTTTTCAAGCGGGCTCAGTGTGTCAATCAAATTGCCCACAAGAGTCCACTGATCTTCTGTTAACCCTCTGAGGTCTAAGGGCATTTTTTCACTTTTTCCTTCGATTTTACATATATTATTAAATTCACCTTTTAAAGGCAATTACATAACATAATCCCACATGTTTTATATCAAAATGTGCAGAGAAAACCCAGCTCTCTTACTGGTGAGTATACCACTTGTCCTAGAGCATTGTGTAAAGAGAGAGAGGGATAATCTAGCTCTAAAAGGTGAAAAATTTAAGTCCGATTTTTGAAATTCTTCAAATCTCTTGTTGAAACATACCATTACTCATGTGGACGAATTATTTTGGTCCTTGGAATGGGATTCACAAAGTCTTAGGGTCACAAAAGGAGTGTAATTTATGAATAAAATAGTAGATAATGAAAAATAATTGTCTAAAGTGACATTTTTGAAAAATCGTTTTTTAGTACAAGTTTTGTCTGTGACACTACCTTCACCAAATGTTAGAGGGACTGAGATAAAATAGGACTAAAATAACTTTCTACTACATATCAAGCTTTATGGGATGTGTGCAAATAAAAAAATAGCATTACAACAGGTCTTTCTTTCAAGATAAAATGTTTACTTTGTGAAAAAAAACTCACTACTAACAATATTCACAAAATGTACACATTTTCATGTTTTACATGTCAACATTTTTTTTCAAACCAAAGATGAACTATATATATATATATATATATATATATATATATATATATATATATATATATATATATATATATATATATATATATATAACAGAAACTTATCACTATTTACAATATTTACACAATGTGCATGTTTTCAGTTTTTCAGCTGTCATGCCATGCTGCAAAACAGTTTCTGTCCAGCTGCATGCAAAGCGCAACACCACACTCCCTGCATTTCCAAGGTGTGTCCTTTCTCTGGCCTTGGCTTTGGCAATGCTCACACCTGCTGCGACCTGTGGTGGCTTTTGTGGAAGAATCTGCTGCATGAACGGCAATTGGCACATGAATATGACCTGCAGGTACCGGGACCGGAGCAGTGTGAAGAGGCTTACCACAGAGTTCAGCAGTCAGCTCCTCCATGAATGCTCTGTGTGTCATGGGTGTTGTTTGCTGGGCCAGACAGAGTTCCTTGTGGAGGATGAAGCTGTTGGTGGTGGCAATGTCCAGAAAATGGTAAAACAGGTGTCTGTACCAGCGCATTGTTTTGTGTTGTGCAGAGTAATATTGAATGAGCTGGTCTGAATGATCAAGGGCGTTATTTGTTGTCCGAGGGCAGTCCTTGCGGTTCTCCCTGTAGGTCCCACAGGCAGCAAATTTTTGCTCATGGAGAGCCCTGAAGAGCTTGGGGCTAGAATAAAAATTATCCATGTAAATGTGGTAGCCTGTGCCAAGGTAACCTGGTTGTACCAGGGACATCACAACATCATAGGAAAGGCCATGTCCAGAGGGGATGTCACTTTTGCCGGTGTAAACGGAAAAGTCCACTGTATAGCCATTCCGTGAGTCTGCCAAAACAAACAACTTGAATCCCCACTTTATCGGTTTTGCCTTCATGTACTGCGTCATCCCAGTTTTGGCCTTTGATGCAACCATTCTTTCATCCACAACCACATCTCTGTGAGGATGATAAAATGACTTGCAGGCATTTTTGATGGTGTTCATCAGGGGTTTCAGTCTGAAAAGTTTGTCATGGTCGGCTGTGCCCTTTTTTTGTCGTTCTGGACATCCTCTTCAGGGTCGCTAAGGTGAAGGTTCCAAGAAAGTGCTCTGTATCTGTCCCGTGGCATGATCTGTACTGTAAGTGGCAAAGAAAAGAAGTGATTCTGTCTCCAGTAATCTGCAATGCTGTCGAGTTTCACCATGGCCATGTACAGAAGCAGTCCAATGTACTTGTAAAACTCCCCTATGTTCACTTCTAACCATTTATATTTCTTTCCCTGTGCCATTTGTTTAGCAGCCTGCTTGTTTGTGTTTTGGCACAGTGTTTGTATGGTTTGTACAGGGAAGAAAAGTTTGAAGAGGTCGAGTGGTGTATATGTAGAAGTGGAGCTGAGCTGTGGCCCTGGTGTTCGAGCTGGTTGAAACCTGGAGACAGGGGGAGCGATGTCTGGGTCTTTTTCCGTCTTCCAAGACAGTGGAGCTGGCTGCTGTGTTGGAGGGGGTGCTGGTTGATGCTGGGGGGTACGGAACCTCTTGACTGGCCGGGTTGGTGATGATGGTTGCTGTGTAGGTGGGGGTGCTGGTTGATGCTGGGGGGTACGGGACCTCTTGGCTGGCCGGGTTGGTGATGATGGTTGCTGTGTGGGTGGGGGTGGGGGTGCTGGTTGATGCTGGGGAGTACGGAACCTCTTGGCTGGCCGGGCCGGTGAGGATGACTGCGGTGTAGGGGCTAGTGATGACCTGGTGGCAGGCACAGGTGAGGCTGTCTGTGTTACACTGGTCCCTGGTAGCTGTGAATCCTCTCTGAAAAAACACAAAAACAAATAAGTTAGGACTTGCATTATCAATTTCATTGAAATAAAGTTTACACCTCTCTCTCTCTCTCTCTCACACACACACACACACACACACACACACACACACACACACACACACACACAGACACACACATCTCCACCTAACAAGAATGTGGAAGATGTGTGAGGATTTGACATATCCTTCAGCTAATCTTCTCTTTATCTAACGTTATTCCAATGTATCACATGTGCTAACTTAGCTTTCCTGTCCACCCCAAATCACAGCAAATAACACCTGAATGAGATGTGGGAATACTGTCTCTTCCATTTCAAAACTCCACAGAGTTTTATAATTTTACATTCTGTATAAATATAGGCCTACTAAGCAAATAAATACAATTATATGAAAGATCAAGCCACATCTAAACAAGCATAAACAATATGATAAAAAGGTCAATGGCCAAAACATATTGATTCATCAAGAGATAGACCTAATGTTATTCAAATTGTGAATTGAGGTGAAGAAATATTACATTAGTTATCATAAGGAGACCAGCAAGAACAGCCTACAGCAACAAAGTCAGGCTTTAAAAAACCAAGGCGATTTGAATTAAATTTCTTGCCAATAAATACGCTTACCCGTCTTCAACTGGATCTCTTCTGTGATCATAATCCTCATCTTCATCAGAAGAAAATCCATCAGGCTCGGAAACTCGCCTTTCATCCTCGTCGCTGCTATCCAAAATCGCCGCAAGTGCATCTTTCAATGTCAATGTCTTTGCCATTTTCTCTCCTCATCTTCTTCCTACTTTTCCTCTTCTTTATATATATATTTGCCATGTTTTTTTCGCGGACTTTTTCTTTCGCAGACTTTTTTACTCTTTCTCTCTCCATGTCAGCTGGTATTTTCCTAACTGTGAGGAGGTGGGAGGGTACTTAGGGATTTCTACCGCATCTATTGGTAGGTTTCACACAAAATGCAGACAGGCAAGCTAGCCCACCAATCACGCAAGGTGGATGACCATCTTGTCTTCCCTCTTGCTCTCGGTGTGAGTCACGTATGATCTCGCGAGAATAAGGACGTTGAAGCTGAGAATCTATCGATTATGGCAAAATCAGAACCATTTATGTGTGCTGCACAATCGCAGAGATATTAATAGAAACATTTAGTAAACATCGAGTTGACGCGCCCGCGAGTCATCCGACCTCAGGGGGTTAAGATTGATATCTTTCCATGTTCCCCTGCATATACAGTAAGTGTCTGTTTCTGCTCCAGCATGCTCTCCAACATGTGAAGAGTGGAGTTCCAGCGTTTTGGCACCAACTGGATTATTCTGCGCTGGCGGAGGTCAAGTTCTTTTTGAATGTCCTTCAAACGCTGTTTGGCTGAATGGTTAATGAATATTGAATGGTTAAAATGGTTAGCAGAAGACTTTAATTTTGCAACAATGTCCATCACTGCTCGCTGGCTGTTGATCCCGTCATTTACCACCAGCTGAAGTGTGTGAGCACTGCAGCTGAGATTGGGTACTTCGGTGAGCCTCATCCCTTTAATCATATTGGTGCCGCTATCGCGAAGCACAAGCACAACTCTCTCTGTGTCGATGTCCCAATGCCTCAGCAGACTGAGGAACACCTCGCTGATATATTCACCTGTGTGAGAGCCATGCATGGCTTTGACATTGAGGACAATTTGTTTCCTTTCCCAGTCACTGTCAATGAAATGACAGGTCAGGCTCATTAGGGATTCTGAGTCACCAGACCAACAATCCGTTGTAAATGCTAAATAGGGGCCTGCATTTTCTAACTTGACCAGCTCCTTGATTTTGTTTTCTACTTTTGTGTGAACATCTTCAAAGAGGTCAGTGCAATAGTACTTTTCTGTTTTGAGGTAGTATCTGGGCTCCAGCAATGCCACCAACCTTTTAAAACCAACACCAGAGACAACTGTAAATGGATGATTGTCTGTGACAATCATCTCAACTATTGGCAAGATCAACTTTTTTGGACCTGGTGTCAGAATTACCCCATTTCCTTTGGGGCGTCGAACATCTGCACAAGATTAGGCTGTGTTGAACTTGCTGCAGAAGTAGAAGCTGCTGCTCGATCATCCTTTTCTTTTTGTGCCTCATCATAGGCCTCAAGGTGGTGACGTTTCAAGTGGCTCCACATATTTGAAGTATTTTTTGTCTTTGCCTTTTCAGCTCCCATGCTCAGCAATATATTGCAGATGTTGCAGCGAGCCTTACCTGGAGTAGGCTGCGTAAAATGCTGCCACACTGGATTTAATTTCAGTTTCTGCTCTGCCATTTCTTTAAAAAGAAAAAAATAAACAAAAACACAGATCAGTGTCATTTCTGCAATCATCTTACATCCATATCGGGCTGGGTGATATGGCCAAAAAATCATGTCTCTGTATTTTTTGGTTAAATGGCGATATACTATACATTTATATATATATATATATATATATATATATATATATATATATATATATATATATATATATATATATATATATATATATATATTAGGGTGCATCAAATTTGAATGGGAAATTTTAATTTCAAAATATCAATTTGGCTGGCATTGCATTTTGTTCCAATTAACATAAAAATGACTTTTGCAAAGTTTTGAGGAATTCCATTGAGATTTAGGGGTGCCACCTAAAACATGAACTTTTGCGAAATTTTAAAAAATATGCAATTTTTAGTTTAATTGCCAAAAGGATGACCTGGAAATGTTGAGTACAGTGAACTTTTATACAGTAACATGTTCTATAGGGTTATCAAAGTAAAAGTTGTTTGTTTGCCCTTTTGGCAACTTGGGCATTTCTCAGAATTCAACTTTCAAGATTTTCCATTAATTTGTCCTATAGACAAAATGAATGGAGGTCAATGGGACGTTCACGTGGCCTTACCCTGAATTTTGTGCTGCAGTGATGGATGTCGGACACACATATAAAGTTTAATGACTTTATTGTTAAACACAAGGGGCGATACTGACACACTTAAAAGAACAAACCCTCTCTAGTGGCTAACTCACTGGCAACTAACAGGGCCTAATGGTAAGAGCTGACACTAACTAAACTTCAAACCCAATTGCTCAGTCTGTGCCAGATTCTGCTCCACTGAGCAACATCACCAGGAAGACAAAGAGAGGAAATTGAACCTGAATTCTGAACCTAGCCAGTGCGTCTCCCCCGAGATATGTTTCCCCAACCGCCACCCAAGAGTAACGGTCCTATTCAGGGATTAGCTTGCGTTTGCAGCGGCGAAGGTTAGGCTGTTGGTTGCGGTCATGTTCAACTGCCTGCAGCACATTCTGCAGGTGCTGCTCCTTCCTTGCCACTGCGACGAAGTCGGATGTGAGCTTGACGCCACGCTCAGCACAATCATTGACCACGTTCATTGCACGTATATTGACCTCACTTTTTTTGAACGCATCATCGGTTGCCCATTCCTTCACATCGAGAAACATAAATTCTGGATCAATGTGCAGCTGATGCATCCCAAACCAGCATTCCTTATTGGCAAGGTCAGCCAAGCTGGTGGTTGGCAAGAGGGTGGGGAACTTTGGCTTGCCAAAGCCAGTGCCAAAGCGCTGCTCAGGGATGTGCATGGGGAGATCAGCGGGCTTGTGCTCCAAGATCGCTCTGGCAAGTGCACGCTTGTCATCATTGGGGACCTTGCTGCTGAAGAGAGCCAGGGGTAGCATCTCACCTGTTAGGTACCAGCGATGCCTCTCCAGCGCCTTGATCGCTGATGCTGCAATGCCCTCATCTACAGCCTTGTATGCCTGCAGGTTGTGGTAGAGTGTCAGGTCATTCCAGGCAGCATCTACAGCTTTCTCGCAGGTCAACCACCACTTTGCATAGATGTGTGTAATGAAAATGGCAAACGCCCGAATCTTCGGCACTTGCTGCCGTGTGGTGATTGTGCCCTGGGGAAGCAACGCAATGTGCTGCTCCATCAAAGCCAGCTTGAGAGTATAGAGCAGCTTGGCCATCCATCGTGCCTTATGGAGCGCTCCCGGTCGTTGGAAGGTCACTGCAGTCTGCTTTTCACCATCTGCATCCAGAAACACAAGACACAGCTGCACAAACTCATGATAGTCACCTCGCTTGTGGTCAGTGACTTCTTTTGCGCACCTGACAAGTTCAGCACGTAAATTGCGCAGGAGTGGTTGCTCGTTGTTGCCAGGAATCTAGCAGGACCATTGGCTGCTGGATTCTTGTGGTAACAGGTTCCAGTTCTCTCTCAGACGTGTGAACAAGGTAAACTCTGGCGAGCGTGATGACTCCACCTTCAGGTCTGTGAAAACCTGGTTCAGGAGCACCTCACCAATGTGGTGCCGGCACCCAGACCAAAGCAGTGGTCGGCCCAGTGAGAGCTGTATGGCAATGCAGGCTGCTGTGAGATGGCCGGTTTTTGACGCAGTGGTGTCAAATGCCATGTTGACAACCTGGTCAGCGCAGCACCAGTCCTGCAGCAACTTTCATGCCAACTGGGCAATGATCAATCCACATGCTTCATTGGTCTGCTTCTTATACGCCGGGACACCAAGCAGTTTCAGCCTCTCAGCATCTCCAACCACTACTGTAAGACGCTCCTCCAACTGGCGCACATTGCTGAGCATCGGAGTTAACTTGCTGTCCCAGTGTAGGGTGCACAATGGAGGTGGTGTCCACTGCTTGTGCTGTTCCTCACTGATTGTCTCCAGCACTTGGCGTCTTGCTCGGTCAGCTGTTGTGTAAGATGCAGAGAGATGTGTACATTCACCGCCTGACTCTGCAACAAGGCCACGCGTGAAGGCAGCCTGTTGCATTGGTGACATCTTCAACCTTGTAGCCAGTGACACGACACTTGGCCGGCTGGGGATGTCATGTGGAATGAAGACGTTTGTTCCAGTCTTCTTATGCTTGTGGAATGGTTCGCCCTCAGATGGTTGATAGACTGTGTTAGTATCCTCCTCTGACTCCCCATCACTTTCCGACTCCAAGCTGGACATTGCAGTCATCTCCTCCAGCTCCTTTTCACAGCGGGACTGCCTGGCTGCTGCGGCAGCTTGACGCTCCTCTCGCCGCTTCACCTTGAGCTGCAGCTTTTTGTCCAATACACCAAATGTGGCCACTCTGTCAGTCTTCATGCTAGCCAAGAAAGCTAGGTCTTCTGGGTTATCAATCAGCTTTTCAACATTTGGAGGTCACAGCGGAAATGTGGCATCAAGTCTGCACTCCATTGTCTCCAATTGTTTCGCTGTAGTCTCACTGGAGCGCTTGGCCTGGGAGATTTTCCGCAGCTTGTTGTTAGCATTGACTAAGTCTACCACCTTGTGGCACGCACGCTTGTCGCTCACCATTGGGATGTTGGCTTTCTTGTAAAATGGCCGCACCTGCTCCAGGACAACCTTGGCTGCCTCGAACTGCGACAATGCTCCATTTGCACCAGGTTTCATGGCAAGCATGCAGCGTAAGATCTGACGACCAGTTGGCAGTTTGGCGCCGGTGATGATGCCATCCTCACTGATGATGCTGGGGCCCAGACCAAAGACCAGGCTGCGACTGCTAGTCTGGCAGGGACCAGTTGGTGAAGGCAGCATCTTAGGAGAGCTTGATCCTGGGGTGGGTTGTGTTGTGCAGTGCCTGCAAATGAAAAGGATACAAGCTCAAGGAAAGTGTTTAAAATCATATCTTACTATTCTTAATATCACTCAATTATGATAAACCATTCTTACATAAGCCTCAAATTTTAGCTGTACAAAGTCTAACTTCATCATAACTTAATGTTACATCACTACCAGAGTAGCTAGCTGTGCTTGCAAATATACATGTATTTAAAATGTTAATTTACTGTAACAACTACAATGCTACTCTCAATAAACATGAGACATCTATACTCTGAATATGGCATTGTCCACTCTAGAATATTGTTGATGTTAAGCTTAATAGCTTAGCTAACATAGATAGCTAACTGTGGTTAGAAAACTGTTCCTATGTAACGTTAGCTAGATATAATGAGCACCAAATACCTATAAATATGACTTATGATAAATAAGTATACAAAGACACAATTCCTGATATTATAGTAATATGTAATAATACATACCTCAAACAGAAAGATCACCTCAGTTTTCTTGAGCTGTAGTATTGTTTACATCAGATCTCCATGGCGACCATGTGCACAGATGTGAAAAAAAACAGATGTGCGGTGGCACCCCTAAATCATCATGTACTGGAAAAATATTTTGCATGTGATGTTTCTACATATATTGGAACACTTTTAGCACCCAGCCATATCAAAATTCAAGAATTGTGTTTTTTGATGCACCCTAATATATATATATATATATATATATATATATATATACACACACACACACACACACACACACACACTGTAAATTCTAACTGGTTCAGTTTATGTGTTCTGCAAACATCTTAAATACTGTTATTCTCAACATGGTTTTAATCTGCCATTTTAAGCTACAGAGACTTAAGAAAATATGTGCAATCGCCATGTTTTGCACGTCTATTTAAAGCTTATAACGTGTAGTTTAATGCGTGCCTAATCAATTTCCTGTATCTCGTTCAGGGAGTTAAAATTACAGAGCAAAGGTCAGAAAGGCACAGTTGAGGTCACCAAAAGGCCTATGTCCTCAGGCTGTGTTGAGGCAAAAAAGTCTGTATTTAACTCAAATCTCAAGCTTTGTTTCTGCTTTTTGCATCAAATGAAATGGCGAGTACTGCACTTTTCAGTGCTTACACTGATTATGCTATATCTTGGTCTCGAGATGGGAAGAGACCCACTCAAAGCTGTGTTGTGCATGTCACTTGCAGCCAGTAATGTTCCGTGTTACATAGCAAAACGTCTTTAATTCAGCCAAACCTTGAGCTGTTGACATGTGTGGCTTCAAAATAAAGCTCAGTACGAGCACTTTACTAGTGTACTAATGATTTGGCAGTATCATGTTCCTAGCGCGAATGAGAGGTCGTCGAATTGGCCTTGTTTCCTTTGTGAACCCACTGGCCTGGTGAACTTTTGGGAGCAGATTACCAGATTTCAACTTTGAATCTCCTATTAAAATGACTGTCTTTCCATCAGTTTTTATCCAACAGCCATGTTTTGCACATCTATTTAAAGCTCAGAATGTGTAGTTTAACGTGTGCCCAATACGTTTTCTCTCTATCGTTCAGGGAGTTCAAATTACAGGGCAAAGTTCAGAAAGACAAAGTTGAGGCACCTAGGCCTGGGTGGTCAGAATGGGCTGCAAGCAAAATCTCCATAACTAACTCAAATTTCAAGCCTTCTTTCTGCTTTTTGCCTCGTATTAAAAGCTTAGTATTGTAGTTCACAATGTCAATACTGATTAGGCTGTGTCTTGGTCAGAGAGGGAAAGAGAACAGCTCCAAGATGTGTGGTTTAGGCCACTAGCATCCGGCACAGTCCAGTGGTTCGTAGCAAAACATCTCTAATTCAGCCAAATCGTAAGCTAATTTCATGCGTTTGGCATTTAAATAAAGCCCGGTGAGAGTACTTTACTAATATACCAATTATTTGTCCGTATCTCGTCCCTGCCATGACTGAGAGCTCGTCCAATTGC
The DNA here is from genome assembly GCA_030578275.1 of Meda fulgida. NCBI lineage: Eukaryota > Metazoa > Chordata > Actinopteri > Cypriniformes > Leuciscidae > Meda > Meda fulgida. Next base: position 31,102 of record CM060630.1, on the reverse strand, counting down.
CCTTGTTTTGCTGTGATTCGATTGCGTGGTGAATTTTTGGGAGCAGATTACCAGATTTCAACTTTGAATCTCCTATTAAAATGACTGTCTTTCCATCAGTTTTTATCCAATAGCCATGTTTTGCACATCTATTTAAAGCTTAGAATGTGTAATTTAACGTGTGCCCAATAAATTTTCTCTCTCTCGTTCAGGGAGTTCAAATTACAGGGCAAAGTTCTAGAAAGCCAAAGTTGAGGTCACCAGGCCTGAGTGGTCCGAATGGGTTAGAAGCAAAATCTCTATAACTAACTCAAATTTCAAGCGTTCTTTCTGCTTTTTGCCTCGTATTAAAAGGTTAGTATTGTAGTTCACACTGTCAATACTGATTAGGCTGTGTCTTGGTCAGAGAGGGAAAGAGAACAGCTCCAGGATGTGTGGTTTAGGCCACTAGCATCCGGCACAGTCCAGTGGTTCGTAGCAAAACATCTCTAATTCAGCCAAATCGTAAGCTATTTTCATGCGTTTGGCATTTAAATAAAGCCCGGTGAGAGTACTTTACTAATATACCAATTATTTGTCCGTATCTCGTCCCTGCCATGACTGAGAGCTCGTCCAATTGCCCTTGTTTTTCTGTGATTTGATGGCGTGGTGAACTTTTGGGAGCAGATTACCAGATTTCAACTTTGAATCTCCTATTAAAATGACTGTCTTTCCATCAGTTTTTATCCAACAGCCATGTTTTGCACATCTATTTAAAGCTCAGAATGTGTAATATAATGTGTGCCCAATAAATTTTCTCTCTCTCGTTCAGGGAGTTAAAATTAAAGGGCAAAGTACAGAAAGCCAAATTTGAGGTCACCAGGCCTGAGTGGTCCGAATGGGTTAGAAGCAAAATCTCTATAACTAACTCAAATTTCAAGCCGCCTTTCTGCTTTTTGCCTCGTATTAAAAGGTTAGTATTGTAGTTCACAATGTCAATACTGATTAGGCTGTGTCTTGGTCAGAGAGGGAAAGAGAACAGCTCCAAGATGTGTGGTTTAGGCCACTAGCATCCGGCACAGCCCAGTGTTTCGTAGCAAAACATCTCTAATTTCAGCCAAATCGTAAGCTATTTTCATGCGTTTGGCATTTAAATAAAGCCCGGTGAGAGTACTTTACTAATATACCAATTATTTGTCCGTATCTCGTCCCTGCCATGACTGAGAGCTCGTCCAATTACCCTTGTTTTGCTGTGATTTGATGGCGTGGTGAACTTTTGGGAGCAGATTACCAGAATTCAACTTTGAATCTCCTAATAAAATGATTGTCTTTCCATCAGTTTTTATGCAACAGCCATGTTTTTCACTTCTATTTAAAGCTCAGAACGTGTAGTTTAACGTGTGCCCAATACATTTTCTCTCTCTCGTTCAGGGAGTTCAAATTACAGGGCAAAGTTCAGAAAGACAAAGTTGAGGCACCTAGGCCTGAGTGGTCAGAATGGGCTGCAAGCAAAATCTCTATAACTAACTCAAATTTCAAGCGTTCTTTCTGCTTTTTGCCTCGTATTGAAAGGTTAGTATTGTAGTTCACAATGTCAATACTGATTAGGCTGTGTCTTGGTCAGAGAGGGAAAGAGAACAGCTCCAAGATGTGTGGTTTAGGCCGCTAGCATCCGGCACTTTCCAGTGGTTCGTAGCAAAACATCTCTAATTCAGCCAAATCGTTAGCTATTTTCATGTGTTTTGCATTAAAATAAAGCCCAGTATGAGTACTTTACTAATATACCAATTATTTGTTTGTATCTTAATTTAGCCCAAAGGGAAAGCTAATAATAATCAATACAATATACCCTATTCTGGCAGTATTCTCAGTGCTTCAAAATTTTGTCCAAATATTAACCAGGCTCTTCAGGCCAGGAAACTCAGACTTTCAGTTGTGATACACCAAATTGTAGCCCTGAATCCCAACTTTCCATCAAGGCCAAGCACATTATTTTAGCCCAAAGGGAAAGCTAATAATAATCATTACAATATACCCTATTCTGGCAGTATTCTCTGTATATATTTATATTTAAAAATATATTTCTTCATTGTTCATTAAAATAAAGTCCAATCAGAGTCAGCTTTATATCATTGGAAAGGTCATGTTTTGCAGTCTCACATGAGCCCAAGATGACTATTGTATGTTGTTCGCGGCCCGAGAGAACAGGGGTCAGTCACATAGCCCTTGTCGATGGTCATTCAAAGCTTTTTTGTGAACATGTTCTCACCAGAATGCTTGCAAATGAGCCAAATCTGAAGCTATTTTCATGTGGTTTGCTTCAAAATAAAGCTGAGTATGTGTGTGTGGCAGGGGGGGCGTGGTTCCGCGAAGTCCGTGACGCGGGAGAGGATCGGGAGACAGGTGCGGCGTGAGTGGGTTAAGTGTGAATGACAAACACCTGTGTCTTGTTTCAGTAACTGGCGTGGGGAGACGAATAAAAGCCACGAGGAAAGAGAAGGAAAGGAGATGAGAGACGGACTAGCGTGTGCGAGGAGAGCGAGAGAGAGTGCGTGTGTGAGAGCGAGAGCGAGCCCTTTGATTGTGGTATACGGAAACCGAGCGCGTGTGGCGCATCCTTGGTTCGGTATTGTTTGTTTGTTTTACTTGTTTTTTTGGGACGAAATAAAAACCCCCTTTTTCCTTTAAAGCCGACCCTGTCCTCTTCCTTCCACGTCTACGAGAACTTTGACTGTTACACTGGTGCCGAAACCCGGGAAGGAAGACGGAAGCCGCCGCCAGCATGCAGACACCGCCACCATCGCCACTTGCGGATGTGGTTGCTTCCCTCGCGGCCCTCCACCAAGATCAACATCGGGCCCTGGTCGAGATGAGGACCGATCTGGAAGGCCGGTTCCAGTTCCTCGTCCAAGGCCAACTGGAGGACCGCGAGAGGTTCCGGAGCTGGATGGACCGGGAGGTTCGGCCGGGTCCAACGCCGCCGCCGGTCGAGCACCCCCACCTGCCTCTTAATAAGATGGGGCCCCAGGACGACCCGGAGGCGTTCCTCGACCTCTTCGAGAGGTCAGCGGAGGCAGGTGGGTGGCCAAAGGAGCAATGGCCGGTGCGCCTCATCCCGTTGCTGACCGGGGAGGCGCAGGCGGCGGCCCAACAGCTACCCGTCCAGAACCTCCTGGTTTTTGATGACCTGAAACGAGCCATCCTACAGCGGGTCGGCCGGAGCCCAGAGCAACATCGCCAGCGGTTCCGGTCCCTGGGCCTGGGCGAGAGCGGTCGACCCTTCGTGTTGGCTCAACAGCTCCGGGACTCCTGCCGCAAGTGGCTGTTGGCTGAGGGAAGCGACGTCCACGAGATCATCGACCGGGTGGTGCTGGAGCAGTTCATCGGCCGTCTGCCGAGGAAAACGGCCGAGTGGGTCCAGTGCCACCGACCGGCGTCGCTGGACTTGGCCATTCAGTTGGCGGAGGACCAGCTGGTGGCGTGCTCCAGGGTCGGCGAGAACCTCCCCAACATGTCGCTCTCTTCCTCCTTTGTTTCTCCCTCCCCCTCTTCTACCTCGTCTCCTCTTCCCAGGTCCCGTCCTCCCGGACCGTTCCGCGCCCCTCCCCGGGGGGGGGGGGGATCTTCACTGGATCCGGCAGGAGGCCGGAGACCCCAGCCCAGGGGCTCGGGGTTCACTACCGGGGGGGCGGACCCGGCTTCCTTTCCCTCCCTCTCCTCACGCCAGTCACCTACCCCACTTCCTGCCTCTAGAGCGGGGGGGAGGCCTGGGCCGGCCTGCTGGCGTTGCGGGGACCCGGACCATTTTATAGACAGGTGTCCGTTGATGGAGGTGGGGACAATGATCCGGGTCCCGGATGCCCCGCAGGCTGCCCACGATCAGGCTGGCCGGTACCAGATACCCGTGAGTATAAAGGGGGGTACCTATCAGGCTCTGGTGGACTCAGGATGTAACCAAACCTCGATCCACCAAAGCCTGATTCAACCTGAGACATTGGATACGAGCCGCATGGTTCGGGTAAGGTGTGTGCACGGGGATGTGGTGAAGTATCCGCTCATGTCGGCTTTGATTAAATTTAGGGGGCAAAAGCATAGGGTGGAGGTGGCAGTTAACCCGCACCTCAGGCATCCGCTGATTTTGGGAACTAATTGGCCAGCCTTTACAGAATTATTGGGGTTATTGTGCGCGGATGTCTCTTGTGGGAATAAAAAGCAGGAGAGCGGGGCGGTCGTGCGGTTGGGTGAGGCTGAACTGGGACCTCCGGGACTAGATCCAGGGGATCTGAACGTAATTGGGAGACAGATTCTCCCAGAGCGTGATGATTTTCCCCTGGAACAGTCTCAGGATGAGTCGTTAAAACATGCGTTTGAACAGGTCCGTACCATCGACGGTCAGCCTCTCCAGCCTGCTCGACCGCTCACTTATCCGTATTTTGCAATCTTAAAAGACCGGTTGTATAGGGTGATACAAGACACTCAGACAAAAGAGACTACAACCCAGTTGTTAGTACCGAAAAGCCGTCGGGAAATGCTTTTCCAGGCGGCTCATTCAAATCCCATGGCGGGACACTTAGGACAAATAACGACACTTAACCGTCTCATGGCCCGTTTTTTTTGGCCGGGCATTCACGAGAACGTGCGCAGGTGGTGCGCGGCTTGTCGTGAATGTCAGCTGGTAAATCCGCCGGCCGCCCCAAAAGCGCCTTTGCGCCCCCTTCCTCTAATCGAGGTCCCCTTCCAGCGAATTGCGATGGACCTCGTCGGGCCATTAGAACGGTCAGCACGGGGACATCGCTTTGCCCTAGTCATAGTGGACTATGCAACGCGATATCCTGAGGCAGTGGCACTCCGCAACATCTCCGCGAAAAGTGTGGCGGATGCCCTGTTTCGTCTAATCTCCCGAGTGGGGATCCCGAAAGAGATCCTCACTGACCAAGGCACGGCGTTTATGTCACGTACGTTACGCGAACTTTACGAGTTATTGGGCATTAAATCGATTCGCACCAGCGTCTTTCACCCACAAACAGACGGCTTGGTGGAACGATTTAATCGCACATTAAAGACAATGATCCGTAAGTTCGTTCACGAAGACGCCAAAAATTGGGATAAATGGTTAGAACCCTTGTTGTTCGCTGTGCGCGAGGTCCCGCAAGCCTCCACGGGGTTTTCCCCCTTCGAGCTCCTTTATGGTCGTCAACCCCGCGGGGTGCTGGACGTGCTGAAGGAGACTTGGGAGGAGGGACCCTCGGAGAGTCGAAATGAAATTCAGTATGTCCTGGACCTGAGAACAAAACTCCACACTTTGGGGCGGCTCTCAATGGAAAATTTGTTACAGGCTCAGGACAAACAGACCCAGTTGTACAATAGGGGAACAAAACTGAGAAAATTTTCACCGGGAGATAAAGTCCTTCTATTGCTTCCCACGTCAAGTTCCAAATTACTCGCTAAGTGGCAAGGACCCTTTGAGGTCACCCAGCGAGTCGGGGATCTCAATTATGAGGTTCTTCGAACGGATAGGAACGGGGCGCGTCAGATTTACCATCTCAATCTCCTGAAAAAGTGGAGCGAGGCGGAGTCAGGGATGCTGGCAACGGTAATCGGAGTGGAAGAGGATCTCGGGCCAGAGGCGAATGTCAAATCACCATCGCTCGCTCTGGCTCCGGGCGGAGATCATCTTTCACCGTGCCAGCTTACTGACGTTGCCAAGTTGCAAGCGGAGTTTACTGACGTGTTCTCGTTCCTACCCGGTCGAACCAATCTCATTCGGCACCACATTGAGACCGAGCCGGGCGTGGTAGTGCGCAGCCGGCCATATCGTTTACCTGAACACAAGAAAAAAGTTGTTCAGTCGGAATTAGAGGCGATGCTTGAAATGGGGGTAATAGAAGAATCCCACAGTAACTGGGCGAGCCCGATAGTTTTAGTACCTAAACCCGACGGCTCGGTTCGTTTTTGTGTGGATTACCGCAGGGTGAATGCTGTATCGAAATTCGATGCTTATCCAATGCCCCGGATTGACGAACTGCTTGATCGGCTCGGCACTGCTCGTTTTTTTTCGACACTGGATTTAACTAAAGGATATTGGCAGATCCCCTTATCTCCTATGTCTAAAGAAAAAACAGCCTTCACGACGCCGTTCGGATTACACCAATTCGTTACGCTTCCGTTTGGGTTGTTCGGGGCTCCGGCCACCTTCCAGCGTCTCATGGACCGGGTACTCCGGCCACATGCTGCTTATGCCGCTGCTTATCTAGATGATATCATTATTTATAGTAATGACTGGCAGCGCCATATGGAGCATGTGCGCGCGGTCCTGAGAGCGCTGAGACGGGCCGGCCTAACGGCCAACCCAAAGAAGTGCGCGGTTGGGCGCGTAGAGGTCAGGTATCTGGGATTCCACTTGGGTCACGGGCAGGTGCGTCCCCAAATTGATAAGACAGCAGCTGTTGCAACGTGCCCGAGACCCAAGACCAAAAAGGAGGTGAGACAGTTCCTGGGGCTGGCGGGATACTATAGAAGGTTTGTGCCTAATTATTCGGACCTTGCCAGCCCGCTGACTGATCTCACTAAAAAGGAGTCGCCAGATCCGGTTCAGTGGACGGAGCAGTGTCAGCAGGCTTTCACCCAGGTAAAAGCTGCTCTATGTGGAGGGCCGCTACTACAGGCTCCTGATTTTTCTCTCCCTTTTTTATTACAGACCGACGCGTCAGACAGGGGGCTGGGTGCAGTCCTGTCCCAGGAGGTGGAGGGCGAGGAACGGCCGGTGCTGTACATTAGTCGCAAGCTCTCAAAGAGAGAGACTAAGTACAGCACCATCGAGAAGGAATGCTTGGCCATCAGGTGGGCCGTCCTCACCCTCCGATATTATCTCTTGGGACGGGAATTCACCCTCTGTTCGGACCACGCGCCCCTCCAATGGCTCCACCGCATGAAGGATACCAACGCGCGGATCACCCGTTGGTATCTAGCCTTACAACCTTTTAAGTTCCAGGTGGTCCACAGGCCGGGTGCACAGATGGCTGTCGCTGACTTCCTCTCCAGGAGGGGGGGGGGGGGAGGCTGCAGGCCGGACGGCTCCCCGGCCTGAGACGGGCGGTGGGGGTATGTGGCAGGGGGGGCGTGGTTCCGCGAAGTCCGTGACGCGGGAGAGGATCGGGAGACAGGTGCGGCGTGAGTGGGTTAAGTGTGAATGACAAACACCTGTGTCTTGTTTCAGTAACTGGCGTGGGGAGACGAATAAAAGCCACGAGGAAAGAGAAGGAAAGGAGATGAGAGACGGACTAGCGTGTGCGAGGAGAGCGAGAGAGAGTGCGTGTGTGAGAGCGAGAGCGAGCCCTTTGATTGTGGTATACGGAAACCGAGCGCGTGTGGCGCATCCTTGGTTCGGTATTGTTTGTTTGTTTTACTTGTTTTTTTGGGACGAAATAAAAACCCCCTTTTTCCTTTAAAGCCGACCCTGTCCTCTTCCTTCCACGTCTACGAGAACTTTGACTGTTACAGTGTGCTTTATTTATATCCTAATTGTCTGGCTGTATCATGTTTCTAACGTGAATGAGAGGTCGTCGAATAGGCCTTGTTTCATTGGGATGTAGGCCAAAAGGCCAAAATGGGAAATCGCCACCCGGTGGATATGCATATTTTTGCAGGGCCTGGTTGTTTATCCACACACAATTACTAACCTGAACATATTAACCAGGCTTTTCAGGCCAGGAAACTCAGACTTTCAGTTGTGATACACCAAATTGTAGCCCTGAATCCCTACTTTCCATCAAGGCCAAGCACATTATTTTAGCCCAAAGGGAAAGCTAATAATAATTATTACAATATACCCTATTCTGGCAGTATTCTTAGCGCTCCAAAATGTTGTCCAAATATTAACCAGGCTGTTCAGGCCAGGAAACTCAGACTTTCAGTTGTGATACACCAAATTGTAGCCCTGAATCCCAACTTTCCATCAAGGCCAAGCACATTAATTTAGCCCAAAGGGAAAGCTAATAATAATCATTACAATATACCCTATTCTGGCAGTATTCTTAGCGCTCCAAAATGTTGTCCAAATATTAACCAGGCTGTTCAGGCCAGGAAACTCAGACTTTCAGTTGTGATACACCACATTGTAGCCCTGAATCGCTACTTTCCATAAAGGCCAAGCACATTAATTTAGCCCAAAGGGAAAGCTAATAATGATCATTACAATATACCCTATTCTGGCAGTATTGTCAGCGCTCCAAAATGTTTTCCAAATATTAACCAGGCTGTTCAGGCCAGGAAACTCAGACTTTCAGTTGTGATACACCAAATTGTAGCCCTGAATCCCTACTTTCCATCAAGGCCAAGCACATTAATTTAGCCCAAAGGGAAAGCTAATAATAATCATTACAATATACCCTATTCTGGCAGTATTCTCAGCGCTCCAAAATTTTGTCCAAATATTAACCAGGCTGTTCAGGCCAGGAAACTCAGACTTTCAGTTGTGATACACCAAATTGTAGCCCTGAATCCCTACTTTCCATCAAGGCCAAGCACATTATTATAGCCCAAAGGGAAAGCTAATAATAATCATTACAATATACCCTATTCTGGCAGTATTCTCTGTATATATTTATATTTAAAAATATATTTCTTCATTGTTCATTAAAACAAA
>CM060630.1:7500-17500 GCA_030578275.1 Meda fulgida | reverse complement strand
CGAGTTTGAACGGGTGTATCTCAGTGGCGAAGCCGAGTTGTGGCTCCATACTCTGGGCACAGGGGGGTCTCCTAGGGGTCCCCCCACGCCCTGAGTGTGGAGCCCCAACTCGGCTTATTTTTTTTTTAATTTTTTTTTTAAATGTTGACATTTTTTTTGGCAGTTCCACCCGGTCAAAGCGCGATGGGGGTCAGCGGCCAGGCCCCGGGTGCCCTGACGCGGCAGGGGTGATGGCCGTGGTGCTCCCCCACGCCCAAAGTCCCGGTTCCCAGAGTCGGGTAAAGCTAGGGAGTAACTATGACTCTCTTAAGGTAGGCTCAAGCAGAGTCTATGGGCGAGTTTGAACGGGTGTATCTCAGTGGCGAAGCCGAGTTGTGGCTCCATACTCTGGGCACAGGGGGGTCTCCTAGGGGTCCCCCCACGCCCTGTGTGTGGAGCCCCAACTCGGCTTATTTTTTTTTAAAATTTTTTTTTTAAATGTTGACATTATTTTTGGCAGTTCCACCCGGTCAAAGCGCGATGGGGGTCAGCGGCCAGGCCCCGGGTGCCCTGACGCGGCAGGGGTGATGGCCGTGGTGCTCCCCCACGCCCAAAGTCCCTGTTCCCAGACTCGGGTAAAGCTAGGGAGTAACTATGACTCTCTTAAGGTAGGCTCAAGCAGAGTCTATGGGCGAGTTTGAACGGGTGTATCTCAGTGGCGAAGCCGAGTTGTGGCTCCATACTCTGGGCACAGGGGGGTCTCCTAGGGGTCCCCCCACGCCCTGAGTGTGGAGCCCCAACTCGGCTTATTTTTTTTTTTATTTTTTTTTTAAATGTTGACATTTTTTTTGGCAGTTCCACCCGGTCAAAGCGCGATGGGGGTCAGCGGCCAGGCCCCGGGTGCCCTGACGCGGCAGGGGTGATGGCCGTGGTGCTCCCCCACGCCCAAAGTCCCGGTTCCCAGAGTCGGGTAAAGCTAGGGAGTAACTATGACTCTCTTAAGGTAGGCTCAAGCAGAGTCTATGGGCGAGTTTGAACGGGTGTATCTCAGTGGCGAAGCCGAGTTGTGGCTCCATACTCTGGGCACAGGGGGGTCTCCTAGGGGTCCCCCCACGCCCTGAGTATGGAGCCCCAACTCGGCTTATTTTTTTATTTAATTTTTTTTAAATGTTGACATTTTTTGGGGGGAGTTCCACCCGGTCAAAGCGCGTTGGGGGTCAGCGGCCAGGCCCCGGGTGCCCTGACGCGGCAGGGGTGATGGCCGCGGTGCTCCCCCACGCCCAAAGTCCCTGTTCCAAAAGAGTCGGGTAAAGCTAGGGAGTAACTATGACTCTCTTAAGGTAGGCTCAAGCAGAGTCTATGGGCGAGTTTGAACGGGTGTATCTCAGTGGCGAAGCCGAGTTGTGGCTCCATACTCTGGGCACAGGGGGGTCTCCTAGGGGTCCCCCCACGCCCTGTGTGTGGAGCCCCAACTCGGCTTATTTTTTTTTAAAATTTTTTTTTTAAATGTTGACATTTTTTTTGGCAGTTCCACCCGGTCAAAGCGCGATGGGGGTCAGCGGCCAGGCCCCGGGTGCCCTGACGCGGCAGGGGTGATGGCCGTGGTGCTCCCCCACGCCCAAAGTCCCTGTTCCCAGACTCGGGTAAAGCTAGGGAGTAACTGTCACTCTCTTAAGGTAGGGTCAAGCAGAGTCTATGGGCAAGTTTGAACTGGTGTATCTCATTGACGAAGCCGAGTCGTGGCTCCATACTCTGGGCACAGGGGGGTCTCCTCGAGCACCCCCCACGCCCCGAGTATGGAGCCCCAACTCGGCTTGCTTTTCGAGTTACGCCCGGTCAAAGTTCAAACTCCAAGCTGGTGTATCTCTGGAACCAGGCCGAGTCGTGGCTCCATGCTCTGGGCACAGGGGGGTCTCCTCGAGCACCCCCCACGCCCCGAGTATGGAGCCCCAACTCGGCTTGCTTTTCGAGTTACGCCCGGTCAAAGTTCAAACTCCAAGCTGGTGTATCTCTGGAACCAGGCCGAGTCGTGGCTCCATACTCTGGGCACAGGGGGGTCTCCTCGAGCACCCCCCACGCCCCGAGTATGGAGCCCCAACTCTGCTTACTTTTCGAGTTGCGCCCGGTCAAAGCTGGACAGGGAGTAACTATGACTCTCTTAAGGTAGGCTCAAGCAGAGTCTATGGGTTAGTTTGAACTGGTGTATCTCTGGGACCAGGCCGAGTCGTGGCTCCTTACTCTGGGCACAGGGGGGTCTCCTCGAGCACCCCACACCGCCCCGAGTTTGGAGCCCCAACTCGGCTTGCTTTTCGAGTTACGCCCGGTCAAAGTTCAAACTCCAAGCTGGTGTATCTCTGGAACCAGGCCGAGTCGTGGCTCCATGCTCTGGGCACAGGGGGGTCTCCTCGAGCGCCCCCCACACCCCGAGTATGGAGCCCCAACTCGGCTTGCTTTTCGAGTTACGCCCGCTCGAAGCCGGACAGGAAGTGACCGCATCTCCGGAACCGAGCCGAGTTGGGGCTCCGTACACCCCCGGCGTGGGGTCGTCCAAGGACCCCACCCACGCCCAGAATCTCACGCCCCAACTCGGCTTCCTCTCCGAGTTACGCCCGGTCAAAGCCGGACAGGAAGTGGCCGTATCTCGGGACCGGGAGGGCCCAGCGGCTCGGGACGGCGGGAGAAGTAGGGTCCCCGCGGGTGCCCCGGACACCCGGCTTCCCGAGCCGCTGGGCCCTTCCGGTCCCGGGACAGGCCCGGTCACGCGCAGGGGACTTTTGGACGAAACAGCCCGTATCTCGCGAAGGGGAGGTCCCAGCGGCTCGCCCTTTCGGGTGCCGGGGGGTGGCCCCGGGCCCTCTCGGACCCCGGCTCCCCGAGCCCCCGGGACCTTTCCTTCCGAGGCGCGCCTCGTCCTGTCGGGCCCCGTTTCTCCGGGACCCGGTGGCCCCGGAGGTAGGGGGCGGGCTCGTTGGAAGGGGCCCGCCGAGACCCTGCTCCGTGCCGAGCCTGGCGCCAGTGGGCGGCCGGGTCCCCGAGCCACGGACCCCATGGTGGAGCTCTGAAAAACGTGAAACCTCCAGGAAAAGACGGGCTGATTTTTATCAAAAGCGCATCCCAGGAAGGGTGCGGGTCTCCTGTGAAACAATTAAAGCTCAAACGCCAATGGAGAACATGACTCTGGGCTTGACTCTGAAGCAAAGCGCCTCAAACTGACAAAGTCCCAAAATGTGCGGTGGGTAGAGAGCTCCATGCTCTCAGAGCTTGTTGGCCAGCCCAGGGAGGGTGGCCCGTCCTGGGCCAAATTCAGATTTGCCCGCCACCCCTGGAGCTCAGTCCTGAGCGAAGACGGTCCTAAAACGGGCCTTCGGGGTTATATAGAGGAGGGGAGAGAGGTCTCCCTGGGCAGACTCTCCCTGGGCAAAAATAAAAGCTCAAACACCCATGGAGAACATGACTCTGGGGTCAAGCTGTGAAAAATGACGAAATCCAAATAGTTGCGGTTCCCTCCAACCTCCAGGGCCTTCGAGGCAGTGAACAGAGCAGGAGAGGGTGCACTCTGGCTGGGGAGTGTGTTCAAACTCCCCCGTGGTGGAGCTCTGAAAAACGCGAAACCTCCATGAAATGACGGTCTGATTTTTATCAAAAGCGCATCCCAGGAAGGGTGCGGGTCTCCTGGGAACAGTTAAAGCTCAAACGCCAATGGAGAACATGACTCTGGGCTTGACTCTGAAGCAAAGCCCCTCAAAATGACAGAGTCCCAAAATGTGCGGTGGGTAGAGAGCTCCATGCTCTCAGAGCTCGTTGGCCAGCCCAGGGAGGGTGGCCCGTCCTGGGCCAAATTCAGATTTGCCCGCCACCCCTGGAGCTCGGTCCTGAGCCAAGACGGTCCTAAAACGGGCCCTCGGGGTTATATAGAGGAGGGGAGAGAGGTCTCCCTGGGCACAAATAAAAGTCAAACGCCCATGAAGAACATGACTCTGGGCTTGACTCTGAAGCAAAGCCCCTCAAAATGACAGAGTCCCAAAATGTGCGGTGGGTAGAGAGCTCCATGCTCTCAGAGCTCGTTGGCCAGCCCAGGGAGGGTGGCCCGTCCTGGGCCAAATTCAGATTTGCCCGCCACCCCTGGAGCTCGGTCCTGAGCCAAGACGGTCCTAAAACGGGCCCTCGGGGTTATATAGAGGAGGGGAGAGAGGTCTCCCTGGGCACAAATAAAGCTCAAACGCCCATGAAGAACATGACTCTGGGCTTGACTCTGAAGCAAAGCGCCTGAAAATGGCAGAGTCCCAAAATGTGCGGTGGGTAGAGAGCTCCATGCTCTCGGAGCTCGTTGGCCAGCCCAGGGAGGGTGGTCCGTCCTGGGCCAAATTCAGATTTGCCCGCGACCCCTGGAGCTCAGTCCAGAGCCAAGACGGTCCTAAAACGGGCCTTCGGGGTTATATAGAGGAGGGGAGAGAGGCCTCCCTGGGCAAAAATAAAAGCTCAAACACCCATGCAGAAGATGACTCCCGGAGTCAAGCTGCGAAAATGAAAAAGTCCAAAAAGGTGAGGTTTCCTCCAACCTCCAGGGCCTTCAATGTAGTGAACAGAGCCGGAGAGTGTGCACTCTGGCTGGGGAGTGAGTTCAAACTCCCCCGTGGTGGAGCTCTGAAAAACGCGAAACCTCCAGGAAATGACGGTCTGATTTTTATCAAAAGCGCATCCCAGGAAGGGTGCGGGTCTCCTGGGAACAAATAAAGCTCAAACGCCCATGGAGAACATGACTCTGGGCTTGACTCTGAAGCAAAACGCCTCAAAATGACAAAGTCCCAAAATGTGCGGTGGGTAGAGAGCTCCATGCTCTCAGAGCTCGTTGGCCAGCCCAGGGAGGGTGGCCCGTCCTGGGCCAAATTCAGATTTGCCCGCGACCCCTGGAGCTCAGTCCAGAGCCAAGACGGTCCTAAAACGGGCCTTCGGGGTTATATAGAGGAGGGGAGAGAGGCCTCCCCGGGCACAAATAAAGCCCAAACGCCCACCGAGAACATGACTCTGGGGTCAAGCTGTGAAAAATGACAGAGTCTAAAAAGGTGAGGTTTCCTCCAACCTCCAGGGCCTTCAATGCAGTGAACAGAGCCAGAGAGGGTGCACTCTGGCTGGGGAGCGAGTTGAAACCCCCCCGTGGTGGAGCTCTGAAAAACGCGAAACCTCCAGGAAATGACGGTCCAATTTTTATCAAAAGCGCACCCCAGGAAGGGTGCGGGTCTCCTGGGCACAAATAAAGCTCAAACGCCCATGGAGAACATGACTCTGGGCTTGACTCTGAAGCAAAGCGCCTGAAAATGACAAAGTCCCAAAATGTGCGGTGGGTAGAGAGCTCCATGCTCTCAGAGCTCGTTGGCCAGCCCAGGGAGGGTGGCCCGTCCTGGGCCAAATTCAGATTTGCCCGCCACCCCTGGAGCTCAGTCCTGAGCGAAGACGGTCCTAAAACGGGCCCTCGGGGTTATGTAGGGGAGGGGAGAGAGGCCTCCCCGGGCACAAATAAAGCCCAAACGCCCACCGAGAACATGACTCTGGGGTCAAGCTGTGAAAAATGACAGAGTCTAAAAAGGTGAGGTTTCCTCCAACCTCCAGGGCCTTCAATGCAGTGAACAGAGCCGGAGAGGGTGCACTCTGGCTGGGGAGCGAGTTGAAACCCCCCCGTGGTGGAGCTCTGAAAAACGCGAAACCTCCAGGAAATGACGGTCCAATTTTTATCAAAAGCGCACCCCAGGAAGGGTGCGGGTCTCCTGGGCACAAATAAAGCTCAAACGCCCATGGAGAACATGACTCTGGGCTTGACTCTGAAGCAAAGCGCCTGAAAATGACAAAGTCCCAAAATGTGCGGTGGGTAGAGAGCTCCATGCTCTCAGGGCTCGTTGGCCAGCCCAGGGAGGGTGGCCCGTCCTGGGCCAAATTCAGATTTGCCCGCCACCCCTGGAGCTCAGTCCTGAGCGAAGACGGTCCTAAAACGGGCCCTCGGGGTTATGTAGGGGAGGGGAGAGAGGCCTCCCCGGGCACAAATAAAGCCCAAACGCCCACCGAGAACATGACTCTGGGGTCAAGCTGTGAAAAATGACAGAGTCTAAAAAGGTGAGGTTTCCTCCAACCTCCAGGGCCTTCAATGCAGTGAACAGAGCCAGAGAGGGTGCACTCTGGCTGGGGAGCGAGTTGAAACCCCCCCGTGGTGGAGCTCTGAAAAATGCGAAACCTCCAGGAAATGACGGTCCAATTTTTATCAAAAGCGCACCCCAGGAAGGGTGCGGGTCTCCTGGGCACAAATAAAGCTCAAACGCCCATGGAGAACATGACTCTGGGCTTGACTCTGAAGCAAAGCGCCTGAAAATGACAAAGTCCCAAAATGTGCGGTGGGTAGAGAGCTCCATGCTCTCAGGGCTCGTTGGCCAGCCCAGGGAGGGTGGCCCGTCCTGGGCCAAATTCAGATTTGCCCGCCACCCCTGGAGCTCAGTCCTGAGCGAAGACGGTCCTAAAACGGGCCCTCGGGGTTATGTAGGGGAGGGGAGAGAGGCCTCCCCGGGCACAAATAAAGCCCAAACGCCCACCGAGAACATGACTCTGGGGTCAAGCTGTGAAAAATGACAGAGTCTAAAAAGGTGAGGTTTCCTCCAACCTCCAGGGCCTTCAATGCAGTGAACAGAGCCGGAGAGGGTGCACTCTGGCTGGGGAGCGAGTTGAAAACCCCCCCGTGGTGGAGCTCTGAAAAACGCGAAACCTCCAGGAAATGACGGTCTGTTTTTAATCAAAAGCGCATCCCAGGAAGGGTGCGGGTCTCCTGGGCACAAATAAAGCTCAAACGCCCATGGAGAACATGACTCTGGGCTTGACTCTGAAGCAAAGCGCCTCAAAATGACAAAGTCCCAAAATGTGCGGTGGGTAGAGAGCTCCATGCTCTCAGGGCTCGTTGGCCAGCCCAGGGAGGGTGGCCCGTCCTGGGCCAAATTCAGATTTGCCCGCCACCCCTGGAGCTCAGTCCTGAGCGAAGACGGTCCTAAAACGGGCCCTCGGGGTTATGTAGGGGAGGGGAGAGAGGCCTCCCCGGGCACAAATAAAGCCCAAACGCCCACCGAGAACATGACTCTGGGGTCAAGCTGTGAAAAATGACAGAGTCTAAAAAGGTGAGGTTTCCTCCAACCTCCAGGGCCTTCAATGCAGTGAACAGAGCCGGAGAGGGTGCACTCTGGCTGGGGAGCGAGTTGAAAACCCCCCCGTGGTGGAGCTCTGAAAAACGCGAAACCTCCAGGAAATGACGGTCTGTTTTTAATCAAAAGCGCATCCCAGGAAGGGTGCGGGTCTCCTGGGCACAAATAAAGCTCAAACGCCCATGGAGAACATGACTCTGGGCTTGACTCTGAAGCAAAGCGCCTCAAAATGACAAAGTCCCAAAATGTGCGGTGGGTAGAGAGCTCCATGCTCTCAGAGCTCGTTGGCCAGCCCAGGGAGGGTGGCCCGTCCTGGGCCAAATTCAGATTTGCCCGCCACCCCTGGAGCTCAGTCCTGAGCGAAGACGGTCCTAAAACGGGCCCTCGGGGTTATGTAGGGGAGGGGAGAGAGGCCTCCCCGGGCACAAATAAAGCCCAAACGCCCACCGAGAACATGACTCTGGGGTCAAGCTGTGAAAAATGACAGAGTCTAAAAAGGTGAGGTTTCCTCCAACCTCCAGGGCCTTCAATGCAGTGAACAGAGCCGGAGAGGGTGCACTCTGGCTGGGGAGCGAGTTGAAAACCCCCCCGTGGTGGAGCTCTGAAAAACGCGAAACCTCCAGGAAATGACGGTCTGTTTTTAATCAAAAGCGCATCCCAGGAAGGGTGCGGGTCTCCTGGGCACAAATAAAGCTCAAACGCCCTTCGAGAACATGACTCTGGGCTTGACTCTGAAGCAAAGCGCCTCAAAATGACAGAGTCCCAAAATGTGTGGTGGGTTGAGAGCTCCATGCTCTCAGAGCTCGTTGGCCAGCCCAGGGAGGGTGGCCCGTCCTGGGCCAAATTCAGATTTGCCCGCCACCCCTGGAGCTCAGTCCTGAGCGAAGACGGTCCTAAAACGGGCCTTTGGGGTTTTGTAGAGGAGCGGAGAGAGGTCTCCCTGGGCACAAATAAAAGCTCAAACACCCATGGAGAGGATGACTCTGGGGTCAAGCTGTGAAAATGATAGAGTCCAAAAGGGTGAGGTTTCCTCCAACCTCCAGGGCTTTCGAGGCAGTGAACAGAGCTGGAGAGGGTGCGCTCTGGCTGGGGACTGAGTTCAAACCACCCCCATGGTGGAGCTCTGAAAAACCTGAAACCTCCAGGAAAGAGACGGTCTGATTTTTTAATCAAAAGTGCATCCCAGGCAGAGTGGGGGACTCCTGGGCACAAATAAAGCTCAAACGCCCTTGGAGAACATGACTCTGGGCTTGACTCTGAAGCAAAGCGCTTGAAAATGACAGAGTCCCAAAATGTGCGTTGGGTGGAGAGTTCCATGCTATCAGAGCTCGTTGGCCAGCCCCAGGGAGGGTGGCCCGTCCTGGGCCAGAGTCAGATTTGCCCGCCACCCCCTGGAGCTCGGTCCGGAGCCCAGACGGGCTTAAAACGGACCTTCGGGGTTCTGTCGAGGAGTGGATGCGCACTCCGGTCGGCACACGGCTTGGTGAACCGTGGTGGTCGGGCCGGGTTGGGAAGCGGCTCTGACTCAGCCCAGAGAAAGTGCGCTCTGCGCGGGCTCGAGACTTCCAGTAAATGGGGTCTGGTTTGGACACCCAGGCTCCCCGTTGCGCATCCGGGTTGAAGCTGCGTTACCCCCCGGGCGTGCTTGTGGTGGATGACACGCCGGAGGAAAATTCCCCCTCAAAAATTGGTCTATGTCCAAAATGCTGGGATGCTTTGGGGGATAGCCTGGTTGATTGGAACTTGTGACGCGCCTGGGGATGGCCCCTGCCCGGTCTGAAAGGCCACTATGGGCAGCTTGCTCCACCCCGCTCTGCGCGTCGACCTTAGACGTGGCCTCCCTCCGGGGAAAGCAGGCCGCGTCGTCCTCGGGAGACTCAGACGGCCCGTCTGAATCGGACGTCCGCGGCGGGCGGTGGCGGCCGCGGGCGCGCGGGGGAAGGATCGGACGGTAGGGGTGGCCGACACCTCCCTTCCAGTCTTTCGAACCCGACCCTTCGCCCCGCTCCTCCCCGCCCGAAAAGCACCCTTCCCGGTTACGGCCTCGACCCAGAGGCCTCCCACCTCCCCCCCGGCGGTCGGTTCCTCGCGCGCCCTATGAGCGGCCGTGCCGTCTCGGGCTCAGGCCCGAGCGGAGCGAGACCCGTGTGTAGGAAGCCCGCGCGGCGAGGTCCTCCCGTCCGGGGTTACTCGGTTGATCCCCGAGGTGTGCTCAGACTTACCATATGCTTGTCGAACCACCGGTCTGGGTAAACGGTGAAACGACTCCAGGGGCTTGGGGCACCCCTGGAGTAAAAACAAAAAAAAAAGCGATGGCGGCAGGTCGCTCCTTCCGGAAAGCTAAAGCAAATCGGTCAGAGTCCGAGACGGTTCGGTCAAAACACATTCCCCTGTAATACACGCCACTCCCTGGGTGACGACCGGGGAGAGAGAGAGTGCCTCGGTGTCAGGCACGTTTATGGAATGTGTAGGCGCGGTCAAACCAGATACCCAAAGAAAGACACGACTCCCTGGGTGGCGACCAGGGAGAGTGCCTCGGTGACGGGCACGTTGTGGTGGAGAGGGAGCCACCACAACACTCCACTCTCGGACAAGGCAACGGGATACAGGCGCCTCCGGGTTGCCTGGGGCCCGGAGGGGAGCACCCCCTCCTTCGGGCCGTCGTTTTGGGGGGTCGCCTGGTCGATTGGAACTCGGGACGCGCCTGGGGATGGCCCCTGCCCGGTCTGAAAGGCCGCTATGGGCAGCTTGCTCCACCCCGCTCTGCGCGTCGACCTTAGACGTGGCCTCCCTCCGGGGAAAGCAGGCCGCGTCCTCCTCGGGAGACTCAGACGGCCCGTCTGAAGCGG